>JBBGZY010000187.1:6487500-6500000 GCA_037952925.1 Lithobates clamitans | reverse complement strand
CCATGTGTCATTCACATCAAGACTCCTCCAGCATGCAATGATTCTGTTGATACTCAGACAGAATGTAACTTTCCCACCACGACTCCGGCAGATTGTGACGTTACCACTGAGACTCTGGCAGAATGTGATGTTCACAACGAGACACCTCCCAAATGTGACATTCACAATGAGTTTTCTCCAGAATGTGACATTCACAATGAGACTAGTCCAGAATGTGATGTTCACAATGAGTCTCCTCCAGAATGTGATGTTTATAATGAAGCCCCTCCAGAATGTGATGTTTATAATGAGGCCCCTCCAGAATGTGATGTGTACAATGAGACTACTCCAGAATTTAACGATCATAATGATTCTCCTCCAGAATGTGATGTTCCCAATGAGACTCCTCCAGAATGTGATGTTTATAATGAGGCCTCTCCAGAATGTGATGTTCACAATGAGACTACTCCAGAATTTCACGATCATAATGATTCTCCTCCAGAATGTGATGTTCACATGAGACTCCTCCAGAATGTGACATTCACGTAAAGAATTCACTAGCATGTGACATTCACACCGAGACTCCACCAGCATGTAACGTTCACACCGAGACTCCACCAGCATGTGACAAAGATGGGGGCAAGGTTACAAGAAAGGATAGACACATACTAGTGGTAGGGGATTCAGTTATTGGAAAGATACAGAGGGCAATCTGTCACAAAGACCGTTATCACCAAACAGTATGTTGTTTACCGGGCGCTCGGGTTCGGAACATTGCAGATTGCATGGACAGATTGTTGGATGGCGCTGGAGAGGACCCAGCTGTCATGGTATATATTGGTACCAATGACAAAGTTAGAGAAAGATGGAGCGCCCTACAAAATGATTTCAGAGACTTAGGGGCTATTAAAGAAATGGTCCCCAAGGCAATATTTTCAGAAATACTGCCGGTACCTCGAGCCACACCAGAGAGGCAACAGGAGCTTAGTGTACTTAACAAGTGGCTGAGGAACTGGTGCAGGGAGGAGGGGTTTGGCTTCATGGCAAACTGGGCTGACTTTTCAGATGGTTACCATCTTTATAGTAGTGACGGATTGCACTTAAATGGGAGGGGTGCAGTTTTTTTGGGATTGAAGATGGCCAAAATGTTGGAACAAAATTTAAACTAGGTGATAAGGAGGAGAGATCAGAGGATTATTTACTAGTGAATATGAGAGAGAGAATCTTCAATTCAAGCCATCACCTGAATCCACTACGTCATCAATCTCTTGAAAGATTCTCATCAGCAGCTTCTGAATAACAAATTATCAATGTAGTTGGACAAACAAAACAATTGGCTGTTCCTAGAAGAAGACTCAACAAAAAGTCTGAGGAACGCTCCCAGGGACCAGGAACGGCTGTACCAACACAGGTCCCTTCACTAGTGGCGGCTGCCACTCCAGTAACTGGAGGGTCCTCCTATCAGCCCTCCATTTTCATTTTTTGGAGCTTCTGAATCACCAACTATCAATGTAGTTGGACAAACAAGACAATTGGCTGTTCCTAGAAGAAGACTCAACAAAAAATCTGAGTAAACCTCCCAGGGACCAGGTATGGCTGTACCAACACAGGTCCTTACACTGGTGGCAGCTGCCACTCCAGTAACTGGAGGGACTTCCCATCAGCACTCAATTTCCTTTTCTGCAGCTTCTGAATCACTATAGTTGGACACGCAGGACAATTGGCTGTTCCTAGAAGAAGACTCAACAAAAAGTCTGAGGAACCCTCCCAGGGACCAGGTACGGCTGTACCAACATAGGTTCCTACAGTGGTGGTGTCTGCCACTCCAGTAACGTGAGGGTCCTCCCATCAACCCTCCATTTTCGTTTTTGGAGATTATGAATTGCCAACTATCAATGTAGTTGGACAAACAAGAAAATTGGCTGTTCCTAGAAGAAGACAAAGTCTGAGGAACCCTCCCAGGGACCAAGTACGGCTGTACCAACACAGGTCCCTACACTCATGGCAGCTGCCACTTCAGTAACCAGAGGGTCTTTCCATCAGCTCTCTACTTTCCTTTCTGCAACTTCTGAATCACCAACTATCAAAGTAGTTGGACAAAGAAGACAATTGGCTTTTTCCTAGAAGACTCAACAAAAAGTCTGAGGAACCCTCTCAGGGACCAGGTGCGGCTGTACCAACACAGGTCCCTACACTGGTGGCGGCTGCCACTCCAGTAACTGGATGGACTTTCCATCAGCCCTCTATTTCCCTTTCTGCAGCTTCTGTAGAAGCTTTAAGGTTAAGCTTTAAGGTTAATCAAATATATCACATTCTAAAGGGAAAGGTAGAACAAGGGGAGGGGGGGAGTAGGGAAGAGGGAGGAAAAGAGAGGGTGGAGGTTGGTGGAAAGGAAGGGGTGTGGGGGTTCCCCCCCAACCTTCATCCCCCTTCTTTCCTCCAACCTCCCCCTCCTCCTCTCCCTCTTCCATACTCCCCCTCCGCCTTATTCTACCTTTCCTTTTAGAATATGATATTTTTGATTAACCTTAAGGCTTAACCACTTGCCGACCGCCAACCTCCGACCTCCAAACTTCGGAGGCAGATATTGTTGTTATGGCAGCAGCCAGCTGGCATAACCCCAGTATCCCTGTTTTCGTGCAGCGGTTAGCTTTCAGGTAAAAGTGGTCTCTGCAGCGGATTCACTGCGAGATCACTTTTAACAGGGGCAGGAGAGGGGCCCCCCTCCCGCCGCGATTCGGTGCCCTCCGCCGCTTACTGGAGCCGTCGGTAGCAGCGGAGGTGATCGCGTCCTTTTCTGTGCTGTGCCTGGAGATGAGTGAGGCTAAGATGGTGCCCACTCGTCTCCATGACAATGCTGGGCGGAAGCGACGTCAAAACGTCACTTCCGCTCATACGTCTTAAAGGCACATTTTTTTCAATGTCATTTTTTTAACCGCTTGCCGACCGCCTCACAACGATATTCGTCGGCAGAAGGGCTCGTACAGGCAGAATCACGTACCTGTACATTCCCCTTCAAGAGGCGATCAGCGTGCGCACGCGCGCTGCCAAGCTCTGTGAGTCAGGTTGCGGGTCCCGCGGACTCGATCGCCGCAGGGATACCCACGATCGCCTCACGGGGAGGAAATGTAAACAAGCATCTCCCCGTTCTGCCTAGTGACAGTGTCATGGATCTCTGCTCCCTGTCATCGGAGCAGAGATAAGTGACGTGTCACACACAGCCCAACCCCCTCACAGTTAGAAACATTCCTTAGGACATACTTAACCCCTCCCTGCCCCCTAGTGGTTAACCCCATCACTGCCAATGTCATTTACACAGGAATCAGTGCATTTGTATAGCACTGATTGCTGTATAAATGACAATGGTCCCAAAAATGTCCGATGTGTCCGCCATAATGTCGTAGTCACGATAAAAATCGCTGATCACCGTCATTAAAAAAAAAAAAATTAATAAAAACTATCCCCTATTTTGTAAACGCTATAACTTTTGTGCAAACCAATCAAGAATCGCTTATTGCGATTTTTTTTTTTACCAAAAATATGTAGAAGAATACGTATCGGCCTTAACTGAGGAAAAAAATTGTTTTTTTTAATATATTTTTATTATATATATTAAAGCAAAAAGTAAAAAATAATGCTTTTTTTTCAAAATTGACGCTCTTTTTTTTGTTTATAGTGCAAAAAAAAAAAAAACGCAGGGGTGATCAAATACCACCAAAAGAAATCTCTATTTGTGGGAAAAAAAGGACATCCATTTTATTTGGGAATAGCGTTGCACGACCGCGCAATTGTCAGTTAAAGTAATGCAGTGCCATATAGCAAAAAATGGCCTGGTCATGAAGGGGGGTAAATCTTCCGGAGGTCAAGTGGTTAAACTTCACCAAAAGCCAGAGTTAGGCTTTAACAGAGCAAAAAGGGATAAATAGGAGAAATGGGTTGTTAATGGTTTGTATGCCCTTTAGAATGGCTGATTTATGAAATGTTAATGAATTTCTCCTGCCGTAATGGGAGCCGGGTATGTGCCAACAGAGCACGGGGTAATAATATAGACAGCGCTATCACAGGTTCCGCCTCCCATCCTGCAGGGGTGCACCGAAGGACTCGGTGGGATGGCCAATGGGCGGATTTGGTGGGACGGCCTGTAGGCGGGCCCTGGAGAATGTTGGCGGTCAGTCCCAGGGGGGCCCAGGCCTAAAGTGGTGTAAGGGGCCCCAAAATTTCTGATGGCTGCCCTGCATATGGTCATATTAAAATCTCCTCCTATTAGATGTGGGATCTGTGGATTTTGTAGGAGGTGTTCCGAACGCTTACTAAAGTACATTTTGTGAGTTTTGGGTGTAGAAGTTAGTAATCAGCAGCTCTTTTGATGGGAATTTGAGGTGGGTTGAAATTAATCTACTCTCGTCATCTTTATTTACTGAGATCAAATCACAGGATAGATTTCTGTGGGGAAGAATCATTACTCCAGCTTTTCTACCTTGGCAGCAGATCCCAAAATTTTCCCTACCCACAGTTTTTGCATACTGCCTCCCCTGACCTCATCTTCCGTAATATCTGCATCTAAGTCCTCCCCCTGTTCCTGAGTTAATGTAGGGAATATCAAATCGGAAAGGTATGCCTCAATGTCTTGACTGGTAAATGTAAGGGAACCTCCTTCACGGTCACTCTATTATAATTAATTTTTCATATACGGTATATATTATTTTTTTGAGCATCTAGCGAAATTCTTTTTTCTTTTTCCAAATGTAAGGGTAGAGTCATACATACTTGTATAGGAGTCGTGAAAGCAAGTAAGTATATCTCCAGCCAAACGGGCCTCCGTACCATTAGGACGTGTTATTTTATTCACTATAGAGCTACCCGACTGCTGTCGAGCCATATGGGCTAGTAACTGACTGGACTGGTTCCCACATTCAAAATATCTCTGCTGGCTATAGAATGACAGCATTAGTTAAGGCTGTCATATAAGTGGCTTCAGCTGTTTGGTCCTTTTTTTCCTAGATCTTCCTAATCTTGTCGGGAAGAACGTTTAATAAATTATATAGTGGACTTAACAGTCCCTCTCAAATAAGCTTTCAAGGCGTCCCAAAACATTAAACCACGTTCAGAGCCATGGGCTTCCAGGAAAGCTGTTAGTTTATCTGGTATCCTGTCATTGGACCCAATTAGGGACAGCCAAAAGGGCTGAACCCGCCAGGGTCTGCGGATTCCAGTAGCCCCAGTATCAATCGACAGTGACAAAGGTGAATGGCCCGACACTCCCCTAGGCAGATATGTGATAGAGGACAATTTGGTGAGAAATTTATCATTACCTAATGCCAAATCAATTCTTGAGAGATGGCCTCTGCTGGGGATGGACTATGAATATGCCCTGGTGTTGGGATTGGAAACCCGCCATAAGTCACTCCAACCGAACTCAGAGACCAAGCAACCGAAAGCAGACAATGTCTGGAACTGCGAGGCCGGAGGGTCACCATGTCTCTCCATGACCGGGTCCAAGAACAGGTTGAAATCACCTAAACATAAAACATAGGCTTTTGGATTCATTGCAGCAAAAACCATTGCCTCTTTAACCACCTCTAGATTAGCAGGAGGGGGGTTCTAAATACCCATAATCACAAATGGGAGTGCATGTAGCTATGCCGGATAAAGACATACCTCCCATGGGGGTCTGCCTGAACCTTCACACACTCCAATGAGACCGAGCGCTGCACCAATACTGATACCCCCTAGAATAAGAGGAATGACAGGAATGGCCCGTCCACTGCAGTCAAGGCATCTTGAGGTGATCAATGTCTTCAGGAGTAAAATGCGTCTCCTGAAGACATATCAGATGAGCATTGGATTTAAGTATCGTGATAAACACTTGGGAACGTTTGTGGGGGGTACCCAGACCCCTCACATTCCATGACAAAAAGGTACTGAGATTAGCTAACAAACAGTCGAAAAAGGATGTTCAGCATATCAGGAAATAACAATGACATAGCATGTAATGAGATAAAATGCGTGGCAGTAAAACGATATATGTGCCAATGAACAAAACGGCAAGTGGTGTAACAATTTCGTCCACCATAAACCATAAATAACTTATTTGGCTAGCAACTGTTGACTTATTATGTTAATAAGTATCAACGGGGCATTACCTGCAAATTGCAAAAGCATATGTGAAGGAAATTCGTTAAGCTCTTAGAAAAAAAAAAGGGGGGTACATTCTGCATTGCTATTGTTAGATGAAATAAACAGTGTCAGACTGCACTGTGTCAAATGCACATAATACCTGTATTGCAGTGTGTATAATACTACCAAAGTTCAGAGCCTTCCCCCCCACCAATGGTTAACAGAAGCCATTTGGATAAGGAGTTCCAGGTTTGTCCAGAAGAGGGCAGCAACACACCAGGTATGACTTGAGTAAGTCTGAAACTCAGAAACTCTACTGAAAAAAAGGCAAAAAAACAGTGGTGAAAATAATAAGAACCCACTGTTAAATTGAAATGGTAGTCTGTGTAGTTCAGTATTACGTTGCTCTAAACAGTGGAAAAAGGAAATAGAAAAATTGCAGACATTGACTGCCAGTGCAGCAAAGGCATTTACTTGAAAACAAAAGAAACAAACAAAAAGGGAGCTTGCATGTAATAGGATTACTATCAAGGACTTGTTGCAGGAAAAAAAAGAGATCTAGGGCAAGCAAGGTAATGGAATCTCCCCAACAGCAATGCTATTCCAGAATAATCAGGACGGACGCCGTTTTGCATTCAACCACTCTTGAGCAGAATCAGGGGTAGTGAAGAAGGGCACACAACCACCATCAATTACTCTCAACTGAGCAGGGAAAGCCATAGAGTAGATGATCCAATCTTCCCTCATCTTCCGTTTAACCTCCGTGAATGTGGCTCTTTGCTTCTGCAAATCGATCGAGAAATCCGGAAGAAATGGAGATTTGCACATTTTCAAAGTTGATCATACCTTTCTGTCGGGCCTTACGTAGCACCAGATAACAATCTTTACAGTTGAGCATTCTGGCCAGCAGTGGCCTGGGAGCTGCACCAGGGATAGGGGGTTTTGCTGGGACTCTGAGCCCTCTCAACAGCAAAGGCAGCAGAAAACTTGGCATCGGGAAAGTCCCCTGGATTCTGGCCCTCAGCCTTTTCAGGGAGCCCCACTATTCTGAGGTTGTTGCGTCTAAGGCGATTTTCAAGGTCATCAGCTTTTTGGGACCAGAAAGAGATTTGTTTCTTAGCAGCTGTCCCCCGACCAGGGAAAGGGGAGAAATCATCTTCCAAGGTGTTCCAGTTTCTGTCACCCTTTCCCTAGCATGCTGCAAGTCATGTCTCATGAGGCCTATGTCCACTATGATCTCCTCCATCTTGCCTGTCAGGGAGGTGCTACTGGAGGTGATCGCCTCAAGAATCTGGGCATGTACTTGCTCCAGGGTCAGCTTACCCGCTTTCTACGCCGCCGATGTGCTGACTTTGGGGGTAGCTCTGGTAGCCGCTGCGCTGCTTCGCGTGTGAGGAGGGCCGCTGATGCCATCTTGTCTCTCCATGCAGGCAAATTCTTTAAGATGATCCCCTGGTGTAGAGTGGTAGCCTTGCTCATAATTTAAGCCTGCGGTGCTTGTATAATGTCTGGGAACCTCAAAGAAGCAATTTGTGGAGTGAGAGCTGCTAGTAATATGCAGGATTATTACCATAGCTCCCAACTCTCCCTGATTTGAAGGGACTGTCCCTGATTTGGAGCAATGTCCCTTTGTCCCTCTTTGTCCCTCATTTTGGTCTGATCTATATAGTTGTGTATAAAATGCACTTTTTATCTTTCAAAAAGTGTTTTTTTTTTGGGTTAATTTTTCTTTAACGACTTCAAGACCAGGCATTTACACCCCCTTCCTGCCCAAGCCAATTTTCAGCTTTCAGCACTGTCGCTGTTTAAATGACAATTGCGCGGTAATGCTACACCGTACCCAAACAGAATTTTTATCATTTTGTTCCCACAAATAGAGCTTTCTTTTGGTGGTATTTGATCACCTCTGCGTTTTTTATTTTTTGCTAAACAAATAAAAAAAGACCTAAAATTTTGAAAAAAAAGTTTTTCTTTTGTTTCTGTTATAAAATTTTGTAAATAATTTTCTCCTTCACTGATGGACACTGATCATGCGGTACTGACGGGCACTGATAAGGCGGCAGCGATGAGGTGGCACCAATGAGGTGGTACTGATAGGTGGCACTGGTAGGCAGCACTGATGGGTGGCACTGATATACAACACTGATGGGCATTGATAGGCGGTACTGATGGGCACTCATGGGTGGCATTAGTGGGCACTGATGGGCACTGATAGGCGACACTGATGGGCACTTATGGGTGGCACTGGTGGGAACTAATGGGCACTGATAGGCGGCACTGATGGGCACTCATGGGTGGCACTGGTGGGCACTGATAGGCGACACTGATGGGCACTGAAAGGCTGCACTGATGGGTACTTATGGGTGGCACTGCTGGCCACTGATAGGCGGCACTGATACTTGGCAATGATGGGCACTTATATGCGGCACTGATAGATGGCATTGATAGGCATCGCTGATGGCATTGTGGCAGGCATTGGGGATGGGCACTGATTGGCAGCTAATAAAAAAAAAAATATTGTGCCACAATATAAGTGCCACAAATGTTAAATAAATATCACATTTGAACTAAAACAAACAAAGGCGCCTCACTGACAGTGACTACATCCATCCTCCTGAAGGCTTCCTCTGATCGTGACCCCTTCCAATGCAGCCTTACCCACGATGTGCCTGTTTTTTACTTCTATTTTGTAAGTGTTTTTAACCCAGTTGGGGTATTAAAATTGTTTATCTTCTGCACTTAGAGGCGCCTTTGTTTGTTTTTATGTCATTTTAGACCCTGCTTCAAGTCTTTTAAAGTTGCAGCCCTTTTTGCTGAAGATCACCATCCTTTCATCCCTTCCTACCTACATTTCTCCCGTTCATTTTTGGACTGCCGATCCTTAATAGAGACATCATTTGGACTACGCTAGTCCTGTGCGCCCTATACCACCTTTTATTTCAAATATCACATTTGGAATCTGATGCGACTTTGAAAGATCGCTAAAATGTCCCGTGCAGATCATTTACGCTTAAAGTGCTCGTGCTCTACAAAGTGGATACGAATCCGTGCTTGATATGTGCTCACAGGACAGCGCCCCCACATGGATGTGAACTCACCCCTCTAAATGGACTACTACAACTATTTCTAGTTTGGTCAAACACGCATGTGGGGCAGTCCCCGTGGATTTTCTGTGGACTGATGTGGTTCGGGATCGATACTTCCTCATATGACTGGATAAAATAAAGAGGGCCTCATTCCTCTATATACTAGCGTTGTTTGGGGTAGATGAAAAAAAGCCCTGTATCTATCTAATCTTTGTGGCACTCAGCGTAAATTATCTGTATGGGACTTTTTAGCGATTTTTCAAAGTTGCATTAGGTTCCAAATGTGATATTTATTCAACATTTGTGGCGCTTATTTTTATTATTAGTATCATTTTGCACTTGCAAAGTCTTCTTCACTGCAGCTGTTCATTTTTATGGTATCACTTATGCCGCGTACACACGGTCGGACTTTGCAGCTACAAAAGTCGGACAGCCTGTCCGACATACTTCCGGCGTACCTTCGGCGGACTTGGGGCAGACTTTCTTACGAACGGACTTGCCCACACACGACCACACAAAAGTACGCCAGCTTAGTACGCTGTGACGTACACCAAGTCCGACGAGACTATAAAACGGAAGTTCAATAGCCCGTACGACACCCTTTGGGCTCCTTCTGCTAATCTCGTGTTTATCTCGTGTTAGTAGAAGTTTGGTGAGAGACGATTCGCGCTTGTGAGACTCGTATTTTTCAGTTCGTTTTAACTGTTGTTCAGTCTGTGCTTGTGAGGTTTGTATCTGCTTTTCAGTGCGTTTGGTCAGTTGGCATTGAGAAATCTTTGTTTTATTGTCCGCTCGTTCCTGATTTTCAGGTCGTTCTTCACAGGCCTTGCTGTTCTTCAGTGCGTTCTGTTTAGTGCGTTCTGACCAGCCGACCGTTTTGAAGCCATGTTACCTGTACGTACTCGTCGTAGAGCTCGTGCATTGTATGTGCTTGGTGCTGTAGTTTATTCTTCAGCCCAAGACCAGTCCATGAACAGGGCGAGGAGGAGTTCATGGACCAAGAATTGGTTGCTTCAGCGTGACCAGTTCTGTCACATGCCTTTGCTCCGTGAGATCCGTGAGAATAATCCTGAGGATTTCAGGAACTTTCTCCGGATGACGGACCCCGTTTTTGATCGTTTGGTGGCTTTGCTGACCCCCTATATCAGCAGGCAGGATACCTGCATGAGGCAAGCCATCACTCCGGAGCAGAGGCTGGTCGCTACCTTGCGGTATTTGGCCACAGGGAGAAGCCTGCAGGACCTTAAGTTCTCGACAGGCATCTCCCCCCAGGCTCTGGGGATCATTATCCCAGAGACCTGTTCTGCCATCATACAGGTCCTGCAGAAGGACTATATTAAGGTAAGCTATTTTTATTTTATTAGCATCACATGTTCTTTTATGTAATCTTTGATAATGTAATGTATTTCTTGCTTCAAACACTACTTCCCATCATTGCAATATAGTGTGAATGTCCCCTTTTTATCCTCACACATGCTGGGATTTTTTCCTGTTATTTTTTGTCATGCATGTATAGTTTCCTTCAATAACCTTCCCAGCATGAAGTGATGGGAACATATCCACCTAGTCTACTCATTTTGAATGTATTTTGTTGGAGTGTATTTAGTGTGCTTATAATTAGCAATTAGCTAGATTTCACAACCCCCCCCCCCCACCTGAACTCACTCCAAATAGTGTGCTGCTAATTAGCAATTAGCTAGATTTCACAACCCCCCCCCCACCTGAACTCACTCCAAATAGTGTGCTGCTAATTAGCAATTAGCTAGATTTCACAACCCCCCCCCCCCACCTGAACTCACTCCAAATAGTGTGCTGCTAATTAGCAATTAGCTAGATTTCACAACCCCCCCCCCCCACCTGAACTCACTCCAAATAGTGTGCTGCTAATTAGCAATTAGCTAGATTTCACAACCCCCCCCCCCCACCTGAACTCACTCCAAATAGTGTGCTGCTAATTAGCAATTAGCTAGATTTCACAACCCCCCCACCCCCGCCCTCGTTAAAATTTGCTTGAATGTTCTGTGGTGTTGATTTGTCTAAAGCAAATCTATGTTGCACTTTGCAAAATGCATGTGCACTCTACAAGTGCATTTGTTCCAGTGCTTTAGTAAATGAGCAGAAGCTCTGCTGATTTACATCATCAAATCATATGCAAGCCTCAAAGTGTTTTCATTAATTGCCCTTGCATGTGATTGTGTACTCTTTGCAACATGAATGCCTTTTGACATTACCTCATTTACTGTAAGCTGGTTAGCAACTGCACCTGCAGAGTGCGACAACTGCAGTCTTGTAGCCTTTGTTATCCCTAAATTCCTGCGTGTTGTTAAAGTAATTTTTTTTAGGGATTTCACAACCCCCTAAAATGTAATCAATGTTCTATCAGAGGGGGTGAGCAATCTGATAAGTGTGCCTTTTTCCATATTAGTTATTCCAGAAGAATTAAATTAGTGAATGTTATACTGATGCTGGGGAATAATGTTTTTAATTGTCTAATTTTCTTGCAATGTTAGCTTCCAAATTAATTGATTTTGGTTTTCTTGTTTGATTCCCCAGTTTCCTTCAACGCCACAGGAATGGCAGACTGTGGCATCCCATTTTGCCAGCCGTTGGGACTTTCCCAATTGTGGAGGGGCTATAGATGGGAAACATGTCCACATTGTGCCACCACCCCATTCGGGGTCATATTATTTTAATTATAAGGGGTTCCACAGTATTGTTTTAATGGCGGTGGTGTCGGCACACTATGATTTTTTATATGTGGACGTGGGGAAGAATGGCCGGATGTCGGATGGAGGAGTATTTGCCCAGACGGAGTTCTGCCAGCGTCTCCAGAGTGGTGGCCTGGGATTGCCACCTGATGAGGATAACGTGGAAGGACTCCCCTTTGTCTTCATTGCCGATGAAGCCTTCGCTCTGAGCAAGCACCTCATGAGGCCATTCCCCCAAAGAACCCTCACCCCGGAGAGGAGGGTTTTTAATTACCGGCTGGCCAGAGCTAGAAGAGTGGTTGAGAATGCGTTTGGAATTCTGGCCAGCCGGTTCCGCCTGTTTCAAACAGCCATTAATTTGGCGGAATACAAACTTAATTTTATAATTTTATCATGCTGCATTCTGCACAACTTTTTAAATAAGCATTCTGCCAATTATATAGGCACAGTTGGGCCTGAGGCCGGACAAATAGAAGCCAACCTTACAGGCCTGGATACTGTCCGTACTGGCTTGGCCCCCCAAAGTTCCCGTCAGGTTAGACAGCAATATGTTGATTATTTTATGGGTAGGGGGGCCATTGCAATGGGCCAGGATATATAATTTTTGGAC
>JBBGZY010000187.1:2840000-3392500 GCA_037952925.1 Lithobates clamitans | reverse complement strand
AAAGAATAGAAAAGTTATGTTCTGCTTCCATGGTAGGGAAAGGCTAGACTCTCTGTCAGGCGTTTTTGTGTTGTCTGTCTATTCCTGTCAAAGTGATCCCCAGACACTTTTTTTGTCCTCGTGTCACAGGGGTAGAAGTGATGGGCAATCTCCCTGGTGGTATCATAGACACCTAGAAAAGTTTACAGGAATTCTTATGCCCCGTACACACGGTTGGACTTTGTTCGGACATTCCGACAACAAAATCCTAGGATTTTTTCCGACGGATGTTGGCTCAAACTTGTCTTGCATACACACGGTCACACAAAGTTGTCGGAAAATCCGATCGTTCTGAACGCGGTGGCGTAAAACACGTACGTCGGGACTATAAACGGGGCAGTGGCCAATAGCTTTCATCTCTTTATTTATTCTGAGCATGCGTGGCACTTTGTCCGTCGGCTTTGTGTACACACGATCGGAATTTCCGACAACGGATTTTGTTGTCGGAAAATTTTATCTCCTGCTCTCCAACTTTGTGTGTCGGAAAATCCGATGGAAAATGTCCGATGGAGCCCACACACGGTCGGAATTTCCGACAACACGCTCCGATCGGACATTTTCCATCGGAAAATCCGACCGTGTGTACGGGGCATTACTCTCTCATGCGATCTCAAACTAAATAAAAGGGCCAAAGTCGGTCTTTAAGACCTCATGCACACTAGACGTTATAAAAAAGCCAGTAACGTTAGCTGTAGAAAGCTGTAGCTGTAGAATGAGTTTTGCAGCGTTTGTGTAGTAGGGTTTTTTTGGTGCTAGAGTTTTTTAGCAAAACGATAAGCTTATGGCTCAAACACGCTGCTAAACGCAGAATAGCCACATTTTTCTGCAATTTTTGTGTTTCTAGGCCTTTTTACAGCTAAAAAACTCCTCTTAAAACCCACTAGTTCTGGGGGGTTTTTCCAGCTAGAAAACGCCCTTGCCAAAAACTGCTAATAACAGCCTGTGTGTATGGACACATAGGATAACATTCTGGGGAGTTTATTGACTGCAGATAAAAAACGTCTGAAGCCAGAAACCGCAGCTGTAAAAATGTCCAAAAACATCCAGTGTGCATGAGGCCTAAAAGTTAAGAGAAAGTTAAGCCTCGTACACACGATCGGATTTTCCGCAGCAAAAGCGTCAGACTTTTGTCCGAAGGATGTGTGCCTGGATTTTGTCTCGCAAATAAATGTTACACAATTGTCGGCCAACAAACACGAACGTGACATACTAGATGTATTATGAGCCAATAAGGAGGAAGTTCAATTGTCAGGTGCCACCCTTTGGGCTCCTTCTGGTAATTTAATGTTAGTAGAAGTTTGGTGAGTGTTGATTTGCGCTTTTCATTTCACACTTTTAATTTGGAGCTTTTCATTTTGTTTCTGAACGGCCGTTCATCAACCAGCCATGTTGCGAAATCGGAGGAGATAACGTGTTATTTATTATTGCTTTTACCCAAGTCTAGTCCAGGAACAGGAGGAGGAGGATTTCTTGGACCAAAAATTGGTTGCTTTATAAATCGTGACCAATTACCGTATATACTCGAGTATAAGCCGACCCGAATATAAGCCGAGGCACCTAATTTTACCACAAAAAACTGGGAAAACTTATTGACTTGAGTATAAACCTAGGGTGGGAAATGCAGCAGCTAATGGTAAATTTCATAAATAAAAATAGATACCAATAAAATTACATAACATAAAATATAGCAGACTAAGTACTGTAAATAAACATACTGTATATCCAAGACCAGAGATATACCGGTACTTGTATTCAGCAATGCTTGGGCGGAGCAGGGGATGTGATCAAGCACGGGTAAGACTGTAAAGGCTTCATCATTGGTCACAGCCCTGGAGAAGAGCGGGAGAAGAAGAGGGGCCGCATCAGACATTCGTCTGATGAGGATGTGGTGCGCCCCTGGTACCAGCACACAGAAGCGTGGAGGTTCTTGCCCAGTACAGCACGGACAACACAGAGGCTGCCGGCATGCAGGAGAAAAGAAGAGCGGTGATATCAGCAGTCATCAAACCACCCACAGAGGCTGTAGGCGCCCGCAGATGAGCGGGAGAGACCGAATGACACCTGCACTGCACCGGAGAACAGGTAAGTGGCACCCTCACTCGAGTATAAGCCGAGGGGGGCTTTTGAGCATAAAAAATGTGTTGAAAAACTTGGCTTGTACACGAGTATTTTCGGTATGTCATATGCCTTTGCTGTGGGAGCTCCAGGAGAATAATCCTTCACACATTTTTCACTGTTCCATATAGATCTCTTACTGTCACATATCAATTTACAAATCGTCATTTCCCATAATTTTTTTGCAGTGCCATTTCCCTTTACAATGAAAAATTAACAAGGGACACCAACATAGTTGTGTCTTTGATCTTAAAAACTACGGGATAATGGTGCTGTGGTAACTTGCACCAAAAATAAATAACAAGCATAATAATATTATTCTTGATATCACTAGAAAAAAAAAGCCTTTGAAAATTCATTTGCAATAACTTCATCAGTATCACCAGCAAAGCAGCTTCATTATTATCCCATTGAAGAAAAGAATAGGCACTGCATTTCAAGATTTCATAATTTGCGGTGTCACGAATGTTAATTCTCCATTACGAACGCTAGTTTACAAGACCAACCGCTTCTGGCTCGTCCTTGCCTCCGAGCATGCGCGTTTTTACTTTGGACTTTTGTCTGACGGACTTGTGTACACACGATCAGAAAAATCCAACAACAGACAGTTGTCCGCGGAAAATTTATAATCCTGCCATTCAACATTTGTCCGCGAAAAATCCGACAACAATTGTCCGATTTACAAAGGATCGGATTTTAGGTCAACAGTCTGTCAACACACAATTCCAGTCGGAAAATCTGATCGTGTGTACGAGGCTTTAGTTACAAGCATGCCTGGCTTCGGACAGCTTGAAATCATGGTCTTTACAGGAAATAAAAGTATGTGCTGATTTGTAAACTGCAAGGTTCTTTACAAAGAGGAAATCATTAAAGCCTTGTGTTAATTTAAAATAAAAATTAAAACTAAACTTAGGCTTTAATGAAATCCAAACAAATTGCTAAATCTTAATTGAAACCAGGCCACACTATTCATATTAGGAATCCATCCTGTTCAGTTTTATCAACAGGAAAATAACTTGTAAATGTGCCAAATAAACACAGACTACAACCTGGCATAAATAAAGAGTATAAATAAATTGGATGCTTTAAAAAAAAAAAAAAAAAAAAAATATTTGAGATTAGTTCAAGGACATAACATTTTCCCGATAGAGGGGAATAGAGGGGATTTCTGGTCTAGTAATCCTACTCTATTTTGGGAAACAGAGAGCGTCTAGTGAGTATACTTTAGCCTAAAAAAACTTTACAGCTATAAATAGGGGTTTAAGGACGGACAGGAAGATGGTATTGTCTGTGACCTGGGACCAGCACATTTCAAGTGTTATTTGCCAAACACACTGAAGAAGTGTACGTACAGATAGGCACATATTTCCATCTTCTCACTGATAAGAGGCAAGGATTAGTCTGATTGCACAAAACTTTTTTCTAGCAAGTTAGGAAATCTAATATCATTTAGTCTCCTTGCTTAATAAAAGGATATGTGCATTTTGTATGAAAACTCAATTATCCTTTAAAATTTGTGCAGACTTTTGGAAGCTAAATAAAGAGACAGGGGGGCAAGGATTCCATTTACACACCCCATGCTGCTGCCATGATTGTAAGTAATAGGAAATAGTATTTTTGTCTGTATATGATTTAAAGCAGTATGCAGAGATTTGTAGGACTGGGCAAGAATATCTATACTAAGAAAGACTGTCCACCACATACAGTAATGGCGGTATCACAAGACCCCCTGAAGGTATTGAAGGATTCTATTTCCATGCGCAGTATACAAATACAAAGGAACAGGATTTATTTAATAGGCAGGCTGATTGTATCCAAGTCAATCCATCAATCCACAAAATGAAATACAATCCATGAAAACTTTTTAACCTTTTCAACTTACTGCATATGTGAACCTGCAAACATTAGCTCTTTATTCAAACAGTGAGTACAGATAAAGATGATATACTTGAAATAGAGGTGCACCGAAATTTCAGCTGCTGAAAACTATCGGCCAAAAACTGTTTTTTAATTTGGACGAAAGAAAAAAACAGCCGATACTGAAAGGGGATGAGGTCCGCCCCAGGTGCCGCCCAGTGCGGGAGTGTCACCCTGGCGTGCCCAGTCCTACACTCCCTCCTCCTCGCCACGATCTCCGTGTGTTACAAAGCTGAATTGTCCGGGCCATAGTAACAATGTCCCGCCTCCTGCGATAGATGGCACACTGATCCAATGCCGGGACATTGAATCAGTGTGACGTGATCACAGGAGGCGGGACATTGTTACTGCGGCCCGGGCAATTCGAATCCAGCTTCGTGACACACGGAAATCGCCGCTCTGATCTAGGCACAGGCAGTAGGGGTGCACATCTTCACTGGTCTCACGATTCGATTCGATTACAATTATCTGGTCAACGATTTGATTTGATTCCGCGATGCATCATGATTACTGATGAGCTCCCAATTCCGCTTGGGCCGCCTAGGCGGCCCTTCCACCCTGCAATCTTCTGGGACACATCACAGTTCCCAAAAGATTGCCCGGCTATGCAGGACAGCGCAGTGAGACATGCGCACCTGGCTGTCAAGCTGCAAGCTGTCACAGCCAGATGTAGTATTGCCAGCGCTGTGGACAGGCAGGGGAGAGAAGGGAGGGTTTGGGTGGCCACATCGCTGGATTGTGGGACAGGTGAGTGTCTTTTTATTAAAAGTCAGAAGATACACTTTTTTTGTAGCTGCTGACTTTTAATAAACAAAAAATTGACTGGAACTCCGCTTTGAATTAAAAATAACCTCACTCCCTTAAAAAGTGCACTAATCCGGTGCACTACAGTGTACAGGCATTTACACACAGTGCTGCTGGGAGGTCAGGAGGGATTACAATCCATAGATCCCAGAACAGAAGTTCTCTGTACTGTCTCTGTGCTGACCAGTGGCAGCTGGTGCTCAAAATTTTTGGGTGGGCGCAAACAAACTGAAAAATACTAACCCTCCCCCATCAAATGCAGCCACTGTGCCCATCAAACGCAGCCACTGTGCGTGTCAAACGCAGCCACCTGTGCCCGGAAAACACAGCCACCTGTGCCCGTCAAACACAGCCACCTGTGTCAGCCAAACGCAGCCACCTGTGTCAGCCAAACGCAGCCACTTGTTCCCGTCAGAACGCAGCCACCTGTGCCCGTCAAACGCAGTCACCTGTGCCCGTCAAACGCAGCCACCTGTGCCCGTCAAACGCAGCCACCTGTGCCCGTCAAAAGCAGCCACCTGAGACCGTCAAACGCAGCCACTTGTGCCCATCAAATACAGCCACCTGTGCCCATCAAACGTAGCCCCCTGTGCCCATCAAACGTAGCCCCCTGTGCCTGTCAAACACAGCCACCTGTGCCCGTCAAACCCAGCCACCTGTGCCCGTCAAACCCAGCCACCTGTGCCCGTCAAACCCAGCCACCTGTGCCCGTCAAACGCAGCCACCTGTGCCCGTCAAACGCAGCCACCTGTGCCCGTCAAACACAGCCACCTGTGCCCGTCAAACACAGCCACCTGTGCCCGTCAAACGCAGCCACCTGTGCCCGTCAAACGCAGCCACCTGTGCCCGTCAAACGCAGCCACTTGTGCCTGTCAAACGCAGCCACTTGTACCCGTCAAATGCAGCCACCTGTGCCCATTAAATGCAGCCATCACTTCACTAACCCCCCCCCCCCCCCCACAATGCACGGGTCACCACTGGTGCTGACAGTTCCTTGGCATTCCTGTTTGCACCTTCCAGCACACTAGGAGTTAACAGTGGAATGTGCACAGGATAGCCAGGGACCTGTCAGCACGGAGCGAGAGGTGTAAGTAGAGTACAAACACATTTGTACTCTACATAACTGTTGTTAAAATTACTTTCTATTAATACATGCTGTGTTACAATAGATGATGTGCCCCGCTGTATGTGCTTTTTAAAAAACTATTTCACTTCATACCGAATTTCACAGTAGTACGATACATGTAACTCCCTGCCCGTCCCGCCCCTCTCCACTCTCCTCTCACGTCTCTGAGTCCTGACATCAACGGGGAATTCTCAGCCCCGCCCGCTGACCATAGCTATCGTATCAGAGGAGAGCCGGGCGGGGCTGAGAATTCCCCGCTGACGTCAGGACTCAGGAGAGCGGAGAGGGGCGGGACGGGCCGGGAGTCACACGTATCGTACTACTGTGAAATTCGGTATGAAGTGACATCGTTTTTTAAAAAGCACATACAGCGGGGCACATCATCCATTGTAACACAGCATTTATTAAAATAAAGTAATTTTGAAAAAACGTTCCGAGTGCTTTCCCGGGAGGGGCGGGGCTAGTCGTCATGACGTCACCCGCAATCGATTTTCCGGTCCCTATGCATCGATGCCGCATCGGGCACATTTGAATCGCGATGCATCGATGCAATGATTAATTTCAGCACCCCTAACAGGCAGGCTGCATATGACGGGCACTGGTGAGGCTGCATATGATGGGCACTGGTGAGACTGCTGGGCACAGGCAGGCTGCATATGATGGCACTGGTGAGGCTGCTGGGCACTGGTAGGCTGCATATGACGGGCACTGGTGAGGCTGCTGGGCACAGGCAGGCTGCATCTGACGGGCACTGGTGAGGCTGCATATGATGGGCACTGGTGAGACTGCTGGGCACAGGCAGGCTGCATATGATGGGCACTGGTAGGCTGCATATGACGGGCACTGGTGAGACTGCTGGGCACAGGCAGGCTGCATATGATGGGCACTGGTGAGGCTGCATATGATGGGCACTGGTGAGACTGCTGGGCACAGGCAGCTGCATATGATGGGCACTGGTAGGCTGCATATGACGGGCACTGGTGAGACTGCTGGGCACAGGCAGGCTGCATATGATGGGCACTGGTGAGACTGCTGGGCACAGGCAGGCTGCATATGATGGCCACTGGTAGGCTGCATATGACGGGCACTGGTGAGGCTGCTGGGCACAGGCAGGCTGCATCTGACCGGCACTGGTGAGGCTGCATTGATCTCTTGTATCATGTCTGCAGTCTCTGACCATCTCCTGTACTATGTCTGCAGTCCCTGACCATCTCCTGTACTATGTCTGCAGTGTCTCACCATCTCCTGTACTATGTCTGCAGTCTCTGATCATCTCCTGTACTATGTCTACAGTCTCTGACCATCTCCTGTACCATATCTGCAGTCTCTGATCATCTCCTGTACCATGTCTGCAGTCTCTGATCGTCTCCTGTATCATATCTGCAGTCTCTGACCATCTCCTGTATCATATCTGCAGTCTCTGACCATCTCCTGTATCATATCTGCTAAAGGTGCACCGAATGGAAATTTTGCTAATACTATTAGCAATGTGTTTAAGTTTAAGTAAGAGATTGCAGACATGATACAAGAGATGGTTAGAGACGGAGGATATGATACAAGAGATGGTTAGAGACGGAGGACATGATACAAGAGATGGTTAGAGACGGAGGACATGATACAAGAGATGGTTAGAGACGGAGGACATGATAGAAGAGATGGTTAGAGACGGAGGACATGATAGAAGAGATGGTTAGAGACGGAGGACATGATACAAGAGATGGTTAGAGACGGAGGACATGATACAAGAGATGGTTAGAGACTGCAGACATGGTTAGAGACTGAGGACATGATACAAGAGATGGTTAGAGACGGAGGACATGATACAAGATGCAAATAATGGCCAACAATAAATTCATATTAATTTAAATTGATGATATTAATAAAAAAAGTTGAATATAATACATTGATATATAAAAATATAAATATTTTTTAAAAACTGTCATTTTCGGTATCAGTTTTCGGCCTAGTGCAGCCTTCATTCTTCGGTTTCGGATCCAAAATTTTCATTTGGTGCACCCATAACTTAAGTAAGAGCACAGCACAAAATATTTCAATCATTTAACAAAAAATAGGATTTTCGCTTACCTGTAAAAATGTATTATTTTTTTTTTCAGAGTACAGTGCAGGACCATGGTTATACATAGTTACCTTCAGATAATTGGACACTGGCAAAAAAAAAAAACCTGCAAGGACAGCCCCAATGTAAGCCCTCCCTCTACCAACAAGCCTTGATTCTGTAACAAGCGATAGGGATATTATAAGAGGAGGAACCTGTGTCTTGTACTGTACTCCAGGACACTGTGCTACAGAACACAGGATCCCTAATTCTAACCAAAAAGAAGTCCAACTGAGTGGTGGGTAACACAGAAAACAAACACTAACAGGCTCGCTAAACAATGGGTCACAAAAAGGCCATGATAGAACTCAAGACAGCAGCTTGAAGCACCTTACACCCAAAACTGGTATCAAATGAGAGTCAAAGATTCATTTGGTAAATAAAACCTAACAAATGTGATAACAGTAGCCTACGAGGCAGCCTTGCAGTTCTGGGAAACAAAATCCTGTTGCTGAAAAGCTCATGAAGCACTAACATATCTAATAGAATGAGCCTTAACAGGGAAGGGAGGAACCCTGTCCTTTAAACAATAAGCTTGATTCATGACCTGGCTAATCCACCTAGCAATGGTGGAGCGAGAAGCAGGGAGTTCCCTGCAGGATACCTCAGGAAGGACAAAGAAGTAATCTGATTGCTAGAACGATGCTGTAGCAGAGAGGTATACTTAAACAGCATGTACCACATTCAGGCAGTGGTGAGAAAGTTCCTAGGAATGTGTGAGAGCAGGACATATGGGGGGGGGGGGGAACAATATCCTGATCAAGGAGGATGAAGATAATCACTGCACTATGGAGAGCCCGGGATCACCAGCCAGCCACTTGTAAAAAATGAAACTGTCTTTACTGCTCTTTTAAAAGTAGGTAAATAAAACAGCTTTTCTTCAGCAAATGAAACAAACAGGCCATCATTCTGGTACAATTAAAAAAACAGAATGGCTCAATACCAATATACCAGTCCCGCACACAAGTTTGGGTGTTCCCAACAGTCTCAGTCTCCAGATAGTCCACAGTTTTGAACCGCTCCACACTACCTCACAGGCAGGTGCTGACACCCATCGCCCCCTTTTCAAGCTTCCCCTGAGGGCAGGTTAACACTTTTGGGACCAAAGTCCCTGTAATCATGGTTTGGAAGCTCCTTCCCATCCAAGGTCTAAAGGACTCCTCCCCCGCCTGGCAAGCTGACATCCATCGTAAGAACCTGCCGACTCCTGCTCTGAATGCTAGGTGGAGTCTGGCCCTTTTGGTAGGCGCATGGAGTGATCCAGAGTCCATTTGTTTCATGCTGCCAGAATATTGAACTGTAACGGCCTGGAGTGAAAATGGGCATACGGCACTACCTCGAATTAGGCTACCATCGAACCCAGGATCCTCATGCAAAAGCTAATGGAGTGGAGTCTTCTGCCCTTGCTGCATGACAAGCAAGGCTCTTTCCATAGATACTGTGGAGAAGTGGCCGTAGCTACCCAGAAATAGGAGGTGTAATATTTGCAGGATTGCTGGGTAAAGATTATAGCTTAGCTTGGGTTTGGTCCAAACTCAGAAGTTGTCACTACCACCCACTGCTGCCCACTCATCTGCGGCCAGGGCATTCCCCGTCCCACAGTTGCAGGTACACAAGGGGACAGGGATGCTCATTACATTGTTGACTTAATATGGCTATATTAGCTCATCCCTAGAAAAAAAAAGCCATCCCCACTGTGAAACATGGTGGTGGCAGCATCATGTTGTGGGGATGATTTTCATCAGAAGGGACAGGGAAGCTGGTCAGAGTTGATGGGAAGATGGATGAAGCCAAATACAGGGCAATCTTAGAAGAAAACCTATTATTAGAGTCTGCAAAAGACTTGAGACTGGGGCGGAGGTTCACCTTGCAGCAGGCCAACGACCCTAAACATACAGCCAGAGCTACAATAGAATGGTTTAGATCAAAGCATATTCATGTGTTAGAATGGTCCAGTCAAAGTCCAGACCTAAATCCAATTGAGAATCCGTGGCAAGACTTGAAAATTGCTGTTCACCGATGCTCTCCATCCAATCAGACAGGGCTTGAGCTATTTAAAAAAAAAAAATGTGCAAAAGACATCCCCAAAAAGACTTGCAGCTGTAATTGCAGTGAAAGGTGGTTCTACAAAAGTATTGACTATGGAGGGCTGAATACAAAGGCATGCCACATTTTTCAGATATTTATTTGTAAAAAAAATGTTGAAAACCATTTATCATTTTACTTCCACTTCACAATTATGTTCCACTTTGTGTTGGTCTATCACATAAAATCCCAATAAAATAAATGTATGTTTTTGGTTGTAACATGACAAAATGTGGAACATTTCAAGGGGTATGAATACTTTTTCAAGGCACTGTATGTTGTAAATGTAATGCAGAGCTACTGCTGAGATAAAATGCTATTTCAGTGTACTCACCACAACCTGAACGCAGCTTAACAGCAACCACACAAGCGTACACACAAAATCTAGAAGGGCAACAATACCTAGTGTAGTTTTCAGCATTGTAGGTTTTCCTTTTGTTAGCAGATGCAGCTGATGGCAGATTTTTGGCCAAACTCGGTGGTGTCCTAGACTTTATTGAACCTCTGAAACGACACATCAAATAGGATTACAAATGCAAGATATTGTAAAAGACATGATGCAAGAGTCTGAAAGGGAAACAATTGAGTTTAAACAGCCCTTCCTTGCAATTCATATTATTAATATTTTTTTACATTTTTTTTATGAGAACAAAGTAGATCAGGTACCTATAGGTACACAGAAAAGTACCAAAGCGCAGACATTTTTGCAGGTAATTGTAGTTTGGGTTGTGATATACTTTAACCTTTGTACATTCAAGGTTTTTTTTTTTTTTTTTAATTACTTAAGGACAATAAAAAAAAAAATATTAGGTCTGCAAATGAATGAAGGCAAGCAGATATCAGACAATATTTCTGGTGTCAAGTCAAGCTGAATCACGTTAAAGTGCAACTCCAATCAAAACTTTATTTTTAAGGTGTAGTAAACGCCACTTTTGAACTTGTTCCTACAGGTAAGCTAACAATAGGGTTTACCTGTAGGTACAGTGAATATCTCCTTAACTTTGCTTAGGAGATATTCACTCTGAATTTAGCCGGTGACGGCACCGGTGCATTCGCTCTGAAGGGACGACATACCCCATCCCTTCAAAGCTCTGTGCTGTAAATTGTGAAGAAGTGACATTATTGCGGCTCGGCCATGCAAAGGACCAGAGCCAGCAAATCCGGAACAAAGAACAGTGGAAGATGGTAAGTATTTCATAATGTGCTAGTATGTGATGCATACTAGCACGCTATTTCCTTGCAGGGGATTTTTACAACCCCTTGTAAGGCAGCCGTTTACTACCACTTTAAGTAGAATAGAATTAGAATTTCCGAAAGGATTTCATTATTGTGTGGATTCATTTTAGACAAAATTACTAGTAATTTGAGGGGGGCGTGACCGGATGTGAGAGCGGATGCTGGAGTGAGTGGAGGCGAGCGCGAGCTTCCCCCAGCCCGATGCCTCCGTGTCCTTCTGCTGTGACCTGCGCCTGAAGCCTGTTCGAGGGAGCTCTCTCCCCCTGTGGTACACTTACCTGGCTGCTTGGCTCCCCCGCCCGCTTGTCTGAGTCGGAGTGAGGTGAGGGGAGTGTGACACTGCTGCCCGGGAGAGGACGAGATCCGAGCCCTCGGGGCGGGGAGAGAGGAGCCGGGCTCTCTGCCCGAGTGGTTGCCCGGGCAACGATCCCGCCGTCAGCGGGAGGAGACGGCTGTATTAGTGTGTGTACAGAGTGTGCACTAGTAAGGAGGAGATAGAGCCACTGCCTGGAACTTCAATATGTGAGTACACCAAAGTGTTGTCTGTCAACTATTGCTACTGCTGCTGCAATGGCCATCTATTGTGCTTATTAAAAAACGGATCATCTCCACCTACCTTCCGTGGGGTGCGATACCACCATGGTTAGGGGGGGGGCGAAGTCATTGGCAGTTTTACCACACAGACTCCCTGCGTCTTTATTTTCTACTTTGGCGATAATATACTCTTGTTGGTTGGTGGAGGGCTGTGTTGGGGGAGGGGGTCGTAGCCCAGAGTATCGACGGGGCAGTCCCATTGGTTGTTCTTTGGTTGATTGACTATCTATTTTTCGCATGGTTAAAATTTTTTTCAACATATCCCTTGGACTAACATAATTAGAGATGACTAGGAAAAAAGGTGAAGAGATGCAGCCACAGGAGACCTCTAGCTCCCAAATGACCCGCACCTCAAAAGAGAAGGGAAACCAGGCAGCAGCGGCAGCAGCGGCTAAACTTGAAAAATTTACGCACCCCTCCACCTCTGCCACATCTCCATCTAAAAATATCCAGCACCAGCAAGACAGACCGCAGGCAGGGGACAGGAAGAGCCTAGGAAAAGGACCAGTGATAACGCACGCAACAAAAGCTGCAAGCAGTAAAAACTCAGAGGGGGTGTCCGCAGGTCTAGTGACCAACAATGCCATTGTTTACAACGCTCCAGTAGAAGCGGAACCCACACTGAAAGACGTCTTATGCGCAGTCAATTCCTGTAAGGCCTCCCTAACAGATTTGTGCGCCCAGTTAACCGGGTTAAAGGAAGAGCTAATAATAGTAAGCCAAGAGCTACAAAGGACTATCGCTAGAACAACAACACTGGAGGAGAGAGTAAGCCAGGCCGAGGACGATCTAATTCCATTAAAACGAGAGCTTATGGCATTTAAAACGAAGATGGGTCTGCACAGCGCTAAAATTGAGGAAATGGAAAACAGGTCCCGCAGAAATAATATAAGGGTGGTAGGACTACCAGAGCGATGTGAGGGCCCCCACCCCGAGGAGTTTTTTGAGAATTGGCTTAGGGGTATATTCGGGGCGGAAACTTTCTCCCATCTATTCGCCATTGAAAGAGCTCATAGAGTGCCAAGTAGGGCCCCACCATCAGGGGGATACCCCAGGCCAATAATTATGAAGTTTATTAACTACAGGGATAAGGTGACCCTGATGCGTAGGGCCAGAGAAGTGGGGGATATTCTGTACAACGGAACCAAGATCCTATTTTTTCCCGACTATTCCCCAGACCTCCAAAAACGAAGAGCCGAATTCAGGGACATTAAACGTAACTTGCGGAATTATAAACTGGAGTATGCCCTGTTGTATCCCGCTCGCCTGCGTATCATGGCCCTAGGGGCTACCCATTTCTTTGATACAACAACAGGGGCAACAAAATGGCTGGAAGATAATAAAAAGGACTTACTGAGCTAGGGGTGGAATAAAGGTTAGTTAAATTAGGAAAGGAAGGGTGAAAATGGTAAAATTATATAATTTATTTATTTATTTATTTTTATTTTTTTCCTTCCTTTTTCTTTTGTTAGTTTTCCGTTTTTCTAGAAGCAAACAGTAGTGGACACGGGGGGGGGGGGGAAGGGGGGGTGTGATAGATGGAAGCACGAACAAATGATGTGTTTACACGATTTTTGTATGTTTTAAATACTGTTCTGAAAGTTTGGAGGAGGGTAGGGGGAAGGGGGGAGGCGGGTAAGAGTGTGGTAGTAAGACACAATGTACCTTATTTTTTCACGAGAGGGGAGTTGTTTTTTGAACGGTTGGGAGGGGGGAAAAACCAGGTCACAAGTGCAGCCCCCAGGGCTAGCCTAATTAGGCAAATGGGAGGGTCACGAACTGGGGACGTGGGAGGGGGGACGAATATAGTGGGAGGGGGGGTGGGAGGGGAGTTTGTACTGAGATATAGGGTTGGGCAAAGGGGTGCTTGTAAATCACACATAGTTAAGAGGGGGGGGGCTTACAAGGGCAACGTATATTGGTACACATGTTTTTGAATTTGCAATTAGGGGTTTTTCTTTTTTCTTGTTTTACCTTGGCCAGCACAATTTTAGAATTGGTAGGTTTTGCAGTCACGAATTCTCAAAGGTTTTTGGTTTTTCTTTGTTTTTTTTTTCTTCTTTTTTATTTTTTACCCTAGCTAGATGTCCTTAAAAACGTTAAAAATAGGCTCCTGGAATGTTAGGGGTATGAGCGACCCGGCTAAAAGGGCAGCGGTGTTTTTGGCGTTGGAGGCGCATGGCGTGGAACTGGCTTGTCTGCAGGAAACTCACCTCACCAATGACACCAAACCATATGCTCGGAACTATAAATTCCAAGAGCAATATCACTCTGTCTATACCTCATACTCAAGAGGGGTGAGCATATTGGTGGGTAGGGGTATTTCATTTTCCTGCAGAGAAGCCAGGATAGACGCGCTGGGTCGCTACGTATTCTTGAGCTGTATTGTTGAAAACAGACCATTAGTCTTAGCAAATATTTATGTTCCGCCTCCGTTCAAAACAGAGACCATTCTGGATCTGTTGGAGTTTGTGGATAATAAGGATGATGTACCTATAATTTTGGTGGGAGACTTTAATACTGTCTTGGATAATAAACTGGACCGATTCCCACCAGCGAATCGCCCAGAGAGCTTATCAGAGGGACGTTTGGGTCAACTCCTAAGAGAGATCGGGTGGTGTGACCTATGGAGATCTCACAACCCAAATGTCCGGCAGTATTCTTGTTACTCAGGGACACACTCTACTCTTTCACGCTTAGATATGGCATTAGGTAACTATGAGACCCTACAATTAGTAAGGAACATAGAGTATAAGCCGAGGGGAATTTCAGATCACTCTCCCTTGACTTTGACCTTGAATTTAAATACTAGAAATGGCCTGAAAAGGTGGACAATAAAACCGCTCTGGCTGGACTTGATAAGCTGTACAGAAGAAGTAACCGCCAAATTAAAAGAATTCGTAACATTTAACTCAGGTACAGCAACCGAGGGGGTAGTGTGGGATGCCCTAAAAGCATTTCTTAGGGGTCTACTACACCAACAGGTTGTCAAAATAAAGAAAAAGTCAAGGGAATGGGAAGCGAGGGCCAGCAGGGAAGCTATGGAAGCAGAGGCGCAATATGTGGCGGATCCAACTCCTGAAAGACAGGCGATTTGGCTTAATCGACAACAGGAGTATAGAGAGGTAATTAACAGAAGAGCAGAGAATAAAAGACTCTTCCAGAAACAAAACTACTTTGGAGAAGGGGAGAAAGTAGGCCGGACGCTTGCACTTATAACGAAGTCCAACTTATCCCCGTCGGCCATTTCCTCGATTAGGACACTGGCTGGAGAGATAACTTCCGATTCCACCAAGGTCCTAGAGACCTTCTCTGCATTTTATAGAGATCTGTATAGGTCACGTCGAGGGTCGGACCGGTGTAGTATGGACAGGTTTATAGAGGGGGTGGATCTGCCTGTTCTATCGGAGGGGGAAAGGAGTGCGATGGAGTCCCCCCTGACTCTGGGGGAGTTGCAAGCGGCTGTCATGGAGATGGCAGCTCAGAAATCTCCCGGCCCGGATGGCTTGCCATTGGAGATTTACAGAAAGTATGGGGAAGTGCTGCTTCCGGAGCTCTTAAGGGTACTGGAGCAGTCGCACAAGGATGGGCGGCTGCCTTTATCAATGTCAGAAGCTGATATAATAATGATTCCAAAAGAGGGGAAAGATCAACTGGAAGTCACCTCATACAGACCGATATCATTGTTGTGCTCAGATGCCAAAATTGTCGCAAGGGCGTTGGCATCTAGATTGAATAAATGCATTGCAAACCTGGTACACCCAGATCAATCTGGGTTTATCCCTGGCCGGTCCACTAGTATTAATATTAGAAGGGCTTACCTGAATGTCCAGGTACCGACCGAGAATGCAGGTTCTAGAGCTATACTGTCCTTGGACACTGCTAAGGCTTTTGATAGCCTAGAGTGGGAATATCTCTGGTGGGTACTTGAGAGGTTCGGATTTGGCCCTGTATTTATTGGCTGGATAAAGACTCTCTACAGAAATCCTAGGGCAAGACTTAAGGTAAACAATGTTTATTCGGAAAGTTTTTTCCTCGAAAGAGGAACGAGACAGGGGTGCCCCCTGTCACCCTTGCTGTATGTCTTAGCCATGGAGCCACTAGCGGGAGCGGTGAGATCATCACCTGAATTGCAGGGGTTTCTTAGGAGGGGGGAGGAAGAGCGAATCGCGCTCTTTGCGGATGATGTTCTATTTTTTCTTGGTGATACGGTTTCCTCATTGGAGAAGATCATGCACCTGGTAGAGGACTTTGGAAAGTTCTCAGGCCTAACCATTAACTGGGAGAAATCATCGCTTCTGCCGGTCGATCCATTGGCCAACCAGATTCCAACTAGCATGTCCCAATTGAAAGTTACGGAGAAATTGAAGTATCTCGGCGTTGTGCTATCCAGAAATCCCAGCGCGTATATTGAGGATAACCTGGCCCCCCTCCTGCAAAAATTTAAAAAGAAATGTGATATCTGGAGCAGACTCCCCCTGTCTGTGGCGGGTCGGGCTAATCTGATAAAAATGGTTTGGCTACCTCAGCTGCTATATTTGCTCCACAACTCCCCAGTCTGGATTGGAGTGAAGTGGTTCCAAAAAATTCAATCTCTTTTTGGGAAATTAATATGGAAAAAAGGGCAGGCTAGGATAGGCCTACAAAAACTGCAGTGTCCTACTACTGAGGGGGGACTGGGAGTCCCCCACCCTTTTACTTATTTTCTGGCAGCCCAGTTACAACAATTGGGCGGATGTGCTACGGATGGAGGGGGAAGTAAGAATGCCCTAATTGCTTTGCAGGGTTGCCCACATAGTTCATTGGTGGAAGCACTGGAGGCAGAGTCATTACAACGTGAGATCCCGACCCTCAAAATGATCACCAGGGTATGGCAGACAACTAAGCGAATAATGGGATATAAAGGAACTTCAGAATATTCGCCAATATGGAATAACAAGAACCTGCAGGAATTACTATCTGTAGATAGCAATAGGTTGTGGGGTAGGTGCGGGTTAAGTCGGCTGATACAGTTATATGAGGGGGATATCTTGAAATCTTTCGAGGAATTGAAGTATGAGTACGGGATACCAAATCGTACATTCTATACCTACCTACAGATTAGTCACGCCCTGAGGAAGCAGTTTGATAGGCAACCCCCCACATGGGGTAGGATCCCGCTGCTACACTCAATAATTAAATCAGAGAATTCCAAGGGGCTAATCCCAGAGTTATACACTCAATTGATAAAGCGAATAAATATGCAGGTGGGCTTTCCTGGGGGTAGGGACAGGTGGGCGGCTGATGTGGGGGAGATAACGGACGCTGAGTGGAAAAAGATTCTGGAATTTGGAACAGAGGTGTCGGTCTCTCCCTCACAAATGGCCTCCCATCTGATGCTGCTACACAGATCTTATTATACCCCAAGGAAGCTTTTTATGTTTGGTCGCAGAATTAATGATGAGTGCCCCAGATGCAGAAGAACAGGCGATCTAATCCACATGATATGGCGGTGCCCAAAACTTGTCAGATACTGGTCCGAGATTTTAAGGAAAATAAATATAACGTTCAAAATCAACCTAGTGCTTGATTCGAAGACCTGTGTGCTCGGTCAAGTCGATATTGGGCTGAGAGACAGGTACACAGCGATGGCGGTAGCCAGATGTCTGTTCCAGGCTAGGAAATTAATAGCCCAGCTATGGCAATCTAGAACTCCCCCGACTCTGGAAGATTGGATTAGAACTGTTAATTCCACAGTTTGGAGTGAAAGGACGTTTTATGCCAGGGCCGGCAACTATAACAAGTTTGTAAGGTTGTGGAATCCGTGGGTCCAAGTAATGCCGTGTCCGCAAGCAGTGCTACTTGCGCGTCAAGAGAGCGCGTGTCTTTAGTAGTGAGGCATAGCTATGCTGGGTGTGATATAGAGATAGGAGAGAACGGTGCATAGACCTGTTGTTGCCCACCAGATGTGCTCCCGTACTATGGAGGGTTTACAAGGGAGGGTCATAGGGGGGGGGGGGGGAAGGATTAGTTAAAAGAAAATAGAATATACAAACACGCATAATGTTAATGTTAGGTAATGTGGCCAATTGGCCCTGCGGTATAAGATGTAGATTACAAGTCCCGAAGTTTGGGACTATTGATATCAAATGCAAACTGTTGTATGTCATCTTATTTAAATACTTATAAAAAAAAAAATAAAAAAAAATAAATAAATAAAAAAAAAAAAAAAAAAAGTGGGATAATTACGGAAGGCCACAATGATGTGACTAGACAAGAGACGTATATGAATACCAATCTGTAAGCAGTCTCTGGTTAAAGTTGTCTGACGTGGCAAAAAAAAAAAAAAAAAAAAAAAAAAAAAATTACTAGTAATTTAGCTCCATCTCCAAATGGATAGAAAGAAAACAATTTAAAGCAAATAGTCAATAGTTCTAGCTTCCGCCCCTCTTTTTCCCTTCTTTATCTTGCCTCTCTCATTGGCAGTTTCTTCCATTATCCTTTTCCTACTCTCCTCTTGTCTGCTCTTTCTTTCTATTCCTCCTTTTTTTTCTCACTAGTTCATACTGTATGGCTTAGTTTTTTTAAATCAATAAATTCTTTTGGTAACAAAAACACTAGAAAATGTTTTGGATGGAGTTCTACTTTATTGTCACTCATCTAGGTTTCTGCATTTTTTTTTATTTCATAATTTCTTTATTCAAGAGGAAAGAATAATCCAAAATGTAGACATGTACAGTGTATTACAGACATGTAGAAAAGTACAATATAAGTAACCATTACAGAGTGAGCTATACGTGACAAGAATAAAGCTATATCTCCTCTCAAGTTACCCTTTTTGTTCATTTGAAAGGTTCAGAAAAAAACCTTAAGCCGCGTACACACGGTCGGACTTTTCGGCTAGAAAAGTCCGACAGCCCGTCTGACAGACTTTCGACGGACTTTTGGTGGACTTGCGGCGGACTTTCTAACAAACGGACTTGCCTACATACGATCACACAAAAGTCCGATGGATTAGTGCGTGATGACGTACACCGGACTAAAATAAGGAAGTTGATAGCCAGTAGCCAATAGCTGCCCTAGCGTGGGTTTTTGTCTGTCGGACTAGCATACAGACTAGCGGATTTCTGGGTCCGGCGGAGTTACGACGTAAAGATTTGAAGCATGTGCCAAATCTAAAGTCTGTCAGATTTGCGGCTGGAAAAGTCCGCTGAAAGTCCGGGGAAGCCCACACACGATCGGATTGTCCACCGGATTTGGTCCGTCTGACTTTTGTAGACGAAAAGTCCGACCGTGTGTACGCGGCATTAGAAGAAAGAGCAAAGCTCAAGTGGGGAGAAAACAGGATTGGGGAAGAGGGGGGAAAACAGAGGGTGCTGGGAAGAGGCCCAGTAGAATTCTACAGGAAGGGAGTGGATCTGGCCTTTTGGGGAGGAGGCTTGTCCGGACATCCCCCTCCCCTCTCGGTATCCAAGCAACCGGTTCAGTCTATATGGAGAAATGCTAGGGCTAGTCTCCAGTGAAGAAGTTAATGGGGTTTGATCAATTTAAAAATATGAAGGCCTCCAGGTTTTCAGTATTGCTCATCTTGCTCCCCCAGAGTCAGGGTGAGCTGCTCCATTTGTTGTATTTCTATGATCCTAGCTTGTCACTGTGCAATGGTGGGGAGAGACCTTTGTTTCCACATTGCTGGAATGCAGGCTTTAGCAGCATTGAGAAGGTATTTGAGCAATAAACACTTATATTTCCTAATAGAAAGAGGAGTGTCATGCAATACTTAGGCTGCCAAGGTTCTTTCCAGAGGCACATCTATAAAGGGCCTTTTTTGTAGGTTCTAAAGAATTCCAAAAATTCCTCAACTTGGGGTAGTCCCAAGTGATATGTAGAAGGGTTCACTCTGTCTCTAAGCATCTCCAAAAAGGGTTGGACACTTGTGGAAACATCCGATGGGGAACACCAAGTGTCCTGTACCATCTGGTTAGTAGTTTGTAGCCATGTTCTTGATATTTACAAGCAATAAAAGCTTTGTGCATGCAAAGAAGAAACACAATTCCCAGGTTATCTTCCCATCGCTTTAGGAACCATGTGTTGGCGGGGCTGACTCGCATGATGCACATGGGGTCTATTTGCTCTCACTCTTCTCCGGACTTAGAAGCGAGCTATACACTCCGGTGTCTCTGTATCATAACCTGAAGCTGTCATACAAGTGCCTCCCGGTCCCACAATATATATATCTGCTCAGGATGCAACATTTTGAAGGAGACACCACAGAGCAGTGTCACTTTCCACCAGTCCAGCTTGACTCTGCACCTATCTCCCAGTGACAGAACATGGTCCTGCCGGGGTACCTGCGCGGACCCCATGCACGTGCATAATTAACGCTTTACTCTTTCGTACCATGTAGCTAGGTTCCTAGGGTCTCTGCAATGCAGGTCTGGTCCCGATTGCTGGGGCACCGACTGCTTCCTTCACTATGCATGAGACTTATCACCCCTGCCAGTAACACTGTCCTGCTGTTTGGCTAGCATATCAACCTTCTCTTGTACTTGTTGCCCCTAGCAATGGCATGTCACCACTTCACCCATGTGTATGAATTACAGGTAAAAAAAAACAAAGGAGAGCCGTGGCGCTAGACTGATGTGAATAGGTGAAATTAACAACTGGAATAACCAAAATAGTAATGATAGTAATAGATCATATAATTATAAATAGTCCATAAATTAGTCCATGATAATTTTCGATCAGCACCTGGAGGCAGCACCCTTAGAGCGAAGCAGTGGACTCTGTGAGTAAAGCAGGGACAAAGGGGCACTAAACTAAGTGCAGCATTAATCTTAGGTTTATTTTTAAAAGCAAATTAGCAACTCACAAGATAGATGGATCATAAAAGCATGTGTACTAGTAATCGCCAGTTCTGGGGTCACTCCAAATCTTTCTGATGGTCGTGGCAGCCTTGAGCACAGATGATGTTTGTAATAGAACCAGGAAACAGCCGATCACAGCCGTGACCAGTGTGAACCGCAAGATGGCACCTGACCAGATGTTGACGAGTTAATTGGCGTTCAGATGCGTAGGGGGCGGTAATGCATTTTGAAGCTACTGCTTCTTCTTTAGACCATAATTGACCTACACATCTGTCAGTCTTATATAGGAAAGGAAGACTAAAAAGTGAGAATATGATAGGCCAGCAGATCCATTAATCAAGACGCAAGCTGGAAAAATGAATTGAACAATAGATATAGAAACGAACATAAATGTGCTTACTTTAAAATAACATAAATGGGTTATAATAGTCAATGTATTCAGATATGGGAACAGAGAGTGTTACATTAAATCATTTTAAAAAACAATTATTAAAAAAGTGGTTGTTAAAAAATGAATGTTAAAAAAGTATCTGCTTGGGTTGTATTGAACGGGATAGACAAACTGTCTGTTCCCATATCTGAATACATTGACCATCATAACCCATTTATTTTATTTTATAGTAAGCACATTCATGTTCGTTTCTATGTTTACTGTTGCAATTTATTTTTCCAGCTTGCGTCTTGATTGATGGGTCTGCTAGCCTATCATATTCTCGTTTTTAGTCTTCCTTTCCTTTATAAGACTGACAGATGTGTAGGCCAATTATGGTCTGAAGAAGAAGCAGTACCGCCCCTTCACGTCTGAACGCCAATCATCTCGTCCCTGTGACGTCACGCACAGCTCGGCGCCATCTTGCAGTGCACGCTGGTCACGGCTGTGATCGGCTGTTTCCTGGTTCTATTACAAACATCATCCGTGCTCAAGGCTGCCACAGCCATCAGGACAACTTGGAGTGACTCCAGGACTGGCAATTAATAGTACACATGCTTTTATGATTCATCTATCTTGTGAGTGGCTAATTTGCTTTTACACTGAGCAAAATTATAAAAACACAACACTTTTGTGTTTGCCCCTATTTACCCTGAGCTGAACGCAAAGATCTATGACTTTTTCTACAGATATATCAAGATGCTGATTAGACAGCATGATTTTTGCACAGGTGTGCCTTAGGCTGGCCACAATAAAAGGCCACTCTAAAATGTGCAGTTTTACTGTATTGGGGGGTTGGTGGGTCCAAAAACCAGTCAGTATCTGGTGTGACCACCATTTGCCTCACGCGGTGTAGCACATCTCCTTCGCATATAGTTGATCAGGTTGTTGATTGTGGCCTGTGGAATGTTGGCCCATTCCTCTTCAATGGCTGTGCGAAGTTGCTGGATATTGGCAGGAACTGGAACACGCTGCAGTATACGCCGATTCAGAGTATCTCAAACATGCTCAATGGGTGACATGTCCGGTGAGTATGCTGGCCATGCAAGAACTGGGATGTTTTCAGTTTCCAGGAATTGTGTACAGATCCTTGCAACATGGGGCCATGCATTATCATGAATGGCCCAACGATAGGCCTCAGGATCTCTTCACCGTATCTCTGTGCATTCAAAATGCCATCATTAAAATGCACCTGTGTTCGCTGTCCATAGCATACGCCTGCCCATACCATAACCCCACCGCCACCATGGGCTACTCAATCCATAACATTGACATCAGCAAACCGCTTACCCAAACAACACCATACACGCTGTCTTCCATCTGCCCTGTACAGTGAAAACCGGGATTCATCCATGAAGAGATCATCTCTCCAAAGTGCCAGACGTCATCAAATGTGAGCATTTGCCCACTCAAGTCGGTTATGATGAACTGCAGTCAGGTCGAGACCCCGATGAGGATTACGAGCATGCAGATGAGCTTCCCTGGTCCTGGGCTGGTGTGGTTACATGTGGTCTGCGGTTATGAGGCCGGTTGGATGTACTGCCGAATAACTCTGAAACGCCTTTTAAGACGGCTTATGGTAGAGAAATGAACATTCAATTCAAGGGAAACAGCTCTGGTGGACATTCCTGCAGTCAGCATGCCAACTGCATGCTCCATCAAAACTTGCGACATCTGTGGCATTGTGCTGTGTGATAAAACTGCACATTTTAGAGTGGCCTTTTATTGTGGCCAGTCTAAGGCACACCTGTGCAATAATCATGCTGTCTAATCAGCATCTTGATATGCCACACCTGTGAGGTGGATGTATTATCTCGGCAAAGGAGAAGTGCTCACTAACACAGAATTAGACAGATTTGTGAACAATATTTAAGAGAAATAGGCCTTTTGTGTACCTAGAAAAAAATCGTAGATCTTTGCGTTCAGCTCATGATAAATAGGGGCAGTCGCAAAAGTGTTGCATTTATAATTTTTCTGTGTATAAATAAACCTACGATTAATGCTGCACTTAGTCTGGCGCCCCTCCGTCCATGTGAATTACAGGCCCTGTGCTTCCAATGCCATTATAAGCACGCACCCCTTTTTATTAACTTCAGACTAGGCATGACAAAAGTTTCAAAAGCTTTATTGGGAACTCTCAGAACTAACAGAACATAGTGCACAGTCTTTTCCCTAAACTAATCCCCTAGTCCATACAAAGCAGAGTCCACAGTGGTAGATCTACAAAGCTGGTGTTCTTCAAGGAGGACTGCAGGCCCCAGCAATCCCCCACATGTGGAAGGTTTCTAGAAGCAGGCAAGGCTCTCTCTGGTAGCTGCAGCAGCTCTGTGATGTAGCTGAAGATTACATTTTATGTCCTGTCTGTGTCTTCTCTCCCATGCAGACTGTGACAGGGAAGAGCCCTCCCCCCTTTTATTATCAGCAAGGGGGAAGAGGCAGAGTGCAGGAAACAGGCTAACTGTTTCCCTCCTGGCTGGGGCAGCAGCTGTCTCACTAACCAGCATTTCAACCTGCTTTCACATGGTTCACTTTTGACCTATCACTCAGGAGAGAGTAAAATTCAAGTTAGACTTACTGGTAACTTGTTTTCCTTGAGTCTTTCAGGACAGCACTTGAGAGAGTGACTCCTCCCCTTGCCAACAGGAAACACCTCTTCCACCAAACTTTAAAAGGAGGCTCCTTTCCACACATTGTCAGTAGTAGTAGAGAACCTCCGGCCCCAAACTGGAACACATAATCGAGATATGATTAGTCACAGTATATATATGTAAAAACAATAGGGCGGGATGCTGCTGTCCTGAAAGACTCAAGGAAAACAAGTTACCGGTAAGTCGAACTTGAATTTTCCCTTATCGTCTTTCAGGACAGCACTTGAGAGGATAATAGAGACTTACCCCCCTAGGGAGGGACCAAAGCCTGCAGAACCTTTCTGCCAAAAGCCTGATCACCTGCTGATAGGAGATCCAGTCTGTAATGACGGACAAACGTTAAGTAGCTTGACCACGTAGCCGCCTTACAAATCTGATCTGGGGTGGCACCAGCTCTTTCTGCCCATGTAGTGGCCTGGGCTCTTGTTGAATGAGCCCTAATTCCCAGCAGGAAAGATAAACCCATTTAAGAATAGGCTACAGAAATAGCTGTCTTAAGCCATCTAGCCAATGATGCTTTTGATGCTTGTTGGCCTTTTTTGTTTCCAGAAAAAAGAACAAATAATGAATCTGAAACTCTAAACCCACCTGTTACTTCCAAATAATGTAATAGGATACGTCTTACGTCTAAATTGTGAAACTGCCCTTCCTTTTCACCCGAAGGGTTAGCACAAAAGGTTGGTAGAGTAATCTCCTGAGATCTGTTACTAAAGCTTGCCACTTTTGGCAAAAACCCTGGATCTACTTTAAGGACAACTCTATCAGAAAAAACTGACAAAAAAGGCTCTTTTACTGATAGGGCGTGCAGTTCACTAATCCTTCTTGCTGAAGTAATTGTGACCAGAAAAATAGTCTTCAAAGTTAAATTCTTTAGAGATATGGCCTGTAAAGGCTCAAATGGTTCTTTTGCCAGAGCTTGCAGAACCACCGAGAGATCCCAATTTGGGAAATGCTTCAACGGTACCGGTCTAGACCTGGAAAGTGCTTTGAAAAATCTCATGATCAGAATTCCTCCAGATAAACTCCCAAGGCGGCCACCTGCACCTTAAGAGTGCTGACCGCCAGATTCTTGTCTGCCCCGTTTTGCAAGAACTCCAGCACTGAAACTAGATCTTTAACCTCCCTATGTTCAGAATGACAGAAAGAAACATAGACTTTCCATACTTTGGCGTAAATATCCCTGGTTACCTTTTTCCTACTGGAAAGCAATATCGTAGTTAAACGTTCAGAAAAGCCTTTGCTTCTCATTAACTGCTTCTCAGATACCAAGCAGTGAGTTTTAACCTGCCTACATCTGGATGATGCACTGGCCCCTGAGTCAACAGATCCTGACTGAGCGGGAGATGCCAACATGGTTTGATTGCCAACTGAAGAATCGTGGAAAACCAAGCCCTCTTTGGCCAATATGGAGTAATCAAAATTATTGATACTCTCTCTTCCAGTATTTTCCTCAACACTAGAGGGATTAACCTGAATGGAGGAAAAGCATAGCCCAGGTGAAAATCCCACGGATGTGCCAGAGCATCTATTCCCTGAGAGCAAATGTCTCTCTGAAGGGAGAAAAAATTCGGGAGCTGCGTGTTTTGTTTTGAAGCAAACAGATCTACCTGCGGAAGGCCCCAAACACTGGTGATTAATGCAAACACCTTCCTGTTCAGACTCCACTCTGATTCCTGAACTTTCTGTCGGCTCAGATAATCCGCTACTTCGTTCAATGTGCCTTTTAGATGGACTGCGCATAGAGATAGTAAGTGGTTCTCCGCCCACTCCAGAATCTCTACTGACAGTAAGTGAAGAGCCCTACTTCTTGTGCCTCTCTGTTTGTTCAGGTAGGCTATGGCCGTGGCATTGTCCGACAAAATCTGGACATGGCAACCTATGGGGTTTTGAGAGAAGAAAGCTAATGCTAGGGCAACTGCCTTCAGCTCTCTCCAATTTGAGGATTTTTGGGCCTCGAACTGGGACCATGTTCCCTGCGCTAAGGCCTGACCCATGTGGGCTCCCCATCCCTGTAAACTGGCGTCTGTTGTGACCACTTTCCCGGTCGGAAAAGACCAAAGAAGACCTCTTTGCAGTACCACCTGACTTTTCCACCACCAAAGTGAATGTTTGACTCTGGTGGGAATCTTTACTTTTGTATCCAAACTCTCCGTCTTGTGGTTCCATGTCCTTAGAAGGAACCTCTGGAGAGTCCTGAAATGCAGCCTTGCCCATTGGATGGCTGGCATTGAAGAGGTTAATGTCCCCAGAGCCGACATAACCTTTCGGACTGAAATCAGTTGATTTGTTTGTAGTGCCGTTATTACCCTTTGGACCTTGATCTTTTTCTCTTCTGGGAGAAAAATCTTTTGCTCCACTGAATCTATCAAATAACCCAGAAACAGTACTTGCTGAGATGGGATGAAATTTGATTTTTGAACATTCACTATCCACCCTAGTGGCTCCAAATGACTGCGGGATTTGTTCAAATCCTCCTGCAACCTTTCCCTGGATGGGGCAAAAAAGAGGAGGTCGTCCAGATATGGAATTACTGCAATCCCCTGGAGTCGAAGAGGGGCGAGAGCTTCCGCCATTATCCTCGTAAAAATACGAGGAGCTGACGACAGGCCGAAGGGAAGGGCCCTGAACTAAAGATGTATAATCTCCTTGCCCATATTCACCGCAAACCTCAGGAACTTCTGGGACTGAGGTGCTACAGGAATATGAAGATAAGCATCCCTCAGATCGATTGATGCCATAAAACAATCTTTTGTCAGAATGTTTCTGACCGTGAAAATTGAGTCCATACAAAACTTTTTGTATAGGACTGACTTGTTCAGGGGTTTTAGGTTGAGGATAAGACGGAAGTTTCCGGATGGTTTTCTTATCAGAAAGATGAGTGAATAGAAACCCTGACCCTGTTCTTCTGGGGATACTGGTGTCACTACCCTTTGGTGCCTCAGATCCCTTAAAAGGTTCTTCATGGCCAGAGCCTTTGTTAGATCCCTTGGTAGGTTTGTTACAAAGAATCTTTCTGCCGGGCGATCCGAAAACTCTATCCTGTAACCTTGGGACAGCATGTCCAAAATATATAGACTTTCTGTCATGCTGGCCCAAAGAGGAAGGAAGCCTTGAAGCCTTCCCCCCACTGGTAAGCACAAGTCATTGCGTTTTACCGGAGGCTGCAGGAGGATGGAAAAGGACATTTCCTTTTCCCTTTCCCTTCTGCGATGCCCAATTTTTTATTTTCTCCTGGAGTTTGGTTTGTTCTTGAGCCCTTTGGGAACGAAAAAAACGTTTAACTGGCTGTTTTTTCTTTTTGATGGGAAAAGACCTTTTTATCAGCTGTTCTATCTAGAACCGCATCTAAGTCAGGCCCAAAAAGCAAGTCATCCAGGAACGGTATCCCACACAGCTTGTTTTTGGATGCCGCGTCCCCGGCCAAGTTTTCAACCACAAAGCCCTTCTGGCTGAGTTGGCTAGGGCAGCAGATCTAGCTGTCATTTTAATTGATTCCGCTGATGCATCAGATATAAATGCGACAGCGGCCGACAGAGTTGAGAATGAATCCAAAATCTCTTGTTTTGGTGAGTCTGCTGAGATATGGGCCTTAAGTTGCTCTAACCAGAACTCCATATTTCTGGATACTACTGTAGTTGCCATAGCAGGTTTAAGATTTTCCATGATAGATTGCCAAGCTCTTTTTAGAACCTGGTCCATCCCTTTATCCATGGGATCTCTCAACACCCCCATGTCCTCGAATGCCAAATCTGTGGACCTCGAGACCTGGGAAAATGCGGCATCTAGTTTGGGGTTTTTGTTCCAAACCGCCGCTGGATCTTCATCAAAAGGAAAACGCCTTTTTAAGGCTTTGGGAAAGAAAGGCTTTCTCTCTGGCTCTGCCCACTCTTTCTTAATAGCTTCAGAAATAACAGAGTGCACTGGGAAATTGCGATTTTTGTGCTTGCTAAGCCCTGCATACATTTTATCATGCAGAGATAACTCCTTTCTTTCCTCCTCCAGACCCAGTGTGGTATAGATTGCTTTTAACAGGCCATCTACCTGTTCTAAAGACAATTTAAATCTTGAAGGTAAATTTTCTCCTTCCTCACCCTCATCAGAATCCTCAGATTGAGAGGGGGAATGTCCCTCTGGGGTAGGAGATGCCTCAGTCTCCAACGCCGGGACTATAAGTGAGCCTTGGGAGGACTGTGAGGTAGTAGGCTGACTCAGGGATGGGTTTGCTAGGGAAGAGCGAAATGATTGAATAGTCGCATCAAGTTCTTTTTTAACAGATGCAATCAAGTCGCTGCAAGCGGAAGAAGCTTCTTCTTTAACTAGCAAATCTATACAAGTTTGACATAACGTCTTCTTCCATCCTTCAGGTAGCTTGGATTTACATGAAGGACATTTTCTTTTTCCCACTGGATCAGAGCTCTTGGCCTGCCATGAGACAAAAGAAGAAACCATCCCAGTGAGACAACCTGTCCTATACCCAAGGATGTTCACCACAGGTGCACAGTAAGAACTAAACTGCCTTATGTGCCCAGACAGGCCCCTGCCACCAGGGGGGAGAGATAGAGAGAGACCCCACAGTACAAGGAGGACAGTATACAACTGCCCCTTACCTGGGCCTTGCTGGTGCCTGTGCCTGTCCCACTTGCTGCCGCCATCGATTCCATCGAGGAGCGCTTGCTGTGTTTGTGTGGCTAAACGCCGGTTCCGGACTCCAATAGCGCCAGTGCGCCGGACCGGAACCGCTAAATAAGCACCAGCCCCATTCCTCCCCTTTCCCTCTGCGATTTCCAGGCGGAAATGACGCCGCACGCCTGTTCCGTGGGCGCCGCCCCCTCCGGATGCCTCACTTCCGGCGGATGGAGCCCCGCTGCCATCCCCAAGATGGCGGCAGTGCAATAAGCAACAGGCGGTGGACCTGAGAAAAAAACACAGTAAACGGCCACCGCCTGTCTTGCTGCCACCTAGGAGCGATGCCCACGAGAGTCGAACTCACCCTAAGGCCCCTTTCACACTTATACGACTTCAAAGTCGCGCGATTTTACCGCGATTTCGCGCCCCGATTTTGCCGCGATTTGGGAGCAGTACTACTTTGCCACGTTTTTGGCATTAACAAATGAAAACACAGTAGTTGGTATTAATCATAAGGGGGAACTCCACGCCAAGTTTTAAATAAAAAAAACCAGGCCCTTAGGTCTGGTATGGATTGTAAGGGGAACCCCCTACGCCGAAAAATCGGCGTGGGGTCCCCCCCAAAATCCATACCAGACCCTTATCCGAGCATGCAGCCCGGCCGGTCAGGAATGGGGGTGGGGACGAGCGAGCGCCCCCCTCCCCTCCTGGACCGTACCAGGCCGCATGCCCTCAACATGGGGGGTGGGTGCTTTAGGGCATGGGGGGCACCCTGCCGGCCCCCCCACCCCAAAGCACCTTGTCCCCATGTTGATGAGGACAAGGGCCTCTTCCCGACAACCCTGGCCGTTGGTTGTCGGGGTCTGCGGGCGGGGGGCTTATCGGAATCCGGGAGCCCCCTTTAATAAGGGAGCCCCCAGATCTCGGCCCCCCCCCCCTATGTGAATGAGTATGGGGTACATGGTACCCCTACCCATTCACCTAGGGAAAAAAGCGTCAATAAAAAACACAGTACACAGGTAAAATAATTTATTAGGCAGCTCCGGGATCTTCTTCCGACTTCGGGGTCCTCTTCCGACTTCGGGGGTCTCTCCGCCGTCTCCTCCCGGTGTCCGCATCTTCTGCCAGCTCCTCCGCTTTCTTCTGCAGCTCAATTGCTAGCGGTGGTCCGGACTTCTGCCTTCTTCTTTTTTTCCAGAGATGTTGACCCCGACAACCAACGGCCAGGGTTGTCGGGAAGAGGCCCTTGTCCTCATCAACATGGGGACAAGGTGCTTTGGTACAGTCCAGGAGGGGGGGGCGCTCGCTCGTCCCCACCCCCATTCCTGACCGGCCGGGCTGCATGCTCGGATAAGGGTCTGGTATGGATTTTGGGGGGGACCCCACGACGATTTTTCGGCGTAGGGGGTTCCCCTTAGATCCATACCAGACCTAAGGGCCTGGTATGTCCCTGGGGGGAACCCACGCCGGTTTTTTCATTTAAAACTTGGCGTGGAGTTCCCCCTCTGGATTCATACCAGACAGCTGTCAGCACTGCCTGTCGCTCATCGGGAAAGGAAAAAAAAGTTTTCCTTTCCCGATCAGCGAGCCAGGCTTGTGCTTACAAAGTCGTACTGAAGTCGTGTCTATATTATTCAGGCACGACTTGCATGCTACTTGAGGGTTTAACATTGAGGTCTATGGAGTACAACTCGCATAGAAGTTGGACCAAAGTAGTGCAGGGACTACTTTCAAGTCGTGCCAATATGAATGGTAGTCATTGAAAATCATGGAGAATGACTTGTCATACGATTTTGCAGTACAAAATCGTGGGACAAGTCGTATATGTGTGAAAGGGGCCTAAGCCCATATGAAGAGGGAGAGGGAGCCCAGCCAGCAGCACTTTACCTCAGCTGTGGAATGGGAGGAACAGCTCTCATGAGGTAAAAAAAAATGTTTGATGAAAAATACAGGAAAACTGAGCTCCCAGGACAGCCCCTGAGAGCCCTGACTTCCCCACGAAGTGTTCCCTCTGGAGGAAACACAAAAACTGACAATGTGTGGAAAGGAGCCTCCTTTTAAAGTTTGGTGGAAGAGGTGTTTCCTGTTGGCAAGGGGAGGAGTCACTCTCTCAAGTGCTGTCCTGAAAGACGATAAGGGAAAAGTAGGTTTCTTATTTGGTCTTACTCTACTTATGATCAGGATCATGTATTCCACTTTTACCACAGGTACGCTTAACAAACCCCCTGGCCATTTATTAAGTCCACTGATCATGCCTGCCCACAGAGAGCAAATGTGAAGTAAGGGGGTCCAATGGAGCCTGACATAGATCCATTAATACTGCAAAGCAATTTCGATGACATAGTCATTAAAGAAAAAAAAATAATTAAAATTTTTCACTGAAAGCATAAGCTGAGTAGAGCAGAATATCAATGAAAAGAATCAGCTGTAATATTTTCATCTAATTTCTTATGAATGAAAGTCACGGCAATGTAATTCTAAGCAACCAAGCTGATACAATAATTCAGTTCCAATTACTTAGAACTGAAGCCTCCCAGGGAAAACTGCCAGCATCCAATCATGTTCGCAGACATGCTGACACATTTATCTCCCTAGACGTTGGGATCTACAGACTTGAGAAATGATGACTACAGTGGGAACTATACAGCTGTTAAGCCGGCCATACACAGATGGTTCGAATCTCGACCAGTTCAGCAGGGACCAGCCAGGATTTGAAGCATTTAGGAGCAGGCTGATTGTACCAAAGTCGATCCATCGATCGACTTGGGTACAACCAGCATGTCAGATTTGTACAAGACATTATTAACAATAATCCATGTGTTCTCCCACAATAGCTCCAGGGGAGGACGCAATAGTTCCATGGGAAGGGATTTCCCATCAACACTGAGTGTATTTGTCGATGGGGGAACTGAGAAATTTTCTATTCTGCAGCCCGTGGTTGCAGGAAAAAAAAAAAACACCATCTATGGCAGGCTTTAGTGTGACCTTTGTTTAGCTACACATTATGCTGGATTTAAGGAGACTCTCTCACCTTTGCCCCCACCCACTCAAAGCATATTCCCGTACCATATAGCATATACCGTTCCTTCCTCCTACTCTTCAGGTGTCACCTTTCAGCATGCCAACTGAACGCTCAGGCTCAAACACTGCATCTTGGGAGGAAGTCATATGCCCCATCATACCTGACAGCACCAGTCATTTACTAAGGTCTCTGTCAGAGAAATGGAGCTGCGGGGGACCTCTGTGATAGGGAGTATCGGCAGGTGAAGGTCTTTCTTACAAGATAACATACCTCTTGTCTGAATGGGCAAAGTGACATTCTATTTGTAGAGTACCTATTGCCAGATCATTCAACAATGATCAAAATATTATATATGCTTTTAACATTTTCTGCATGTTATTTACCTGTTACAGCCTCCCTCCTGTAGGCACCCAAAAGTCCTGAGACTGCTGTAGCCGCTGTCATCTTGGATAGGATGTCAGCAGCCCCAGCAGACGCTAAGCTGTCACTCAAGTGGCATTATATAGTAATCCTCTTAAGCCGGCCACAGACTGATTGAATTTGACTGGTTCAGCTGGAACCAGACGAATTTCAATCCATCTATGGGCAGGCTGGTTGTACTGAAGTTGATCCATTGATCGACTTCAGTACAACCAGCATGCCTGTTTTTTCCCGTACAATTACTGCTGAGGGCTATAGTCAGCAGCAATAATCACTGTATTCTGACGGCAAGGAAACCTCCCACTGTCAGATTACAACAGCGCAGCGGGAAGGATTCCCCCATCCACACTCAATGTGTGGATGGGGGAATCAATTTTCTTTCCTTCAACCCATATGAAGGAAAGAAAATTGCTTAATGTATGGCTTGCTTTACTATTCAGTAAGATTTAAGCAGCCCATATATTAGTAGGTTGATAGGAAAAAAAAAAAAAAAAAAAAAGAAAAAAAAGCTGCTTCCCCCATTCAAAGTTGATGGAAATCTCCTGCTGTGCTATTGTATTTTTCTGGCAAGGAGCCTTCCCCGCCAGTAGAATACAATGATCAATTTTGCCGGCTATAGCTGGAGGCACTGATCGTCTCGGATAAACCTGACAGGTTGGTTGTACACAAGTTGATTGCTAGATCAACTTGTGCACAACCTGTTAGCCCATACATGGATCAAAATTTAGCTATTCCTTGCTGAACCTGCCAAATTTTGATCCATGTATGGCCAGCTTTAGAGATAGAACTGTACTGTAAACTATCATATTAGATACTATCATAACAGAACTGTAAAAGAAAAGGAAAAATTTCCTCTGGGCAAAATTCAACAGGTTCTCAGTTTCTTCAGAACTGATAAGCCTCAAACTCAAAAATGTTGTTCCAGGCCAAACAATGCCTCCACTGTATACTAGTGACACAAGTAGGTTTGGTCATTCGGGAAATGTTCACCTCCCACGCTAAAAACATCAGTGTATGTGTGGCCAACACAAATCCTTCAGCCCGCAGTCTGCAGATGCTTGCTGTTGTTTTTCAGGCCTGTAAATGCCATAAATCTCTGTGGACTGACAAGCCATAACACAGCCTGACTGCAGACTCAGAACATGGGATAGATTTTATCACTACTGATATGTCTGCAAAGAATTAAACCAGAAATCACGTTTATTATAGTCCTTGCCAACTCATCTAGAGTCTGGTCTTCTATAGAAACATAAAAAACAGTGGTTGTAAACCCAAATCCTCAAAACACTATTTTGCACAATTTAGTAGATACTACTGTTATAATCTAAATAACATTGTGTGTACCTGTGAAAAATTAAATGCATAAGTTCACCTGCGGAAAAAAAAAATTGTTTTATTGTTTATTGTTTTCCTGCAGGAGTCTGGAAAGCACTGCAACCCTGATCAATGGGTCAGGGGTGCAATGTCAGGTTTCTGCAGACAAGCCTGCAGCTTTCAGGCCATACCTTTGACATGGGCTGTTTACAAGCTGCAGGGCTTGTCAATGAACTGTGAGAGCGCCAATCAGTGCCCTCACAGTCCATTTAGAACAACAAGCCGTCAGCCGCAGTGGCCAACAGTAGTTGTAGTCTATTCATTTACAGAAAACTGAATTATGCAGATGTGTGGGCAGAGCTCCACACGGCCATGCTGTTTTTGAATTGTGACAGCGTGTGTGGGGAGAAGATCCCCGCCCACTGTCACACTGAGGTTGGGAGCAGGGGCAAAGGCTGCAGGAGCTGGAACATGTTACACCCTAAATACAGGTGGAACAGGTAACATGTTTCAAAAGGTGAACTTATCCTTTAACCTTCATTTGGTTGTAGCTCTTGTAAATCAGCCGATCAGTGGGCGTGGCATAGCTTCACAGCTTGGGCGTCTGAGAAGTTTTCCATTAAAGGGTTATTAAACCTTCCTTTTTTTTATTCAAATAACAAACATGTCTATATTTACCTGCTCTGTGCAGTGGTTATACACAGAGCAGCCATGATCCTCTTCTTCTGGGGTCCCCCGCCAGTGCTCCAGGCCCTGGCGGGGGAAGAGGAGACTTCTGAGAGTACCCCCATGGAAAGCCGCTTTCCATAGGGGCACCCGTGCTTGCTCACTCCCGAGCTGCCCTGTCTGTGTCTTATAACACAGAATGGGCAGCTCAACCCCGCCCTCCCGTCACAGCATTTAATTGACATCAGCCGCTGTCAAATTGCCCAATGAGGAGGGTCTCATGCACATTGCTGGATCAGATGGGCTCAGGTAAGAAAAAAGGGGGGGGGGGGGTGCTGCAGCACAGGAGTTTTTTTTTTTTTAGAAGAGCCGACATTTATAGAATGCATTAAAGGTGAAGATCCTTAAGGAGTTAAAACCACTTCAAGGCTTAAAAAAGAACTTTAGGCAAACTTTTGTTTTTATTTTCAATAGAGTAAGGGGGGTTTATGACCCTGACAATTTTTATTTCTGCCATTTGTGTCCCTATTGCAGAGAATTCCCTTCACTTCCTGTCCTATAGCCAAACAGAAAGTGAGAGGAAATCCCTGCAAATAAAGGGAATTCCTTCGGGACCCCCAGGTCACCAGAACTACTGTCCCAATTGGAAGATTTCCCCTCTATTACTTTTCTGGGGAAAACTCAAACTTTGGGATTTTCTTTTACTTTCACTTTCAATGATATTGACAAACAGGACAAATAAAGAGAGAGTGAATCTCCTTAATGGGGGCAAAAATAGCAATAAAAACTGCCAAGTGTTCTAATTATTCTATCCAAAACTAAAAAAAATAAGTTTTGCCTTTAGTTATTCTTTAATGCAAGGTTGCAAAATATCATTTCTCAGCAAAGAAAGCTGTGTTTTTGGATATCCTTGGATTCTGTAAACCTGGATTTGAACCTGGACCTTGGAGGTTCCAAAGTGTCTTGGGTGGGACACAACCTTCAATCCTGTGTCTGGATTTTACTGGATGCCTGCAGCCTGAGTACACAGGTGTGAAGGTTCGGTATATACTAAAGCCTGAGAATAGCTCAGGGCTCCCAGCTTGGAGACAGCTCCCATATTAGAAACAGGAGGTCTCACCCAGGGGTTGGAGGTGCCCCAGTCAGGAGTCAAGAGACAGCAGGTCTCAACCAGGGGTTGGAGGTGTTGTCCCAGGAGTCAGGTGAACCTCTATCCTATCCAGAGGCCAAGAGTGAGCTGTGCAGCAGGCAATGGTGGCTAGGGGCTAAATGAGCCTAGTAAACCAGAAGAGGGCAACACAGCCAGAGGGACTGGTAAGGAGAGCAGCGGTGCTGCTGACAAGGAAGCCAGGTGGCCTGACACTTTCAGTTGACTTTTCATGTTTATGGTGGAAACCTCTGTGCGGGAAACTGATTTCTATGCAAACTGTTCCGTTCTATTTAATTAACGTGGGTTGCCACTCTCTAAAATGCATAAGACTGGCTTAACTCATTGGAAAATGCATCTGTTGCATGAACATAATCACCCCAACAATACAGGGCATTAGAACCTAAACAGTAGCTACAGATACCTATAAGGGTGAAGCTTTAGGCTGACCATACACCCACAACAACCTAAACTGCTGTGGAAGAAGCCTTGTCATCTGTCTGACTAAAATCAGGGAACCCCAAAAGACGTGACATCCACCTTACATAATATGAATTCTAGTTAACCCCTTTTAGAAGGTGATGGCAAATGTCTCTAATCCACCAGCCCAGGTGACTTAAGGGAATAGTTAAAAGGAGAATGGCTACCTTTTCATGGTTATCATGTGGTTTAGTGGCACTACTCTTTTTCCTAGGGACTTTCCTGAAAGCAGCACAACCTCTCATTGGGGGGATAAGAGGTTGTGCTGCTCCCAGGGATGTCCCCAGGGCTCTCTCCCTGACTCGAATCTCCTGATATCAACCTCCATTATTTGGTTTCCAGCCCTACTGATCCCCTACCCACAACCTCTTATGTCGCGTACACACGAGCAAACTTTTTAGCATCAAAAGGTCCAACGGTCTTTTGACGGAGTTACAACGGACTTTCGAAAGACCGGACTTGCCCACACACGAACAGACTAAAGTCCGTTCGAAAGTCCGTTGGTTTGAACATGATGACATACGAAGGGACTAGAATAAGGATGTTCATAGCCAGTAGCCAATAGCTGCCCTTGAGTCCTTTTTTGTCCGTTGGACTAGCATACAGATGAACGGATTTTTCGACCAGACTCGAGTCCGTCGGAAAGATTTGAAACATGTTCCAAATCTAAAGTCCGTCTGATTTTCGAAAGCAAAAGTCCGCTGACGGTCCGATGAAGCCCACACACGGTCGGATTGTCTGACGGATTGGTTCCGTCGGACCAGTCAGGTCGAAAAGTCCGGTCGTGTGTACACGGCTTTACATATATTCTCAGTCCCACTTTTGTTCTGGACACACATCGCCCATACAGATATGTTTTCCCTGGTTATGTTCTATTCTGTTCTGACCGATACTTATACAATTCGTTATGATGCATGTGGAGATCCATGCACTTTTGTCATCTGCTTAGGCCTCATGCCCACTGGACGTTTGGCCATCTCTCCAAGACACCTTTCCTCCTGGCAGCAGTGTTTTGGTGGAAAAAACGCTTAAAGCTTGTAAACACGTATAGCTTGTCTAGGCACGCCAAGCGTATGGCCATCATTTTCATTGCCCAGAATAATAATTTATTCTTTTGTTCCTAAGCACCTGCTTCCCACCCCAGAGTCCTGATCACAGGTGCAATGCTTTGCAGTGGAGAAACTTAATAAATGTACTTTTTTAAAAATATGTGCATTTATTTATTTTTCTTTAATAACCACTGTTCATTTTTTACAATATAAAATAAAAAAAAAAAAATGTTTTGCTTACATTTTCCTTTCAGTCGTTTGAAAAAAACTATCCCACAATTTTTGGTGATTAGTAGCACTTTAACTCCTTCACCCTGACTGCAATAGGCTGACATGTCAAATCAAACTTCTTACATTGCTCAAAACGGAAATATTCCATTGATTAATAATACATTCATCACAGAATTGCTTTAAATTGTGTTTTATATCAGCTTGGAGTTCAGCTTTAATGTCATCTTGGAAGACATGCACAATTTTAAAACTCCAACTATATTTCCCATCAGCATTATAAGTGTGACCATGATACAGCATCATAATGCTGTTTTCTAAAGCCAAGCTGTAAATGAAATTAAAACTAGCATGCCATATAATATTACCGTAGTGGAATGAATCAGTGAATGACTACAGGCCAGCGGATTGTTTCACACACCCATTAAACCATCACACCTTCAGCTGGGGCTACCGTGGGGTTTTCAATGCTGGTTAGTCCAGATTTAACTCCTAGTTAGCAGCTGCTTCATTTGCAAAACATCAATTTTGACATTTTAGCATTTTCGTAGCCCCAGCCCTAAGAGCCCTTTCACACTGAGGCACTTTTCAAGCGCTTTGGCGCTAAAAAAAAGCGCCTGAAAAGCTCACGAAAACCTATTAACATTAAAATCAATGAATGCCTTCACATTGGGGGGGTGCGCTGGCGAGGAGGTGGAAAACTCACGCAAACAACATCTTTGAAGTGCTAAAAAAAGAGCCTCAAAAGCACCCCTTTCCATTGAAATGAATGGGATGTGCCTCAAAATGGTTCTTGAAGCAGTTTTTGAGTCACATGACCTTCAAAAAAGGGCACTGCTAACGCCTCAAAATTGCCCAGAGTTTTATGGGCAGTTTTCAAGCGCCTCAGTGTGAAAGGGCTCTAATGGATAAGGATAAATTCACCTTTTGCAAATATATCCCATATTCAGGGTGTAACATGCTACAGATGCAGCATCCCCAGCGCACTGATCCCGTTGCGACAGCAAGCGGGGAATCTTCTCCCCCCCACTCACTGTCACCATTTAAAAAAGATGTGGCCATGTGGGGCTCCGTGGCTGTCGGCTTGTAGTTCTCAAGAGCAGCTGAGTGCTCTAGGAAGTTCATTGTTGCTTCCTGTCATAGTGTAAGTAACTGCCTGCCCGTACAAGGTACAAGCAGACAGCTTGCACAGACAGTTAGCAGGAGTCCTGCATTGCACCCACAATCTGCTGGTCGCAGGTGCAATGCTTTGCAGGCTCCTAAAAATATATATACAGCATCTCACAAAAGTGAGTACACCCCTCACATTTTTGTAAATATTTTATTATATCTTTTCATGTGACAACACTGAAGAAAAGACACTTTGCTACAATGTAAAGTAGTGAGTGTACAGCTTGTATAACAGTGTAGATTTGCTGTCCCCTCAAAATAGCTCAAGACACAGCCAGTAATGTCTAAACCACTGGCAACAAAAGTGAGTACAGTGAAAATGTCCAAATTGGGCCCAATTAGCCATTTTCCCTCCCCAGTGTCATGTAACTCATTAGTGTTACAAGGTCTCAGGTGTGAATGGAGAGCAGATGTGTTAAATTTGGTGTTATCGCTCTCACTCTCTCATACTGGTCACTGGAAGTTCAACGTGGCACCTCATGGCAAAGAACTCTCTGAGGATCTGAAAAAAAAGAATTGCTGCTCTACATAAAGATGGCCTAGGCTATAAGAAGATTGCCAAGACCCTGAAACTGAGCTGCAGCACGGTGCCCAAGACCATACAGCGATTTAACAGGACAGGTTCCACTCAGAACACTCAACCAAAGAAGTTGAGTGCACATGCTTAGCATCATATCCCGAGGTTGTCTTTGGGAAATAGACGTATGAGTGCTGCCAGCATTGCTGCAGAGGTTGAAGGGGTTGGGGGTCATCCTGTCAGTGTTCAGACCATAAGCCACAAAATGCATCAAATTGGTCTGCATGGCTGTTGTCACAGAAGGAAGCCTCTTCTAAGATGATGCACAAAAAAGGCTGCAAACAGTTTGCTGAAGACAAGCAGACTAAGGACATGCATTACTGGAACCATGTCCTGTGGTCTGATGAGTCCAAGATAAATTTATTTGGTTCAGATGGTGTCAAGCGTGTGTGGTGAGGAGTACAAAGACAAGTGTGTCTTGCCTACAGTCAAGTATGGTGGTGGGAGTGTCATGGTCTGGAGCTGCATGAGTGCTGCCAGCACTGGGGAGCTACAGTTCATTGAGGGAACCATGAATTCCAACATGTACTGTGACATACTGAAGCAGAGCACGATCCCCTCCCTTCGGAGACTGGGCCGCAGGGCAGTATTTCAACATGATAACGACCCCAAACACACCTCCAAGACGACCACTGCTTTGCTAAGGAAGCTGAGGGTAAAGGTGATGGATGGGCCAAGCATGTCTCCAAACCTAAACCCTATTGAGCATCTGTGGGGCATCCTCAAATGGAAGGTGGAGGAGCGCAAGAACTCTAACATCCACCAGCTCTGTGATGTCGTCATGGAGGAGTGGAAGAGGACTCCAGTGGCAACCTGTGAAGCTCTGGTGAACTCCATGCCCAAGAGGCTTAAGGCAGTGCTGGAAAATAATGGTGGCCACACAAAATTTGACACTTTGGACCCAATTTGGACATTTTCACTTAGGGGTGTACTCACTTTTGTTGCCAGCGGTTTAGACATTAATGGCTGTGTGTTGAGTTATTTTGAGGGGACAGAAAATGTACACTGGTATACAAGCTGTACACTCACTACTTTACATTGTAGCAAAGTGTCATCTATTCAGTGTTGTCACATGAAAAGATATAATAAAATATTTACAAAAATGTGAGGGATGTACTCACTTTTATGAGATACTGTATATATTAACCTGCAAAAAGATGTGCATTTATTATTTTTGTTATTAAAAGGGTGAACTTATCCTTTAAAGTGGTTATAAAGGCAGTTCTATGCATTAAGGTAAAAAAAAAAACTTTCTGCATGCAGCTCCCCCCAGCCCCCTCCCTATACTCACCGGAGCCCGATTTCAATTCAGCAATGTGCATGGAGACACGCAGTTGGCTTGGGAGGGAGCATGCACCAGTGCCCCCATAGCAAGTGGCTTTCTACACAGTTAACATAAACACTTACATTTTTTGTCATGTAGCCACATCCTCTGGCTTTCTGTGCAGATTTCCTAAACTTCCTGTCTGGGAACTTGCACCCTAGAATTCCATCATAAGGATTACATATCCCATCATGCATAGCACTAGTGTGTCTGCTATTTGTAATAGCAGAAAGGTGTAAACGGACTACGCAGCATTTGGGCTGTGAGCGTACTCACTCATTTACCTGGGTCAGCAATGTTCAGGTCTTGTACGATCTCACCTTACCAGCTCATCACAGTCAGATGAGAGGATGCTGCCTGTGTCCACATACACAGGCAGCCCACAGAGGTCAACACAGGCCCACAGAGGTCAACTCATTGAAGATATGCACTTCAAACCCGCCCCAAAGATGCTGTTTGCAGGACTTTTTCTAACATCCCGCAAGCACACCGCCTGAGTGTGAAAGCACTCATGCAAATGAATGGGAGGCAGTTTTCAGGTGCTTTTTTTTGCGCTAAAAGGCCTGAAAACTGCCTCAGTGTGAGTCTTATACCCAGTGAAGTGAATAGCCTCAGAGGATACACAGACATGAAACAAATCTCCTTACATTAGTTTTACATGTACAGTGAGAGAAAAAAGTATTTGATCCCCTGCTGATTTTGTATGTTTGCCCACTGACAAAGAAATGATCTGTGTATAATTTTAATGGTAGGTTTATTTTAACAGCGAGAGACAGAATAACAAAAAAATCCAGAAAAACACATTTGAAAATAGTTAAACTGATTTGCATTTTAATGAGTGAAATAAGTATTTGACCCCTTCGCAAAACATGACCAAGTACTTGGTGGCAAAACTCTTGTTGACAATCACAGAGGTCAGACGTTTCTTGTAGTTGGCCACCAGGTTTGCACACATCTCAGGAGGGATTTTTTAACACTCCTCTTTGCAGAACCTCTCCAAGTCATTAAGGTTTCAAGGCCGACGTTGGTAACTCAAACCTTCAGCTCCCTCCACATATTTTTATATGGGATTAAGGTCTGGAGACTGGCTAGGCCACTCCAGGACCTTAATGTGCTTCTTCTTGAGCCACTCCTTTGTTGCCTTGGCCGTGTGTTTTGGGTCACTGTCATGCTGGAATACCCATCCACGACCCATTTTCAATGCCCTGACTGAGGGAAGGAGGTTCTCACCCAAGATTTGACGGTACATGGTCCCATCCATCGACTCTTTCATGTGGTGAAGTTGTCCTGTCCCCTTAGCAGAAAAACACCCACAAAGCATAATGTTTCCACCTCCATGTTTAACGTTGGGGATGGTTTTCCTGGGATCATAGGCAGCATTCCTCCTCCTCCACCAAACACTGCGAATTGAGTTGATGCCAAAGAGCTTGATTTTGGTCTCATCTGACCACAACACTTTCACCCAGTTCTCCTCTGAATCATTCAGATGTTCATTAGCAAACTTCATACGGGCCTGTACATATGCTTTCTTGAGTAGGGGGACCTCGTGGGCACTGCAGGATTTCAGTCCTTCACGGCGTAGTGTGTTACCAATTGTTTTCTTAGCAACTATGGTCCCAGATGCCTTGAGATCATTGACAAGATTCTGTAGTTCTGGGCTGATTCTTCACTGTTCTCATGATCATTGAAACTCCACAAGGTGATTTCTTGCATGGAGCCCCAAACCGCGGGAGATGGACAGTTACTTTGCCTTTCTTCCATTTGCGAATAATCGCACCAACTGTTATCACCCTCTCACCAAGCTGCTTGCCGATGGTCTTGTAGCCCATTTCAGCCTTGTGTAGGTCTACAATCTTGTCCCCGACATCCTTGGGCAGCTTTGGTCTTGGCCATGGTGGAGAGATTGAAATCTGATTGATTGATTGCTTCTGTGGACAGGCGTCTTCTATACAGGTATCTTAGGTAAACTGAGATTATGAGCCCTTATTTTAAGAGAACGCTCCTAATCTCAGCCAGTTACCTGTATAGAAGACACCTGGGAGCCAAAAATCTTACTGATTGATAGGGGATCAAATACTAATTTCACTCATTAAAATGCAAATCAATTCATAACTTTTTTGAAATGCGTTCTGGACATTTTTGTTGTTATTTTGTCCCTCACGGTTAAAATAAACCTACCATTAAAATTATAGACTGATCATTCTTTGTCAGTGGGCAAATGTACAAAATCAGCAGGGGATCAAACACTTTTTTCCCTCACTGTATACAGTACCTGCTGTCTTCCCCTTTTCTACACTCTTTGAAAAGTGCAGATTGTGTTAGAAATCTTTCTGTTTCAGAAGTGGGTGGAGAGTCTGGGCTTACACTGTGTGAAAGCTGATTGGAGCGAAAGGGACACCCCCCCCTCTCCACAGAGCTGTAGTCTGAATAGACAAGCTCTCTGCTAATCTCCCTCCCTGACACTACTTTTCAGCTGCTGTTATCTCATGTGATGGAGCATTTGTCAGAAGTGACTGCTGATAAAAGAGCACCAGAGAGAAATGGCACTTAGAGCTTTGGAGAGAGATAAGTAAACACTATAGATATATGTGCCTTGGTCAGATTTCATGAATGGGGTTTACAACCACTTTAAGGCTGTAACCTTGCCAACTATTTAATTAGATTGTAGAGTAAGAAAGATAAGTCATTTGGGCATCTGCTTAATCACAGAGAGTGTAATTCAAGCACTTAACGAGAGAAAGATTAAAGCTGGCTATACATAGATCACCAGGGACCATCCGAATTTCGATCCATGTTTGGGCAGACTGGTTGTACAGAAATCGCCCAGCAGGTTACCAGAAAAATAACATGCACCAATGGAAGGAGTGCCAGATCAAATAATAAAGGTGTACAAATTAATTTATTCATTTTGCACTAAAAACACAGTCAATGTGTTTCGCGGGCAAGAAGAAACGCCCCCTTCATCAAGACTACAACAAAACACAATATTATAGAAATGTTATTGTGACTGGTATAATGATAAGTCTAACAACATAAAAGGGGGGAGTGTTTTCAGGCCCCCAAGATGTGCTGGCTGTTTTTTTCACTGCAAACTAAAAAACAAATTTCGACTCTTGATCCTTCAATTGGTGTGTATTTTGTCTGGTAAGCTTTCTTTACTGTCAGCGTCCTCACTAGCGAGATTCGCCCTTCTATTTTTCCTGGAAACTTTTTTCAAGGAGACAGCAGTAAAGCAGAATCCAAAATGTAAAGCTGTCACAACAACAGGGAAGGGAAGATCATCTAATTGGGACAAATATTCATGTGACAATTCTCTATGATGAAAATTCTGTTCCCCATCTTTGGACAGCAAAAATACTCTGATACCAATTCCTATTCTTTTCAAAACAAAACCATTGTATTTACATACACTTTAAAGCTGAACTCCAAGCAAATGTTTTTTCGCATGCAGTGGGTCTCTTCCCACACTGCATGGGTTAACTACTCGTTTTGGTCTAGGGGTTTGGAGAGCCGAGAAATACTCACCTAATCCTCCAATCCTCTCAGCTACCCCCCCAAGTCCCTTCAGCTCCTCCCCCCCCCCCCCCCTCCTCGTGGTCCAGTGGTCTTGGTGCGGTGGACTGTTCCTGACATCATGATGCCCATAGACCTGCTCTGGGTGTGAAGATGTCAGGAAGAGTATGATGTAGGGGAGCGCTGTTTTCCATAGGATGGAAGGATCAGGTGAGTATAGGCACTGTGTTCACCCCTAGACAAAACAAACAGTTAACCCATGCAGGGAGCACAGCCCCATTGCAAGGGGAAAATAAAATGTTGTCCAAAGTTGGGCTTTAGGGATTTCATAGATTTGAGATCAGCACACAAGATCATGTCTTATTAGACATCGAGGCTTGAAAGCAGTTGGGAAAATATCGATCAGATAGGCTACTAAAACTTTGTAGAACTGCCTTGTTTCCTTCAGTGACAATGGTGTCTGCTCCCTGAGAGATGGACAGATCATGTCTGGGTGTCTTCTCTGATGCCAATGGGCATTCACATTTCACATGTACATCTACACCATTTCCCACATCTTTCTATACTTACTTGTTAATTGGGAGCAAGTCATTAGATCTTGGGCTGGAACTGTCTGTTTTAGGGTTACCATTATTCAGGCTTTGTAAATCTCTTCCTGTCCGCAGAGGTGGGCCTACTCCACCAATTTTACTAGTAAAAAGAAAAGGTGGACCAGTTTTATTTGTTGCCATTATCTGTAATTGTGCGATAACAAAACTAAACCATGCAAGTGAACGCAGAAACATAACTGTTCCCTTTAGAATGACTTGGTGTCATATAATAAGACAGGTGAAATGCCAGGGCTATGTGTAAAGCATCTGTACCTGATATTACTACAGTAAACCCAAATACAATTCCTAAGGATTACTAAACCACCCAACTTCCTCTCTGCTGTGTTAAGTTTTTCTCATTGATAGATGAATACGGACTAGTAGAAATGTGATAATAGAGCTTGTGTAGCAAAACTGGAAAAAAGCAGAAGTGAGAGTGTTGACCTTAGCAGCCACTGTTACTGACTCAGTGTAAGACGATTCTAATAGAATTTAATGACTGAATTATGTCAAGGAAGCTCAAAGTGTTACTAAACCCAGGACCCTGCATTCACTTTATCTGGTCTCCCACAGTACACAGAACATGGAAATGCAATTATTTTAGTAAATATAAACTGCTAAATACCTTTTCTCATCAGCAGTATATAGTCTTGTGACTTCTATCCGATCCTCGTTAAAGCTTGTAGGGGGAGTTTTTATACTGCACTGGCTGTCCTATCAGGTTGCAGGACCCCTGGCCCTTTGTCTGGACAGTGTTGATTGGCCCTGTGTTGATCACATGCACTCTCCCAAGAAAAAAAAAAAACTCTAGCAATACACACCAAACTGAGCATGTGTTAAGTGACTCCAGTAACTCTGTCTTATTAGGACATGTTCTGGAGTCAGTGGAAGAAAAGGGGGATCTATGCATACAGGATCAAACAGCCTTTTTACACACTGCAAAGGATTAACCTTTTAGGTTCCACATTGAGTATAACAAGCATGCTTTACTGCATATTCAGACTGTTGGGGGTTTAGTAACCATTTAAGGGCTCATTCACACCAGAATGTGCATTGAGATATGTGTCAAGACCCACATCACAACGTTAAATCACTCTATATCTGCTCCGTGGTGCGCTGCAATGCAAAGTCCAATACCACATATACAGTGCTGCAATGCACCTGCGGTAAAGCACACTATAACGCATTGATACATATGGTGTTGAAGAATACACTTTGTTTATAAAAATGCAGCAGCACCTATTTACCATGCATTGTTAACCTCCCATTCATTTTAAACAGGCTGCCTACTGCAATGCAGTTCAATGGGAAAAAAAATATATTTCAGAATACATTCTGATGTAAATTGGCCCTTATTCTTAACGTCCTGTGATGTACCCAACCAAGTTCTCCCTTTTCCATAGCTCTCAACCTTTCAAAATTAAAAAGACACATTATACCGCTACCTTTTTGGATCCAACCCAAGCATCCACTGTATGAACTCCTTAAAGCTGAATTGCCCATGAATTCAGCCACTTTGTAAAATGTGCATAAATACTATGTGTTAACTCCAACAATGTGCATGCCACCTCCTGGACTTATCCCTATTATTTATTTATATTTGACAAGTTTATGCCACTCCCAGAGGAGACACTTAGGGCTCTAAAAGGTGAGAAGGACACACGGCAGCTCTGCTCGCCCCTTCATTCTGTTGTCCATTCACAGAAACCTTTGCATTTTGTAAATTAGTTCACATAATACAAAATGCTTATGTGATTGGGCAGGAGGTCAGAAGGGGCGGGAATAGCAGCTGCATTGACTCTGCAACTGAAGGAGCTGAGACCAGAAGGCCAGCATGGCAGGAACTATAGTGATAACTGCCTTCCAGGAGCTCCATAACCCTAACACATGTAAATAGAAATAAGCCCAGGAGGGACCTCGTTGGACTTAACTCATAGTATGCCTACACTTGTTACAAAATAGCTGAATTCCTGGAGCTTAGTCTTAAGGCATTTGAAAAATGGGGAATTCAAAGTGGTTACAAAATCTTTTTATTTTCTGAAAATAACAACCATGTATACTTAACTACTCTGTGCAATGAAAAAAACACAATAGGTCATTAAGCGCTAGAACTGACAAACATTGAAAACCATTGTCATGTCATAGTAATATTTCAAAAAATGGCTAGAGCCCAGTGCAGCTGCTAACTCCTGGAGGGAAGTGAACAAAATAGACAAAAATGCAGCGCTCGATGGGGCCAGCAATAAAAGATTGTTATAAATTATGTAAACAATCAAGTTCATTTATTGGATGCACATCAAAATTAAAAAAACAACTGGCAATAAAAAGGTGAAATCAAACTGATTAAAAACAAATCACTGTCAGGATTGAAGTACTCCGAATGATAGTGTAAGCGATGCCGCCGTAATTCCAGATAACAAAGGGTTAATGTCAGCAAGTGTGCTTTGTATATCAAGCCTCAGTAGCAGACTCTGTAGCTCCAGTGTGCAAAAAAATGGAAAGGGAGGGACACCGCTCTCTATAGTGCAACAGGTGGTTAAACGTGGAATGCCAGACTCCCTGTGACCAGAAGGTGTCCTGTAGATCGCGTCAAATGATTCCACCGGTCCGGCTGGCTGACCAGCCGAGCTGGGACCTGGCTTCCTTAACAGCGCTCTGGATGGTACACAGTGAATCCGAAGACCGAAGGACACTATCAGAGCTGGAAGTGAGGAGAGACCAAATGCTGGGCGGATTGCAAGCTCCGTTGTGCTGTCGTGGCGACCGTGACTAACATGTTTCGCGCGCCTGCGCTTTGTCAAAGTCACGGGCGCTGACTGCAAAGGCAAGTAGATAAATAGGCTTGTGAATGGGAGGGGGAGGAGAATATCAGCTCTTGTGACGTTAACCCGTTGTGTGCAAAACAAGTAATTAAGTACAGATGTACAAATATTGCATAAACCCACGAATTTAAATACAAAGAATATCTTGCAATCAAGAAAATAAATATAAAAAAATAAATCAAAATAAAAAAGAGAATGAAAATAAGAATAATTATGAGAATAGAAATAAAATAAAAATGAAATAAAAAATAAAATTGGAAATAAAAATAAAATAAAAATGAATAAAAAAAAAAAAAATATAATAAAAACCGTTATAAATTGTCGTGTTTATACCAGATTGTATATAATCATTGTGCGGTGAAATACAAAAATTGATATTAAAATGGACAAAAATTAATATGAATATGAATATAAGTGTTAAAAAGTAGCTAAAAAGGTTTTTAGATTTAAGAAAGATTGATTATTAATTAAAAAATAAAAAAGGAGTGTGGGTGCAAGCAAAAGGGGCTGGGGGAACATAAACCCATCAATAAAAGACACAAAAGTAATGTAATGGCAGCCTAGACTTTGTCGTTATTGAATCACACTGAGAACATCAATTTCTTCATTGAGGCCCTCAGGCGAGAGGGAACCCAATAAATATATCCAAAAAGTCTCCCTTCGGCAAAGAAGAGAGAACCTGTCATTTTCCGTTAAGGTACCTCTAGGGATGGCCTCGATTGCAAGTACTTCTATTTGTCCAAAGTCTTTGTTATGTACCTGGCGAAAATGACACGGAACACTATGTTTAATACATCCCTTCTTAGTTAGTCTACAATGCTCACCTATTCTAGTTTGCAGGGTACGTGTCGTACGACCCACGTATAGAAGACCACATAAGCAACGCAGGACAGGTAATAAATTGTTTAATCTTGAAAGACTTGCCTCTATTGGTAATTATTTCTGAGCGATCATGGAGAACTGATTGATAAGTGAGGCAGCCTCTCTTCCGACACTGGAAGATCCCAGTTCTGTTATCAAAAAAAGTTCTGATATCAAAAAAGGATCCACTATTGGGTTTTGTCAGTTTGCTGGGGGCAATAATGTTCTTTACCGTGCGTGAACGTCTAAAAGTGACTTGTGGCCTGGAAGGAAGTAAGGGGGCTAGTCTTGATCAAGTTTTAAGATATCATAATTTGTATTTATTATTTTAATAATGGACCTGTATTTACTATTGAAAGTTGATACAAATCTTGCCGTATTGGCCATTGTCAATAACCTATCGTTTTTATTCTTGTTTTTTGGCAATTGTGTCTTGCTTTGGAGAAAGGCGTCCATCACTAGAGCCCTAGGGTATCCTTTTTCCTCAAACTTTCTTTGCATAAGCCGTCCTTGTACCATGTAATCCTCTGTTTTAGTGCAATTTCTCCTTAGTCTGTGGAATTGGCCCTTAGGAATGTTATCTTTCCACGTGGGATGATGGCAACTATTATAATGAAGATAAGAATTACCAGATGTAGGCTTATTGTGATTGCTAGTGATGATAGTTTGTTCATCATGGGACAAAACCAGATCAAGGAACACTAGTTCTTTCTGATTTATCTCATGTGTGAAAGACAATCCCAATGAATTATTGCAATTGGCCACAAAGGTGGAAAAAAGATCTGGACCACCACTCCAAATCAATAAAACATCATCTATACAACTGCAGAAAAAAAACATGTATTGGGAAAAAGGGTTGTCAACCCATATTTTTAAATCCTCCCAATACTCCATTGTCAAATTCGCATATGCAGGGGCAAAGCTAGCTCCCATAGCTGTGCCCCTCCTTTGGAGGTAGAACTGGTCTAGGAACCTAAAAAGGTGTGGCGCAAACAGAAGTCTATGCTATGAAGCAAAAACTCTGCTTGCCTAGAATTCATATCACCATTTTTACCTAAAAAGTGCTGAACAGCAGCAATACCCACCTCATGGGGTATTGATGTGCACAGTGAAGCAACATCTAACGATGTACTCATCATGCCAAGAGTATTCTTTCAGAATGTCAATAACATGACTGGAATCTTTGATGTATGATGCTAATTGACACACTATCGGTTTCAATAGTTGATCTATATAGACTGACAGGGCACTGGTGAAACTATTTGTGCTAGCAACAATAGCTCTCGCTGGAGGATCCACCAAGCGTTTATGCACCTTTGGAAGATGATAGAAGTAGGGAGTACTGCATGTTTTTGGAAGCAGAAAACCTTTTTCTTTAGCATTAAGTACACCATCCCTGTAGGCTGCCTCTATAAAGGTAACCAGTTCATGTAGAAAACTTGGAAAAGGATCAGAAGAGAGTCATAGACAAGTATCAGTATCTGATAATAACCGATATGCTTCTAGGAGGTAGTCTGGTCTGTGCTGAACCACCAGACTGCCTCTTTTATCGGCCTGTGTAACAATAATGTTATTATTAGTGGTTAGGTCTTTAAGAGCTTGTTGTTCCGCAGAGCTCAGATTGCTAGATCTCTTACTCATTGGAGCATCACACAGCTCAATGAACTGTTTATAGACAGCTTGGTAGAATGTTTCAATGTATGGACCTTTGGAATTTGCGGGATTGAATATAGATGGAGGTTTAAAGCCGTTATGTATAATATCTGGCTCTTGAAACGGGCCTTGTGTATCACTATCAATATTGCATTCTACCCATAGGTCCTCCAAGATCTGTACAACTTAATTTTGGGACTGAACAATAACATCATCATCAGTGACCACTGGTGTAGGATTTACACTCTTATTGTTGGAAGCACTAGGCCTAGCATAATGTCTTTTTAAGGTGGGTAAGCAAATTAATTTATTTAGGTCTTTGAAAAGGCCAAATTTATTTGGACCTATAGAGGGAGAAAAACTAAGGCCTTTCTTCAATAGAGTCGATTCTGCTGTTGTTAGGTTATGCATGGATAAATGGAATATTTTGATAGTGCGGTCATCTATATGATGTCTATCCTCTCCTTTTTGTTCAGCCTTAGACTGTCGTCCCCCTCTTCTACCTCGTCTAGTTTTCGCTTTTCTTTGGGTTGTATCACTCCCTTTGGAGATTGGATAAAAAAAGTATCATCCAATACTGGTGCATGATTTTCCCCACCTACTGAAATGATTGGGGCAACTACTGGGCCAATGTGCCTCGGCTGAGCGCTCTCTTTAATGTAAACGTCTAATTCTTTAGATAAAGGACTTATTGGATAGTGGTACTAGGGGATCAATGAGAATAAGGTCAGTGTCTGAAGATCTTGTGCCTAAACTAGTAGGGGATGGTATTGGGACTGACATTGGTTGCGAAGCATCATCCATACCCGAAATACTGGGACCAGATATGGAACCATTTTCGGGTGTGATTGATGGAGCCAAATCACAGTGATAACCATGGGTCTGTTTGTTGTTGTGTTGCTTTTTCTGTTTGTTTTATCTTTTTGTACTATTCAAAGCTGCTAACTGTCATGTATACTCATTGTTTTATATACAACTTTCATCTATTTATTGTTGTGACGTGTTGACTATACATAATTGCGAACACGACGGTATCACTTGCACATATGTACAAATGTGTCAATACTTACTCAGTGACATTCTTATATGTATTACATCATTGTCATGAATTTATTTACTCTGTATTCCAACAATAAAACTTGTTTTACATTTACCTACACGAGTCAACCACCTCATTTAAAGTCCCAACTTCCTTCTTTTGTTTTTCTGTTTGTTGATCTTCGTTTTATTATTATCTCTAGTATTATTTCTTCTAATGTTCCTACCTCCTCCTTTACCAACGTGATTGTTGTGTACACGTTCTCTATTGGTGCTACCAGACCCGGGATTACAGGAGCGTTTGTCCTTCTCCCGTTCAGGTGGATTATTATTGTCTACAAGATTTGGCATTGGGCGTTTCCACACATTACCTGATTTATAGTGTTTTTAATATTTTATTTTTTATTTAATAAATTATTACCTGATTTATAGTCTGTTACATCTCTTTCCAATTTCTTGTTTTTTTAGAGATCATGTAATCCTCATCCTACATCATACATTTTGAAAAAATACTCTTGGCATGATGAATACATGTGGGCATCGTTAGATGTTGCTTCACTGTACACATCAATACCTCATGAGGTGGGTATTGCTGCTGTTCAGCACTTTTAAGGTAAAAATGGTGATATGAATTCTAGGCAAGCAGAGTTTTTGCTTCATAGCATAGACTTCTGTTTGCGCCACAACTATTTTAAGTTCCTAGACCAGTTCTACCTCCAAAGGAGGGGCACAGCTATGGGAGCCAGCTTTGCCCCTGCATATGCGAATTTGACAATGGGGTATTGGGAGGATTTAAAAATATGGGTTGACAACCCTTTTTCCCAATACATGTTTTTTTTCTGCAGTTATATAGATGATGTTTTATTGATTTGGAGTGGTGGTCCAGATCTTTTTTCCACCTTTGTGGCCAATTGCAATAATTCATTGGGATTGTCTTTCACACATGAGATAAATCAGAAAGAACTAGTGTTCCTTGATCTGGTTTTGTCCCATGATGAACAAACTATCATCACTAGCAATCACAATAAGCCTACATCTGGTAATTCTTATCTTCATTATAATAGTTGCCATCATCCCACTTGGAAAGATAACATTCCTAAGAGCCAATTCCACAGACTACGGAGAAATTGCACTAAAACAGAGGATTACATGGTACAAGGACGGCTTATGCAAAGAAAGTTTGAGGAAAAAGGATACCCTAGGGCTCTAGTGATGGACGCCTTTCTCCAAAGCAAGACACAATTGCCAAAAAACAAAAATAAAAACGATAGGTTATTGACAATGGCCAATACGGCAAGATTTGTATCAACTTTCAATAGTAAATACAGGTCCATTATTAAAATAATAAATAAAAATTATGATATCTTAAAACTTGATCAAGACTAGCCCCCTTACTTCCTTCCAGGCCACAAGTCACTTTTAGACGTTCACGCACAGTAAAGAACATTATTGCCCCAAACTGACAAAACCCAATAGTGGATCCTTTTTTGATATCAGAACTTTTTTTGATAACAGAACTGGGATCTTCCAGTGTCGGAAGAGAGGCTGCCTCACTTATCAATCAGTTCTCCATGGTTGCTCAGAAATAATTACCAACAGAGGCAAGTCTTTCAAGATTAAACAATTTATTACTTGTCCTGCGTTGCTTATGTGGTCTTCTATACGTGGGTCGTACGACACGTACCCTGCGAACTAGAATAGGTGAGCATTGTAGACTAACTAAGAAGGGATGTATTAAACATAGTGTTCCGTGTCATTTTCGCCAGGTACATAACAAAGACTTTGGACAAATAGAAGTACTTGCAATCTAGGCCATCCCCAGAGGTACCTTAACGGAAAATGACAGGTTCTCTCTTCTTTGCCGAAGGGAGACTTTTTGGATATATTTATTGGGTTCCCTCTCGCCTGAGGGCCTCAATGAAGAAATTGATGTCCTCAGTGTGATTCAATAACGACAAAGTCTAGGCTGCCATTACATTACTTTTGTGTCTTTTATTGATGGGTTTATGTTCCCCCAGCCCCTTTTCCTTGTACCAACACACCTTTTTTATTTTTAATTAATAATCTTTCTTAAATCTAAAAACCTTTTTAGCTACTTTTTAATACATATATTCATATTCGCATTAATTCTTGTCCATTTTAATATCAATTTTTGTATTTATTTCACAGCATAATGGTTATATGCAATCTGGTATAAACATGACAGATTTTTATTTATTTTTTTTTATTCATTTTTATTTTATTTTTATTTCCAATTTTATTTTTATTTTCATTTTTATTTTATTTCTACTTCTATTTTCATAATTACTCTTATTTTCATTCTCTTTTTCTATTTTGATTTTTTATATTTTTTTCTTGATTGCAACATATTCTTTGTATTTAACCACTTCCCGCCCGGCCCATAGCAGATGACGGCCGGGCGGTGGTTCAGTTATCCTGACTGGGCATCATATGACGTCCAGCAGGATAACATGCCGTCGCGCGCACATCGCGGCGATCGGTGTGTCAGTCTGACACACACCGCTCCACCGATCTTGGTAAAGAGCCTCCGGCGGAGGCTCTTTACCACGTGATCAACTGTGTCCAATCACGGCTGATCACGATGTCAATAGAAAGAGCCGTTGATCGGCTTTTCCTCACTCGTGTCTGACAGATGCGAGTAGAGGAGAGCCGATCAGCGGCTCTCCTGACAGGGGGGGGGGGCTGCGCTGATTATTTATCAGCGCAGCCCCCCCTCAGGTCACCACACTGGACCACCAGGGATTGCCACTAGGACCACCAGGGAAGGGGCAACATGTGGATGGCCAGGTATATACCCCATGGCCATCCACATGTGCAGACAAATGGGCACTGATTGGCACCAACATGTTTCAGGTCTGCCCAGCAATGCCACCAGTTTATTCAGTGCCACCAATCAGTGTCATCAGTGCCACCTGTCAGTGCCCATCTGTGCCACATATCAGTGCCACCCATAAGTACCCATCTGTGCCAATCAATCAATGCCACCTACGAGTGCCCAGTGCCACCTATGAGTGCCCATCAGTGCCCCCTATGAGTGCCCATCAGTGCCGCATACCATTGCCACCTATCAGTGCCCATCAGTGCCCATCATCAGTGCCACCTCATTGGTGCCACCTCATCGGTGCCGCCGTATCAGTGCCCGTCATTGAAGAAGAAAACGTACTTATTTACAAAAAATTTTAACAGAAACAAAGAAAAACTTGTTTTTTTTTCAAAATTTTCTGTCTTTTTTTATTTGTTGCGCAAAAATAAAAACCGCAGAGGTGATCAAATACCACCAAAAGAAAGCTCTATTTGAGGGAACAAAATGATAAAAAATTTGTTTGGGTACAGTGTTGTATGACCGCGCAATTGGCATTCAAATTGCAACAGCGCTGAAAGCTGAAAATTGGCCTGGGCGGGAAGGTGTCTAAGTGCCTGGTATTGAAGTGGTTAAATTCGTGGGTTTATGCAATATTTGTACATCTGTATTTAATTACTTGTTTTGCACACAAGGGGTTAATGTCACAAGAGCTGATATTCTCCTCCCCCTCCCATTCACAAGCCTATTTATCTACTTGCCTTTGCCGTCAGCGCCCGTGACTTTGACAAAGCGCAGGCGCGTGAAACATGTTAGTCACGGTCGCCACAGCAACACAACGGAGCTTGCGATCCGCCCAGCATTTGGTCTCTCCTCACTTCCGGCTCTGATCGTGTCCTCCGGTCTTCGGATTCACTGTGTACCATCCAGAGCGCTGTTCAGGAAGCCAGGTCCCAGCTCGGCTGATCAGCAAGCCTGATCGGTGTAATCATTTGACGCGATCTACAGGACACCTTCTGGTCACAGGGAGTCTGGAATTCCACGTTTAGCCACCTGTTGCACTTTAGAGAGCGGTGTCCCTCCCATTCCACTTTTTGTGCACACTGGAGCTACAGAGTCTGCTGCTGGGGCTTGATATACAAAGAACACTTGCTGACATTAACCCTTTGTTATCTGGAGTTACGGCGGCATCGCTTACACTATCATTCAGAGTACTTCAATCCTGACAGTGATTTGTTTTTATTCATTACCTTTTTATTGCCAATTGTTTTTTAATTTTGATGTGCATCCAATAAATGAACTCGATTGTTTACATAATTTATAACAATCTTTTATTGCTGGCCCCATCGAGTGCTGCATTTTTGTCTATTTTGTTCACTTCCCTCCAGGAGTTAGCAGCTGCTAGGGATGAGCTTCGTGTTCGAGTCGAACCCATGTTCGACTCGAACATCGGCTGTTCGACCGTCCGTCGAATTGCGAACGATATGGGCCGTTCGCGCCAAATTCGTGTGGCGCGTCACGGCCCATAATTCACTGCGGCATCGCAGTGCATTGCTGGCTGATGATTGGCCAAGCATGCACTATGACCCGCATGCTTGGCCAATCACAGCGCCGTCAGTAGAGAGAGCTGTAATTGGCCAAAGCCAGGGTGGCTTTGGCCAATTATGGCTCAGGGGATTTAGTACACACCCCACACTATATAAGGCCGCCTGCACGGCGGCCCTGTGTAGTGTGTGTTCCGGTGTGCTGAGAGATAGAGAGAGAGAGAGACAGTGTCATTTGATTTGAGTTAGATAGATTAGGCAGAACAGTCAGTCAGTTAGCTGCACTTACAGTGTATTGTGTATATATATGCATCCCAGGTGTTGCATATATATATATACACTGTATTCAGTTTAGCTAGATCCGTTCCTGTTATCTTCTATCTAGACTATTTACATTTAGTGCAGTGTGTCCTGCTCACAGTGTTCAGCTAGATCCGTTCCTGCTATTTACATTCAGTGCAGTCCGTTCTGCTCACAGTGTTCAGCTAGATCCGTTCCTGCTATTTACATTCAGTGCAGTGCGTCCTGCTCACAGTGTTCAGCTAGATCCGTTCCTGCTATTTACATTCAGTGCAGTGCGTCCTGCTCACAGTGTTCAGCTAGATCCGTTCCTGCTATTTACATTCAGTGCAGTGCGTCCTGCTCACAGTGTTCAGCTAGATCCGTTCCTGCTATTTACATTCAGTGCAGTGCGTGCTGCTCACAGTGTTCAGCTAGATCCGTTCCTGCTATTTACATTCAGTGCAGTGCGTCCTGCTCACAGTGTTCAGCTAGATCCGTTCCTGCTATTTACATTCAGTGCAGTGCGTCCTGCTCACAGTGTTCAGCTAGATCCGTTCCTGCTATTTACATTCAGTGCAGTGCGTCCTGCTCACAGTGTTCAGCTAGATCCGTTCCTGCTATTTACATTCAGTGCAGTGCGTCCTGCTCACAGTGTTCAGCTAGATCCGTTCCTGCTATTTACATTCAGTGCAGTGCGTCCTGCTCACAGTGTTCAGCTAGATCCGTTCCTGCTATTTACATTCAGTGCAGTGCGTGCTGCTCACAGTGTTCAGCTAGATCCGTTCCTGCTATTTACATTCAGTGCAGTGCGTCCTGCTCACAGTGTTCAGCTAGATCCGTTCCTGCTATTTACATTCAGTGCAGTGCGTCCTGCTCACAGTGTTCAGCTAGATCCGTTCCTGCTATTTACATTCAGTGCAGTGCGTCCTGCTCACAGTGTTCAGCTAGATCCGTTCCTGCTATTTACATTCAGTGCAGTGCGTGCTGCTCACAGTGTTCAGCTAGATCCGTTCCTGCTATTTACATTCAGTGCAGTGCGTCCTGCTCACAGTGTTCAGCTAGATCCGTTCCTGCTATTTACATTCAGTGCAGTGCGTCCTGCTCACAGTGTTCAGCTAGATCCGTTCCTGCTATTTACATTCAGTGCAGTGCGTCCTGCTCACAGTGTTCAGCTAGATCCGTTCCTGCTATTTACATTCAGTGCAGTGCGTCCTGCTCACAGTGTTCAGCTAGATCCGTTCCTGCTATTTACATTCAGTGCAGTGCGTCCTGCTCACAGTGTTCAGCTAGATCCGTTCCTGCTATTTACATTCAGTGCAGTGCGTGCTGCTCACAGTGTTCAGCTAGATCCGTTCCTGCTATTTACATTCAGTGCAGTGCGTCCTGCTCACAGTGTTCAGCTAGATCCGTTCCTGCTATTTACATTCAGTGCAGTGCGTCCTGCTCACAGTGTTCAGCTAGATCCGTTCCTGCTATATACATTTAGTGCAGTACGTCCTGCTCACAGTGTTCAGCTAGATCCGTTCCTGTTATCTTCCTACTGACAGGCAGGCTTGTCTGGTTACAGTATATAAAGCTACCTGAAGAAAATTACAGGTGTTCTTTTTGATCCTATTAGTACCACGGTCAGGCAGCTAGACTATTTACATTTAGTACAGTGTGTCCTGCTCACAGTGTTCAGCTAGATCCGTTCCTGTTATCTTCCTACTGACAGGCAGGCTTGTCTGGTTACAGTATATAAAGCTACCTTAAGAAAATTACAGGTGTTCTTTTTGATCCTATTAGTACCACGGTCAGGCAGCTAGACTATTTACATTTAGTACAGTGTGTCCTGCTCACAGTGTTCAGCTAGATCCGTTCCTGTTATCTTCCTACTGACAGGCAGGCTTGTCTGGTTACAGTATATAAAGCTACCTGAAGAAAATTACAGGTGTTCTTTTTGATCCTATTAGTACCACGGTCAGGCAGCTAGACTATTTACATTTAGTACAGTGTGTCCTGCTCACAGTGTTCAGCTAGATCCGTTCCTGTTATCTTCCTACTGACAGGCAGGCTTGTCTGGTTACAGTATATAAAGCTACCTTAAGAAAATTACAGGTGTTCTTTTTGATCCTATTAGTACCACGGTCAGGCAGCTAGACTATTTACATTCAGTGCAGTGCGTCCTGCTCACAGTGTTCAGCTAGATCCGTTCTTGCTATTTACATTCAGTGCAGTGCGTCCTGCTCACAGTGTTCAGCTAGATCCGTTCCTGGTATTTACATTCAGTGCAGTGCGTCCTGCTCACAGTGTTCAGCTAGATCCGTTCCTGCTATATACATTTAGTGCAGTACGTCCTGCTCACAGTGTTCAGCTAGATCCGTTCCTGTTATCTTCCTACTGACAGGCAGGCTTGTCTGGTTACAGTATATAAAGCTACCTGAAGAAAATTACAGGTGTTCTATCCCAGCTTAGTGCAGCTACAGGCCATTAGTATGTCTGGAAGGCCAAGAAGGAGAGGCAGACAGTCACAAGCCAATAAGAGAGGGCAAGCAGGCTCTGTGTCTAGTGCTGGTCGTGGAGACGGTGCATCCTCATCAGCACGTGGCCATGGGACACGCTTGGCCTTTTTTTCGGCAGCTGGCCGTGTTGAGCCGCAACATGCGGAAGACTTGGTCGAGTGGATGACCAAGCCGTCCTCATCCTCCTCATCCTCTCTCACCCATGCCCAGGGTGCTTTGTCTGGCAAAGCAGCGGCCTCTTCCCTCAGCTCAATGTCATCAGTGACTCCTTCCCTAGCTCCACCATGTCCTCATGAGGATTCCCTCGAACTGTTTGACCACAGTGTTGGGTACATGCTCCAGGAGGATGCCCAGCGTTTGGAAGGCTCTGATGATGATACTGAGCTCAATGAAGGCAGTAACATGAGCACGGACAGAGGGGGTGCCCAAGAAGGACAGCAATCTGGCAGTCATGCTCCCCCTGCTGCAGCATACTGCCAGGTTTGCTCCAGTGATGAGGAGGGAGGGGATGATGAGGTCACTGACTCAACGTGGGTGCCTGATAGGAGAGAGGAGGAGGAGGAGGAGGTGGCACATCACCAACTAGGCAGGATGCCCTCCAGGGGCCAGCCTAAGGGCAGCACATTGACTGCATCACACCCCAAAGCTCCACATGTGCAGGGCGCTGCAGTCTCTGCGCGTTATTCAAAAAGTTCTTTGGTGTGGGCCTTTTTTGAGACGAGTGCATCAGATCGCACCGCTGCTATTTGCAATATATGTCTCAAGCGTATCTCGCGTGGCCAAAACATCTCCCGCTTGGGTACCACATGCTTGACCAGACATATGTTGACCTGCCATGCAGTTCGTTGGCAAGCGTATCTAAAAGACCCACACCAAAGAACAAAGACGATCTCTCCTTGCTCCTCATCAGCTGAGATTTCCAACCCCACTAGACCTTCAGTCCTCTCTGCGACCTGCAGTGAGAGGAATGAAGGTGTAGAATTAGGTGTGTCACAGCCAAGTACTTATGGGCAATCTGCTTTTGGTACACCGACGTCAGATTGTACCAGGCAAATTTCCCTGCCCCAGCTGCTGCACCGCCGAAAGAAGTTTGCTCCCAGCCATCCACATGCCCAGCGGTTGAATGCTAGCTTGGCAAAATTGCTAGCACTTCAACTGCTGCCTTTTCAGTTGGTAGACTCTGCCCCCTTCCGTGAGTTTGTGGAATGTGCGGTTCCTCAGTGGCAGGTACCCAAACGCCACTTTTTCTCACGGAAGGCGATTCCGGCTCTCTACCGGCATGTGGAAGGCAATGTCCATGCCTCGCTGGACAGGGCGGTCAGCGGTAAGGTGCATATTACCGCTGACTCATGGTCCAGCAGGCATGGACAGGGACGTTACTTAAGTTTCACGGCGCATTGGGTGACTCTGCTGGCAGCTGGGAAGGATGCAGGACAAGGTGCAGTAGTGTTGGAGGTTGTTCCGCCACCACGCCTCCAAAATGCTGATTGTGACACACCTCTCTCCTCCACCCCCTCCTCTTCTTCTTCCTCCATGGCCTCTTCCTCGGAACCAGCGGTGCTCCGTAGGCGTTCAAGGGGCTACGCAAGTACGCAGGCCAAAAGATGCCATGCGGTGCTTGAGCTGGTGTGCTTGGGGGACAGGAGCCACACTGGGGCAGAGGTTCTGTCAGCTCTGCAGGGGCAGGTTCAGAGGTGGTTGACGCCACGCCAACTTAAGGCAGGAATGGTGGTTTGCGACAATGGCACCAACCTCCTCTCTGCCCTCCGACAGGGACAACTGACCCATGTGCCCTGTTTGGCTCACGTCCTTAACTTGGTGGTGCAGCGGTTCTTGGGCAGGTACCCGGGCTTACAGGATGTCCTGAGGCAGGCCAGGAAAGTCTGTGTGCATTTCCGCCGGTCATATAATGCCAGTGCTCGGCTGACGGACCTCCAAAAGGAGTTTAACCTGCCCAAGAACCGCCTAATCTGTGACATGCCCACCAGGTGGAACTCGACGTTGGCCATGCTGCAGCGGCTGCACACGCAGCAGAGGGCCATCAATGAGTACCTGTGCGACTATGGCACCAGGACAGGGTCAGGGGACCTTGGTTTTTTTTCCCCACGCCAGTGGGCCATGATCAGGGATGCATGCACTGTCCTGTCACCATTCGAGGAGGCCACGAGGATGGTGAGCACTGACAGTGCATGCATCAGTGACACTGTCCCCCTTGTCCACCTGTTGGAGCACACGCTGCGTGGAATAATGGACAGGGCACTTGAGGCAGAACAGAGGCAGGAAGAGGAGGACTTCCTTAGCTCTCAAGGCCCCCTTTATCCAGACAGTGTTCCTGCGTGCCCGCCGATCACACAGGAAGAGGACGAGGAGGAGGAGGAGGAGGAGGAGGAAGATTGTGTCAGTATGGAGGTGGAGCCTGGCACTCAGCATCAGCAGTCTTTAAGGGATCAGTCCCAAGGAACACATGGACTTGTACGTGGCTGGGAGGAGGTGGCTGCGGACGTTGTTGTCCTTAGTGACCCAGAGGACTCCGGACCGAATGCCTCAGCAAACCTACGCTGCATGGCCTCCCTGATCCTGCAAAGCCTGCGTAAGGATCCTCGTATTCGTGGTATCAAGGAGAAGGACCAATACTGGCTGGCAACCCTCCTTGATCCACGTTACAAGGGTAAGGTTGCGGACCTTATCTTGCCATCGCAGAGGGAGCAGAGGATGAAACATCTTCGGGAGGCCTTGCAGAAAGGTCTGTGCAACGCGTTCCCAGAGACTGGGAGGTTACAAACTCCTGTTTCTGGACAACGTGTTGCTGAGGCTTCGGTCAGTCAAAGAAGGAGCGGTGGAGAAGGTGGCCGTCTGACCGATGCGTTCAGACAATTTTTTGGTCCGCAGCCCCAAGGTATGATCGGTTCCAGCAACCATCGCCAGCGTCTGTTTTACATGGTGCAGGAATACCTAGGGGCAAGATCAGACTTGGACACCTTTCCCACCGAAAATCCTCTGGGTTACTGGGTCTTGAGGATGGATCACTGGCCAGAGCTTGCACAGTATGCAATTGAGCTACTGGCCTGTCCTGCATCCAGCGTTCTTTCGGAACGCACATTCAGTGCTGCTGGAGGCGTGGTAACCGATCACAGGGTGCGTCTGTCCACCGACTCGGTCGATCGGCTGACCTTCATAAAAATGAATCAGTCTTGGATCACCACCAGCTACCAAGCACCTGATGCAGATGTAACCGAATAATTTTTTTTGAAATCTCAGATCCCTTCAAAGACTGCCTATGCTGATGCTGAGTGACTATCCCTGAGTAATTATCCTCTTCCTCCTCAATCATCACGCTGATAGCTTGTAAGAACATTTTTGGTTCTGGGCGCCACCACCAGTGCCTAAGGCACAATTTTTCAGCCCCTGTTTAACAGGGGCGTGTAATTACAATTTTTGATGTAATACTTTGCAGCAGGGCTCGTTCCTGCATTCCAACTAGAGTGTCTGTGAGGGGTTGCAGTGTTGTGGCACCAGCACCAGTGCCTAAGACCCAATTTTTCAGCCCCTGTCTAACAGGGGCGTGTAATTACAATTTTTGATGCAATACTTTGCAGCAGGGCTTGTTCCTGCGTTTCAACTAGAGTGTCTGTGAGGGGTTGCAGTGTTGTGGCACCAGCACCAGTGCCTAAGACCCAATTTTTCTGCCCCTGTCTAACAGGGGCGTGTAATTACAATTTTTGATGCAATACTTTGCAGCAGGGCTCGTTCCTGCGTTCCAACTAGAGTGTCTGTGAGGGGTTGCAGTGTTGTGGCACCAGCACCAGTGCCTAAGGCCTAATTTTTCAGCTCCTGTTCAACAGGGGCATGTAATTACAATTCTTGATCTAATATTTCACAGCAGGGCCCTGTGAGGGCTTACAGTGTTTTGGCCACAGCAACACCTAAGGCCCAAATTTCTGCTGAGTATATAGGGCAGGACCCTACTTTCAAACATCTAACTTACAAACGACTGCTACTTGCAAACGGAAGGAGACAACAGGAAGTGAGATGAAATCTACCCCTAAGGAAGGGAAATTCTCTCCTGTAAGAGTTAATATGGGAAAACAATTTCTCCTTTCCACTGATGCTTTCCAATCCTTGTTCCACAAAAAAACCCAAATTTTCCAAAAACATTTTTCATTGGGACAAAAAAGTGAGGTGAAATCTTCTGAAGAGGAGGAAAGACGCAAAACAAATGTCACAGGGGTGATAACCCTTCCCTATGTTTTCCAAAAAGCTTAGAAAAGATTTTTTGGCTGGAGCTAAACACATTAAAAATGTTCAAAATTACAAACAGATTCTACTTAACAACAAACCTACAGTCCCTGTCTTGTTTGCACCGCCTGAATACTGCTGTTCAGAGTATATAGGGACCTTTCCTTATTTTAATTTGGGTGCGGGGTTCCCCTTAATATCCATACAAGACCCAAAGGGCCTGGTAATGGACTGGGGGGTACCCATGCCGTTTGTCTCACTGATTTTCATCCATATTGCCATGACCCGACATGACATTAAACCCGCAAGCAGTTTTAAATGAGATTTTTTCCTTTAAAAATGACATTTGGTGCAGGGACTGTTCTAAACATGGGAAACACGCGTCACTTTACAGGCATACTATAGACACCCCCCAGGTACGATATTTAAAGGAATATTTCACTTTTTTTTTTTTACTTTAAGCATCATTAAAATCACTGCTCCCGAAAAAACGGCCGTTTTTAAAAGTTTTTTTTGCATTGATACATGTCCCCTGGGGTAGGACCCGGGTCCCCAAACCCTTTTTAGGACAATACCATGCAAATTAGCCTTTAAAATGAGCACTTTTGATTTTGAACGTTCGAGTCCCATAGACGTCAATGGGGCTCTAACGTTCGTGCGAACTTGCGGTCCGTTCGCGGGTTCTGGTGCGAACCGAACCGGGGGGTGTTCGGCTCATCCCTAGCAGCTGCACTGGGCTCTAGCCATTTTTTTTAAATATTACTATGACATGACAATGGTTTTAAATGTTTTGTCAGTTCTAGCGCTTAAGGACCTCCACTGGGGTCCCCCGCTGACGTTCTCGACTCCTTCCTTTCTGTGTCTACCACCATAGCAAGCCGCTTGCTATAAGGGCTACAAGGCTAGCTTCCGACCTGGGCTGTGTGTGTCTATAGATACACACAGTGTTGCTCAACCCCACCCCCTGCTACCACCTCACTGAATTTCACCAACAGTAGGAGCCAATGGCTCCCACTGCTACCTTTTAGTTTCTGTGTGAGGAGGGAGAGAGGAAAGAAGACTGCAGTCGGGCACAGCGCTGGATGGATCCAGGAGTGAGGTAAGTGTTTAGAGGGGAAGGAGCACAGCAAGTCCTAAAACGTTCTTTTACCTTGATGAAGGGAATGCATAAAGGCAAAAAAAATTGCTTTAGAACCACTTTAAGATGTAAAGATTTAAATGCCTGTTGTAACAAGGAATACAAATAAATGTATGTCTCAATGTATGTGAGTATGTCTTTTTTTTATTTACATATACAATAATTTATAGAATATTTTATTAGATGACATTTAAAGAAGTCCAAATTAGATTGTAACTTAATTATTTAATTGCCCATCCACAAATTCTCTAAAGCTCTATGTTCATGCATGTTACCAAGTTCTAATACATGCTCCATAGGTACAGTGCTAATGTCTATTGGGACACAGTGGATGTATGGACACAGACACTGCCTGCCACTGTGTCACAATAGACATTATTAACTTTCTTGAAAAAACGTAATTCTTAGATTCATGCCACTTGTACAATAATGTCAGACACGATAATACCAATTCAGTTCTTTTTCTGTGAAAGATCTTAGAACAATGACGTGGATTTATTTAAAGCAAATAGACTGTGCACTCCGCAAATGCAGTTGCTCCAGAGCTTAGTAAATGAAGGGAAGTTCTACTCACTTCCATCATCCAATCATTTGCAAGCAAAAATGCTATTTTATTTTTCTTGCATGTGATTAGGTGTTCTTTTTAAAGTGAAGCTTCCCCTCATTTACTAAGCTCTGGAGCAACTTGCAAAGTGCCTTTTGTAACTTGACCCCTATGTGTTTTGGGCACAAGGACTGGATGAATTTGGTGCTGATTTTTGTGCAGTATGGCCTGGTATTTTTGGCAATGACAGGTATGGGTATTAGGAGGTTAGATTGGTGTAAAGTTAAGCCTAGGGTTCCCTTTAGGTGTAAGGTTAGGCTTAAATTATAAGGTAGGAAGAAAACAATGGCTGCACACCACAGGAACGTTCCAACAATTTTATCCAAAAATAAGAAATGACAGCCAACAAAGACAGTGTCCGTACCCAGGAGGTGACGTGTGCGTTTCACACTGACCTCAGTGCTTCTTCAAGGTTTGTTGGCTGTCATTTGCTATTTTTGGAATAAAATCGTTGGAATGTTCCTGTGGTGTGCAGCCATTGTTTTCTTCCTATTGATCATCATGGCAAGCCGTGGCTTGCACCCAGCGCATCCGGACTGTAGTGACTGCTCACCTGGAGCAGCGTCTTCCTTGTTTGAATCTTAGATTATAAGGTTGCAGCGTTAGTGTTAATGCTGTGCTGCACCAAAGGCTTAAGTATTAGGTCAATGGTTAAATCCAATTGCACCATTCTTTAAAGCGGTTGTACACCCGCAGGAGAAAAGAAAAAATCAAAACCTGTAAGGCAAAGGCATAATGAGCTACTATGCAGCGCATACTAGCTCATTAGGAAATACTTACCTTAGAACGAGGTGTCGGTATCTAATCCCGGTCCACGCCGAGGGAGCTGACATTTTGCCCTTAGCGTGTCTTCCGGGTTCGCGGCTCCGGCGCTGTAAGTGGACGTCAGTGAGATGTCACTTCTGCGCATGCACGTGGGAGTTTTCTTCCCGCTGCCAGACCTTCAGCCGGGCATTCACAGCACATGCTTCGCTGACGTCAGCGGCTGCATGCAAAGTGAATATCTCCTAAACCGTACAGGTTTAGGAGATATTCATTTTACCTACAGGTAAGCCTTATTATAGGCTTACCTGTAGGTAAAAATTAATAATTAAGGTATACAACCACTTTAGTAAAATCATATATTTTATATAATATATATATTTTTTTTTATTATACATACACACACACACACTTACATACATAAACATACACAGTATCTCACACAAGTAAGTATACCCCTCACATTTTTGTAAATGTTTTATAAACCGCTGGCAACAAAAGTTAGTACGCCCCTAAGTAAAATTTCCAAATTGGGCTCAATTAGCCATTTTCCCTCCCCGATGTCATGTGACTCGTTAGTGTTACAAGGTCTCCGGTGTGAATGGGGAGCAGGTGTGTTAAATTTGATGTTATCGCTCTCACTCTCTCATACTGGTCACTGGAAGTTCAACATGGCACCTCATGGCAAAGAACTCTGAGGATCTGAAAAAAAGAATTGTTGCTCTACATAAAGATGGCCTAGGCTATAAGAAGACTCCAGTGGCAACTTCACAGGTTGCCACAGGAGTCCTCTTCCACTCCTCCATGATGACATCACAGAGCTGGTGGATGTTAGAGACCTTGCGCTCCTCCACCTTCCGTTTGAGGATGCCCCACAGATGCTCAATAGGGTTTAGGTCTGGAGACATGCTTGGCCCGTCCATCACTTTTACCCTCAGCTTCTTTAGCAAGGCAGTGGTCATCTTGGAGGTGAGTTTGGGGTAGTTATCATGTTGGAATACTGCCCTGCGGCCCAGTCTCTGAAGGGAGGGGATCATGCTCTGCTTCAGTATGTCACAGTACATGTTGGCTTTCATGGTTCCCTCAATAAACTGTAGCTCCCCAGTGCCAGCAGCACTCATGCAGCCCCAGACCATGACACTCCCACCACCATGCTTGACTGTAGGCAAATCACACTTGTCTTTGTACTCTTCACCTGGTTACCGTAACCAGTGTTAATTTAGTCGACTAAAATGACTAAAACATTTTAGTCGACTAAATGAATACTATTTTAGTCGCCTAAAATACGACTAAAACTAAAACAATTGAGATGACTAAAATACAACTAAAACTAAAATGCCATTTTAGTCAAAAGACTATGACTAAAACTAAATTGCAATTACTGAAATGTACTGGAGATTTTAGTCGACTAAATACAACTAAAACAATTGCAGAAGACTAAAATGGGACTAAAACTAAAATGCCATTTTAGTCCTGAGACTAAAACTAACACTGACCGTAACACACGCATGACACCATCTGAACCAAATAAGTTTATCTTGGTCTCATCAGACCACAGGACACGGTTCCAGTAATCCATGTCCTTAGTCTGCTTGTCTTCAGCAAACTGTTTGCGGGCTTTCTTGTGCATCATCTGTAGAAGAGGCCTCCTTCTGGGATGACAGACATGCAGACCAATTTGATGCAGTGTGCGGCGTATGGTCTGAGCACTGGTGGGCTGACCCACCCCCCCCACCCGCTGCAGCAATGCTGGCAGCACTCATATGTCTATTTCCCAAAGACAACCTCTGGATATGACACTGAGCATGTGCACTCAACTTCTTTGGTCGACCGTGGTGAGGCCTGTCCTGTTAAACCACTGTATGGTTCTGACCACCATGCTGTAGCTCAGTTTCAGGGTCTTGCCAATCTTCTTATAGCCTAGACCATCCTTATGTAGAGCAATAATTATTTTTTTCAGATCCTCAGAGTTCTTTGCTATGAGGTGCCATGTTGAACTTCCAGTGATCAGTATGAGAGAGTGAGAAGAACGATAACATCAAATTTAACACACCTGCTCTTCATTCACACCTGAGACCTTGTAACACTAACGAGTCACATGACACCGGGGAGGGAAAATGGCTAATTGGGCCCAATTTGGACATTTTCACTTAGGGGTGTACTCATTTTTGTTGCCAGCGGTTTAGACATTAATGGTTGTGTGTTGTGTTATTTTGAGGGGTCAGCAAATTTACACTGTTATACAAGCTGTACACTCACTACTTTACATTGTAGCAAAGTGTCATTTCTTCAGTGTTGTCACATGAAAAGATATAATAAAATATTTACAAAAATGTGAGGGGTGTACTCACTTTTATGAGATACTGTGTGTATTTTATATATATTGTGGCAGAGCAAGGCTCTGTCCCTGTGAAAATGGGGTTAAAGTGGACACAGAGTCTGCATGTTGGCTGAGTGCAGAACTACAGAGTGTAAATTTGAAATGGAGAAAACTGCTCTGGCAGTTTTCTCCAGGTTTTGCTAGTTCCTTATGGGGCTCTGTAGTTTGGAGATCCTTCAGAGTCTTGGGTGGGACGGGATCTCCAACCCTGTGTCCGGGTCTTGTGGACAGCCAGCAGGGTGTGTGCCCAGGTGCACACAGCCCATATAACGAGGGGCTAGTGAGAGTGGAGGAAGGTGAAGTTGGAGCAGTGGCTGCTAGTAAGTGTCTCTGTGTGAGAATAGATGCTGTGTGCGTTGAAGGGCTTCAAAGCTATGTGCGTCCAAGGAGCCAGATGCTGTGTGCATCAAAGCTGTGTGCGTCCAGGGAGCCAGAAGCTGTATGCATTGAAGGGCTGTAAAGCTGTGTGCGTCAAAGGAGCCAGAAGCTGTGTGCATTGAAGCTCTTGAAACTGTGTGTGACCAAGGAGCCTAAGACTGTGTGCATCCAAGCAGCTTGTTTGAGGGGCCTGTTCCCTATAGCAGCAATACTGCTGAAGAGTAGCCAGGTGGGCTAGCATTTTCATTTGGATTTTGTGTGTTTAATTGAAGCTTGGACCCCTGTGTGGGATTTCTGGATGGACTTTTGTTTTGTTTTTCCTTTAATAAACGTGGGCTACCAGGCCCTTAACTATAAATGCCTCTCTGATGTGGACTCACTGCACCAAAACGCATCTATCCACTTGAGCTGAACAATCCCCAATGTCACAATATATAATAAGATAAGTCTCCCACTAGGGAGATTTATGGTCCCTATGTGTCCTGGTTGTCACCCAGAAAGTGATGGTATATCTAAGATTACAAAGTTGTCACCAGAACAAAAGCGAGGATATATACAGTATGTCCAAAGGGGACACCTGTTACAGTGACAACAGTCTCGAAGGGGAAACTTTAAGAGGCTTTGTAAAAATTTCCTCTGCCATTCCACGTGGGAAAAATCTTTCCCAACAAGACATAGCAAAAAATAACATAAATTTTCTCTAAAACTGCAACTTGATTCGTAAATTCTTCTCTCTTCTGCTCCAAAGTAACACTGCAATGATAAATAACCTGCCCCTGAAAAAACTGCACAGGACTGAGGGGACGCAGGGGTCACAAATAACACAGATGGGTTGTAAATATTTTACAAAACGAGAGCCAGCCTGGTTTACAATGAATATCCTGCTAATTTGGTTGCCAATTTGCTTGGTAAATCCCCATCATTATATGACTTCCTTTAAATTTCCTTGTTTTATTCATTTTCAAGAAAATCGGACCCCTTCCACACTGGGGTGGTGGCCGCGTTAGCGCTAAAGCACTGCTCGTTTTAGTGGCACTTTTGCACCACTTTTCAGGCCCGCTAGCGGGGCCCTTTCAAATCGCTTTTAAGGCAATTTGAAAGCACTGTATACAGCGCTCTCAACCCGCCCCAAAGATGCTGCTTGCAGGACTTTTTTCCCATACCGCAAGCGCACCGCCCAATGTGAAAAGACACACTGGAATGAATGCGTGGCGGATTTCAGGCGCTTAGCAGAGGCTATTGCTACCACTAAAGCACCTGAAGGCCACCCAAGTGTGAAAGGGGTCTTAGAGTCTTTGTATTTTGCGTAAAAAATGAAATAAAGAAGTTCAGGGAGAAGAGAAATAAGGAAAACTGCAGTGGATTCACACTGGACTGACCGCTGAATACTACGTGAAATGTGAGGCTTACACACGGGAGGCAGTGAATCATGCAAAAGCATTGTTTGTGTTGTCTCCAATAAAGTATTTTTAGCCAGCAAATCATAACAAAATACAAAAATAAACAGTTGATCTGGCAGCAGTCTAGTGATAAACATAAAATGCTGATTAGTCACTACAACCCCATCCCCTTTGACCATTTTATAATGAGAGTTAAAAAAAATGAATGATCAAGTCTGGTAGCTAAAGAGTGCCACCTGGTGGACTGTGAGTGAAGCAAAGCTTTTTTATTAAACGATAAACCTTTGTACAAAAAATAAGGGGGGGAGAAGGGGAGCACTGGGAACATGTTACACATTCCACCCTAAAATCAGATGAAACATGTAACATGCTCCCCAAAAGGTGAACTTATCCTTCAGCTCCGGAAGGTTTCACCCACTTCCTGACCAGGCCATTTTTTGCAATGACAATTGCGTGGATGTGCAACGCTTTACCTAAATAAAATTGATATCCTTTTTTTCCCACAAATAGAGCTTTCTTTTGGTGGTATTTGATCACCTCTGTGCTTTTTATTTTTTGCGCTATAAACAAAAAATTATATTTTTTACTTTCTGCTATAAAACATTCCCAATAAAAAAATGTAAAAAAAAACAACTAATTTCTTCATAAATTTAGGCTAATATGTATTCTGCTACATATTTTTTGTAAAAAAAAAAAAATCCCAATAAGCATATATTGATTGGTTTCCGCAAAAGTTATCGCGTCTATAAAATAGGAGATAGATTTAGGGAGGGACTTTTAATTTTTTTTTATTGTTTTTACTGCGACATTGCGGCGGACAAATCGGATAAAAATGTACGGATTACTGTATAAATGACACTGGCATAGAAAGGGTTAACACCAGGGCGATCAAAGGGTTAAATGTTCCCTAGGAAGGTGCTTACTAACTGTGTGGGGCAGTGTCACCCTGAAGGAAGAGAGAGAGATCCATAGTTCAGCTTAGCTGAATTACAAGATCTCTTTCCTTTCCCGACAGATCCGCTGTTTGCCTTGTTTACAAAGGCAGACGGCTGATCCGTCTCTCCTGTGAATGATCAGCAGGTCGCGGCGGCCATCGCGACCGCCGGGCCAGCTGATTGGCTCCCGCTGTGTCCAATCACAGCGAGAGTGGCATTCTGGCGGCGCGCGCCCAAAACCGCATGCACGAAATCACGTACTTGTACATGATTTTGCACAGCCGTGCCGCCCTGCCTAGAGATGTGAAGGCCCGAAAAAAAAAAACGGAAAAAAAAAAATTTTTGTTACAAATAATTATTATAAAAAGTAAATTCTGTTTGTGATAATTGTTTGGCTACACTATATTTTTAATATGCTAGTTGTGATAATTTTATGCCAAGTCAAATTGTCCATAGTCATACTTTATGTTCCTAAAGTAACAGAATGACTTTTAATCTTAAAAAGACAAAAAAGTGCTAATGTAGCATTTTTTAAAATTTTTCCGAAAATTTCCTTTTTTTCCCCCCCAAAAAAACTGTTTTTTTTCCGAGCTTCAAAATTTCCGGAAATTTTACATCTCTAGCCCTGCTACAGTATATTTGCGGTGGGCGGTCCAGAACTGGTTAAAGTGTATTTCCACTTTTGCAGCCAAATTGGGATTACACCTACTTTATATTTGTTACATGTCCCCATTCACATAGCATAACTTTAAAAATATTAAAAAGTTGCAGCTTAACTTTTTTTTAGAAACTCTGTTTTAGACCCCCTAGCAAGGAAAAATCCCTTTGCGAATGCCTGAGCAACTGTGTTTGCTATATTTAAAGCAGATCTTCACTGCATCTAAGCACTACAAACAAAAACACTATTTCATTATTTTTTTTATATTAAAAGCAAACTCCCCCATCTATCCATGTCTCTATGTCTTATTTTGTTGAGAAATCAATTTGAAAATCACCCCCCTAGCATTTCCGGCTGTGGCCATTTTCAGTAAGGGCAAATGAGTAATGTAGCATTTACTTCCTGGAATCCATCTGCCCTTAGTTCAGGCATGCATGCAGGAGAGTGTGCTAAGCTGAGAAAACCCCTCCTCCCCTCCTGAAGACTTCGGGGATGTATGACATCATATTCCTAGGCAAGAAACCAGGAAGTAACTGAAGAAATGTAAAAAAAAAAAAAAAGAAGAGTTTAACACAAGTAAATATGAAATGCTTTCCTATCTATAATATCTTTTAAAGAAAAGATAGAAAAGTGACGGCAAAATGATACATGTTTTTGTCTTTTTTTTTTTTGGTCTTGTTCTTGTTTGTTAACTTGAAGCTATAGTACGGCTTCTATGAATGTAAGACGGGGTGAGAAGGGCAGGCATGGTCGGCGTTCTTGATAAATGTCCGTACAGGTCCATCGAGTCGATTAACCCCCTCTGCATTGGAAGATTATGACGGTGGGGGTGATGGACAGGGGGAAGAATATTTCTACTAAATCAGGAGCCACCAACACAAGGGACAAATCACATTGATGTTAAGTAAGGTCCCATGTGCTGATTTTTATTTTTTTTTAAAACTAAACTTAGGCTTTAATATTTCATGTAAACTTTTGATCTAAATAGTCTGGGACAGAACTGTTCTATAATTGCCAGGAATGTGAATGATTCACATGCTGGATCTGCTTAATTACATTGCCGCTGAAGATTGTTACACTCTGTATATTCCCAGCCAAAACAACAGAATAAACAGTTCATTTTGTTCCATTTCCTTTTGTATCACTGCCAGGCTTTCTGTTTCATTATATAATCTGCCAACATTTTGACAATTACTTTTTGTTAAAAGATCTTGGATTGGAGTTACAGTAGCTGTGCAATGGTGAGCGGCACTCAGAGAACTCTTTTTTATAAATATTTTGCACCTATATTCCCCACTCCATTAAAGTGTTACTTAGCGCCTCTAAGGACCTTCAAGGACCGGGTCCCCCATATATTGGGGTCCACACCCCTGGACCTGTAAAGCACCCTTTCTGGTTTACCTTGGGCAAGATTGACCAGGAATACCAACTTAACAAGGGTCCAGTTCCTAAATAGGACACATTACAAGCAATACCTCGTTCTTGAACCGAAGTTCGGGTACCATCCACTTTAGCTTTGTTATGCCAGCCGAATGGATCCGATTATAACGTCCTCAGTGGGACATTTTTTGAAGAAATTTGAAGAGCTTCAACAGCCATGACCATCACCTTCAAGACACTGGCGAAAAAACTGAGGTACTTCCGGTATAGGAGGGGTTATATGGGAGGAACCGTCTTACTATTGGTTGCCAGTGTCCAATCACCTAAAGGTAAGCGTATAACCCACATAGTCATTATTATGGTGCTCTGTGTCCCGTGATGTACGATAAAGAAATAAGTCTGTATATGCAGTAAAGCATGCTTGTTATGCTCACTGTGGAACCTAAGGGGTTAATCCTCTGCATTGTGTAAAAAGGCTGTTTGATCCTGTCTTCTCTGATCTTCACCTCCTTCCACTGTCCCCAATATATTTCCTGGTAATACAGAGCCAAGGGGTAGACTGCATATGTTCAGTTTGGTGTGCATTGCTCAAGAGTTTTTTTTTGGAAGAGTGCATGTGATCAGCACAGGGCCAATCAGCACTGTCCAGACAGAGGGGTCCTGCATCCTGATAGGACAGTCAGTGCAGAATGAAAACTCTTCCTACAAGCCATAGCCAGACACTGATAGAAGTAACAAGACTGCTATATACTGCTGATGAGAAAAGGTATTTAGCAGTTTATATTTACTAAAATTATTGAACTCCCATGTTCTGTGTACTGTGGGAGACCTGATATAGTGATTGCAGGGTCCTGGGTTTAGTAACACTTAAAAAAAAAAAAAAAAAGAAAGCTCTGGCATTAAAATACTAGCTGGCTTGGGGTATCCCCTATACACTAACTCACCGCAAACCTAGTGATATGCCATTGAGCTGCAACAGCTGACAGTACCATAGTCTGTGAATGGGAGGCAGGTGTTGTGTGGGCAGTCCATTTGTGGCTTTTGGGATGCAGAAGCTGCATGGACAGAGCCACTCATCCCAATTTGACATCTGTGCGGATTAGGATTAAGAAATCAATGTATAGCTCAGTCACCCGCACAGGGGAATGACCTGGTCCACAGCTTACTGAAGTACACAAAAAGCAGAATTTTGAGTTAGAGATGAGTTTTGGAGGACGCTTGAGCTAATCTCTAAGGCTCCATACACACAGGACGTTCAAAAAAGTCTTTCTGGATGTCGGATTGCTGGCAGGAAAATGCTGCTTTAAAAACGCGCATTTAACAGCATTTTTTAAACGCGTTTATGCGCGTTCTTCAGCATCAGCGTTCTCGGGCTTTTTTTAAATTACACCCAGTTTACATTCAGCTCTGCAATGTAAAAAACGCTGACAAAAGTGTGTTTATGACCGTTTATGCGCATTTTTCAGCGTTTTTTGTGGTCAGAGGAACTGCTCTTGAACGCGATTTTAGTGCATTCAGACAACAGCCCATAAACTCCCTGGCTGATAAACTTCAAAAAACGTCCACGTGTGCATGGACACATAGAATAGCATAGTGGGGAGTTTGAGAGCTTTAAAAAAAAAAAAAAATAAAAATAAACGCCCAAACTCCCAAAAACTTCAGTTTATTAGCTTCAGTGTACATGAGGCCTAATAGTAAGTTAGTAATGGGGAAAAGATAGGCTGTAAGAAGACCACAGGCAATACTGAATTTAAGTGTTAGGGTGGACTTCCACTTTAAAGTGATTGTAAACAATCACCTTATAAGGCCTCTTGCTCACACTACTCCTGTTTGAGCATCTACTTTTTCAGACTTTTTTTTTTTTTAATATATATTTGCACGCATTTGTGTTTGCGCAAATTTGTGTGCACGCGCAAAACGTATTCTCGCTTTTTTTGTTCTGCACAATATGTAAATGGCCATGTGCGCGCAAATTTGCACACTTTTGTGCGCAATCTCGTGTATTTGCATGCATTAGGCGTAATTTAATGACCAAAAATGCAGATTTTTTTTTTTTTAACTGAAGAATGCACGGCTCTTGTTTACTCCCCTGTGTGCATAAGCACATTACAATTAATGGGCTGTATTTTAGCTCAGTAAAAAAAAAAAAAAAAAGTTGTACTGAGCTTTTACAGCCCATTCAGCTTAAAACTGAAACAAGAAGGCAAAACGTTTGTGTGTGTGTGTGTGTATATGTATATATATATATATATATATATATATATATAAAATAGATTAGAAATACCTTTTTTTCCCCCTTTTTATAAGTTTGTAAGTGATCACATTCCCTCTGCCCCCTCTGTTCTCAGCTGCATAATAGCTGGGGGAGGAGAAACAGCAGCAGGCTGAGCTGACCAGTAAGTGGCTGGGGGGGGGGGCTTGTCAGGACAAGTCTGCTCGTTGGAGGAGAGCAGGCTGAGTTCCCAGTACAGCTAGAGAACTGACCACAATGTGTTCTTCTGCTTAGTGTGGTCAGTTTTTACTAGGAAAGCAGAGGGACTGGCAGGGCCACCAGGGATTTCACACAAAAGGAAGCAATACAAAGAACAGGATTTATCTGCTTAGGTAATGTGGTGCACGCCACTTCTCCAGTTTATTGGCACAGGAAGACTGTGTTAAGATTTAATAAATGTGTGTTAGTATTGGGGTTACAAAGAAGGTTAGTGTGAGGGTTACAGAGAAAATGAGTATGGCAGAGCCTTAGGGGTAAGGTCCCTTTCACACTGCCGTGTGCGAAAGTATGCCGCGATTTTAGGGAATGCCTGTATAATGTCTATGGACCTCAGCTCGCATCCAAGTCGGACCAAAGTAGTACAAGGGACTACTTTGAAGATGCACCGATATAAATGGTAATCATTGGACATCATGGTGTACAGCTTGTTACATAGTAGGTTACATAGTAGTTGAGGTCGAAAAGACGCAAGTCCATCAAGTCCAACCTATGTGTGTGATTATATGTCAGTATTACATTGTATATCCCTGTATATTGCGAACGTTCAGGTGCTTATCTAATAGTTTCTTGAAACTATTGATGCTCCCCGCTGAGACCACCGCCTGTGGAAGGAAATTCCACATCCTTGCCGCTCTTATAGTAAAGAATCCTCTACGTAGTTTAAGGTTAAACCTCTTTTCTTCTAATTTTAATGAGTGGCCACGAGTCTTGTTAAACTCCCTTCCGCGAAAAAGTTTTATCACCAGTATGGTATTTATAAATTGAAATCTCTTCTACAGAGAGAATAAGTTCGGTGCTCGCAATCTTTCCTCATAATTAATATCCTCCAGACCCTTTATTAGCTTTGTTGCCCTTCTCTGTTGATCCCCTTTTTAATGCATGCCAATATTCTGTTTGCTTTGTTAGCAGCAGCCTGGCATTACATGCCATTACTGAGCCTATCATCTACTAGGACCCCCAGGTCCTTTTCCATCCTAGATTCCCCCAGAGGTTCTCCCCCCAGTGTATAGATTGCATTCATATTTTTGCCACCCAAATGCATTATTTTACATTTTTCTACATTAAACCTCATTTGCCATGTAGTTGCCCACCCCATTAATTTGTTCAGATCTTCTTACAAGGTTTCCACATCCTGTGGAGAAGTCATTGCCCTGCTTAGCTTAGTATTGTCCACAAATACAGAGATTGAACTGTTTACCCCATCCTCCCATCCTCCAGGTCGTTTATGAACAAACTAAATAGGATTGGTCCCAGCACAGAACCCTGGGGGACCCCACTACCCACCCCTGACCATTCTGAGTACTCCCCATTTATCACCACCCTCTGAACTCGCCCTTGTAGCCAGTTTTCAATCAATGTACTCACCCTATGGTCCATGCCAACGGACCTTACTTTGTACAGTAAATGCTTATGGGGAACTGTGTCAAATGCTTTTGCAAAATCCAGATACACCACGTCTACAGTCCCAAGTCATAGGAGAAGTTGCACATGTGTGAAAGGAGCCTAGGTTCTCTTTTTCGGCACCAGAAGCTCTGCGCAGAAAACTACAGGCACAAAGCTCCCAACACCTGAAAAGTAATGTACCATCCAGATACAGAGCTGTAATAAATGTATATGAAACTGTATTACCTGCCACAATATTTGATTACCAAGAATGGCTTACTGAATTTTCAAATATCCCCACTCAACGCTGTATCCTGGCCTGAACCGACAAGGCCCAGGCCTAGGGTAGCACTTTGCAAGGGGGCAGCACGGAAAGAGTCCCTGCCGGCTTGTGCTACACTGTTATGCCCCGTACACACGGTCGGACTTTGTTCGGACATTCCGACAACAAAATCCTAGGATTTTTTCCGTCGGATGTTGGCTCAAACTTGTCTTGCATACACATGGTCACACAAAGTTGTCGGAAAATCCGATCGTTCTAAGCGCGGTGACGTAAAACACGTACGTCGGGACTATAAACGGGGCAGTGGCCAATAGCTTTCATCTCTTTATTTATTCTGAGCATGCATGGCACTTTGTCCGTCGGATTTGTGTACACACGATCGGAATTTCCGACAACGGATTTTGTTGTCGGAAAATTTTATCTCCTGCTGTCCAACTTTGTGTGTCGGAAAATCCGATGGAAAATGTCCAATGGAGCCCACACACGGTCGGAATTTCCGACAACACGCTTCGATTGGACATTTTCCATCGGAAAATCCGACCCTGTGTACGGGGCATTAGTGTAGCACTAGTCTTATGGGGCGGACTGGGCTGAGAGGCAAATTAGTGTAGCGCTCCCATAAAGTGGCCTCACTGCTTCCTGTATGCGGGCGGCCGGCAATCCGCAACTGGGGGGGGGGGGGCACCGCTTCTAATTGTGACTGTCCTATCATCCTGGACCACAAACCTTCCTCACTGTGCTATATGTTTTCTGCTGCACCATTGGCATGGTTATATCTTTTTAGTCCTCTCCATAAAATTATCAGAAATTTGTGCTGAAAGTAGAACTATAGGCAACATTTTTTTAAAAATGTTGGATAGAGTAAGGGAGGGTTATAGACCCTGTCAGTTTATTTTTTACCATCCCTGTCCCATTGCAGAGATTTCCCTTTACTTCCTGCTCCATAGCCAAACAGAAAGTGAGAAGAAAACTATGCAAATTAAGGGAATCCATTGCCCCCCCCCCCCCAGGCCCTCAGAACTAATGTCCCCACTCAAAAATGTGAGGGTGGGCCTTAGACAGCAAGGGGTGTGGCCTTGACAGGAGAAGATGGGTCATATTTGAATTAGGGGGTGCACGAGTTTAGTCAGGACTAGGGCAGCACAAAACCTAAATACACTACTGTCCCCACCACAGTGCACAGACGGAACAGGGACAATGCTATTCACTAATGCAGCTTCCTGGGTCATCTGTCACTGATGGAGAATGAGTACACTGCTGGCCATACTGTGCAATGTAGTGAAGCCTGAATGGCTTACACCGGGTATACACATTCCGTTCATTTTCATTCAACTAGCAGGTTGAACAAAAACAAAAAGGCAGATCCCTGCATGAACACAATGATGTGTGATGCAGGAATATCTCCCACTGCGCTATTGTATTCTAACAGCGGTCTCTATAACCCCCTCCGCCAGGATACAATGATCAGTGCTGTTGGCTTCAATCACCAATCTAATGCTGGTTTTCCAGCAAGTCCATTATGTGATGAGATAATACTAATGGCCTAATAGCACTCTTAATGATGGATCAATATAATTCAGGGACAAAAGGCAAGTAAAGCTATCATGTTATATTCATATCATAATACATCAAAACGATCAGCATCACCTCACCCAGCTTCCACTAAAAGCTTCTGAATGGAGTGCCCACCTAATCCGTTTAACCTACCCTGTTTGTGGAGTTGGTATGGCAGGATTTTTGCTTGCAGGGGAAGACGGCTGATAACGATTTATTGCTGTTCCACTGCCCGATGCTGGCTTTGCTGAAGGTATACCTAAATAAAAGTACAATGCAAGGAAATAAGTATAGAAAAAAAATAAAAACAATTTTAAAATATATTGTCTCTGATTAAGCTAAAAAAATTACGAAGCTACAAAAAAAATGTATTCTTACTTTTCTCATGATGAGGTTTTGAAAAGTTTAACAACTGCTTAAAATAAACTTGCTATAAACTTGGGCAATTATAATGAAGTATATAGTGAATAATATACAAAATAAAGGTTACTGTTAGGGTCCTTGCAGCTGTTTATCACAGATTTTGGACTTGAGTTTTTTTGCACTATATAGATTTTTTATGCACACTATTTTTTAAGGACATTTTTTCATTTATGTTGCATATATGTCTAATTATGTTTTTACATATTATTTATACATACATTAATTGCGCTACTGTGAAATGTGTAGATTTTGATTGTATTTTATTTAACCTATTTTATATAATGTATAATACTGTCCTTGCAGACGGGCAGTAAGCTTACCGCCCCGCCCTCTGAGGGGTGATCCAAGGTGGATCTTATTTCAGAGAGAGGTATAGCAGAAGCTGAGAGGCCTTCAGAAAGTGCTACTGCTGTCACCTGCACCTGTCTGTCTTTTTTTTTTTTAATTAACTGCTAAACATCAATTTTACTGGGCAGTTGCGGTGCAGCCCCATTGATCCCAACGGGCAAGTCTGACGGGTGGTGCCACCTGTCAAATGCTGAAGCCCAAGTTAAAAATCCCATGATGTGTACAGCAGTGTCAGGCTGTATTGTTAGAATTTGGATGGTCAACCTCTCATGTGAAAGAGCCCTTTATAAAAAACTGCATGTCAGTTTAGCCAGCGGGCTGAACAAAAAAAAAAAAAAAAAAAAAAAAAAAAAAAAAAAAAAAAAGCTAACTTCTCCATTTACACAAGTCAGGTGGATGGGAGAATCCCCCCCTCTCCCCCCCCGGGACATTGTATTCTGACAATGGGACACTCCACTCACTGTCGGAATACACTGATCAGTGGCTGCAGCAGCTGATCAAAGAAAGTTTTACAACAAGCCAGTTTCACAAAAGTTATTCTTATGCCGCGTACACACGAGCGGACTTTACGGCATACTTGGTCCGGCGTACTGGATTTCGTCGGACAATTCGATCGTGTGTGGGCTCCAGCGGACTTTGTTTTCTCAAAAGTTTGACGGACTTAGATTTGAAACATGTTTCAAATCTATCCGGCGGACTCGAGTCCGGTCGAAAAGTCGGCTCGTCTGTATGCTAGTCCGATGGACAAAAAGCGACGCTAGGGCAGCTATTGGCTACTGGCTATGAACTTCCTTGTTTTAGTCCAGTCGTAAGTCATCATGTACAAATCCGTCGGAATTTGATTGATCGTGTGTAGGCAAGTCCGTTCATTCGGAAAGTCCGTCGTAAAGTCCGTCAAAAAGTCCGCCGGGCAAAGTCTGCCGTAAAGTCCGGTTGTGTGTACGCGGCATAATGGTCAATTTCTGTCAAACAGAGATGCCCACATATTGATCAAAATTTTGATCCATCATCTATAATCAGCTTAATTCTAGGGCAAATTTCAATAGTATAAATCTTCAAATTAGTCATTCTTTTTAAATCTTAAACACTAATCCTTAGATGTCTATATTTACAGGATATTATGAATGTATGGCAGTGCTGTAAGGCATGGTTTGCCCATCAAGTTGAGGACATTATGTTGCTGTACAGTCCAGACTAAATCATTTAAAGCACTGCCCTGACATTGAAAGGTAGGTGGAGGGGTGTTCTCCCCCTGCCATGGCCCTCAGTCTTGCCTGGCTGTCATACTGGCTTCAACCTGGAGCAACTTACACAGCAGGCCAAGCCAGAATTCTAGATATGCTTTACTGTTGCAGGTCAATAGCTCACAAATTGATGAAGTCATTGGATGAGCATGACAGAAATATAAATAAGTGATTAAAGTTGTTTTCCACTTTTTAGCACAGGTGTCCTGTGCACTTGTAATGATGTCTTACTTCATAATGCAAACAGAAATGTGCAAAGTGCAGTACCAACATCATCCAATCGGACTTCAAGTTTAGTTAAATCGGTGTTCCAGCCGCAAATACATTTTTTTTTTTTTTAACAGTCAGCAGCTACAAACACTGTAAAGCTGCTGACTTTTAATAAGGACACTTACTTGTCCAAAGAGCCAGCGATATCGCCCCCCCTGAGGTCGATCCGTCCATCGGATCGGGTGCAGGCGCCAAGATTCCAACTAAGGGAAACCGGTAGTGGAGCCTTTAGGCTTTACTGCCGGTCTCCTAGTGCGCGTGTGCGAGTCGTGCAGCGCTTCCTAAATGGCTCCGTCGTCTTCTGGGACACACACAGGTACCAGAAGGCAGCAGGGGAAAAGAGGATGTGAAGCACTGGGCAGCAGCAAGGCTGGGACGGCAGTACACAAGGTACTTCATAAAAGGCAAGTAAGAAAAAAATAATAATAATTATTCAAAATCAAGTGGTGGAGGGGTTGTCTTTCCTTTAAGACAAAGTTGTAAAAGTGCTGAAAGCACAGGTGTTTTTTTTTTTACCTTTATGAATACAATGCATAAAGGTAAAAAACCTTGTGGTTTTACAACCACTTTAAGCCTTGACAAAAAAAAAAAATGGAGACGGATTGGTTTCTATGCAGAGCTTCAGCAGATTTTGCACTATCCAGTTTTGGTAAATCAACCCCATAGTGACACCACAACCATACAATGCAATGGCCTAGGTACTTTAAACTATGAGAGTGGAGGACCACCCTCTGGTGGTTCTAGATCTATAGTTCAGAGCATTGAATCAAATAAGTTGTCCCAAATTATTCATAGCAACCTAATGACCTCATGTTGTAGCAAGACCTGGCACTCCCAACGTCCTGATCTGAAATGTTCCGATTTACTGAATGTGAACCAGTAAAGAATGGCACTAATAGTTCTCCATGTAGAACTGTCATGGTGGTAATTTGTATGCATAGTACTCATACCTGAACCAAGTTTACCAATATTAGGTGGTTGTGGCAAACGAGAATTTGTTGAGGACACAGACGCAGGGGAATTAGTCTTCATAAGAGCAGGGGGCTTGACCTAAAAAAAATAGTTACACACAATTGGTAAGTACGTACCGACAGCACTCCTACAAAGAGAACAATGGGTAGATGAAGTCACTTAAAGCCCAGCACTCCTTTCTAACAAACCTGGTAGGGGAAAATCACCAATGGCACAAAAAAGATTTAGTACCTAGCTTAAAGTGCAAGTAAACCCTCCTATCATATTCAGCCAAGGAAGCTGCCATCTTTGCCTCTGTTTAATCTACAACTGCCATGATGATGCACATGTGATCAGTTATGACACCAGCCATTGGATGGTTTGACAGTTTGGTTCAGAGCACAAACAATAGGAGTGTTACATTTCCGGCAATGTGCTGGAAATGAAACGGTTTTATGGATGGATTTACTTCCGCTTAAACTAAAGGCAAACTGTTTTTTTCAAGAAGGTTTAGTGAGGAATTTGCCTTTTTGTCTACTTTAACGCCTTATCTTTTCACAGACTGTTGACGTTCACTCTGTATGTTAGATATAGATACAGGTGTGTATATGGTAATCCAGCAGCTTCCAAAGTCTGATGCATTGATATTTATTTGCTGAAAGACATATTGCACTGAAACATTCCATATAGAAGAGCATTTGCACACTATACTGATGTACGAATATCAGACATTCCTGGCAGAAAAAAAAACGTTGAAGATGGGCTGTATAGTACTTGTTTGTTATTGTGCGTATTTGCATGTATGCACACAATTGTGTAAACATTTTTCTAGCTTTTTTTAAATCCAGGGGTTGTGACGTATGCATCTATTTGCGTGTAAAGATACTGACGGGGCAACATTTTTTTTTTTTACAAGTTATAAAAAATAAAAAAAAAAACACCTGTATGCTTAATGCTGCATTTTTAGGAAGCAGTGTCCAAGATGTGTTTATGGTGTAAACTTTAAAGGATAAATTCACCTTTTAGAAAAAAAATAATAAATGCAAATTTTTTTGCAGGTAACAAAAATGTGCATTTATTTTTTATTTTTTTTGGAGCCTGTAAAGCATTGCACCAGCAATCTGTAGATCGCTGGTGCCATGCAGGTCTCCTGAAGATCTGCCAGTGTATCTGCTTCACTCTACATGCCGTACGAGCAAGTGGATCTAACAGGAAGAGAGAATGAATGACCACGGCGCTCCACAGCGTTGTGGTAGTTCATTGAAAACTACAAGCCGACAGTTGCAAAGGCTGTCAGACCTTGTGGCGTTTCCATTCAGAGAACACTGTGAATGGATGACGTGGCAGGGAGGGCAGAGCCCCGCATGGCTGCGTTTGTTGCAGAGTGTGACAGCATGGGGGGGGGGGGATCCCCTGCTACCTGTCAGAACGGGGCATCGGGGGGGAGTGGGGGTGTGGGGGGGTTCGGTGAATATGTTACAAAAGGTGACCTTATCCTTTAACATCACATAAGGAGAACCTGAACTAAACACATTGGATACGTCAAGAGCTGATGTAAACATAATAGAATAAAGTGATCATTGGTTATGCAAGCAGCTTGTTATCAATATTTACATAGCTGAAAAATTCAGTGTTGGATGGCAAAACTGTGAAAAGTGGAGACTCTTCCTCAAAAAGTTTAACCATTTTAAAAAAGAGTATGTGTCAGGATAGAGCTGAAGCTAACAGAACCTTTCTGAACATCTCAAACAAAAATATTCTTACAGTGGCTAAGTGGTTGGCACTTTCATCTAGCAGCACTAGGGTCATCGGTTCGAATCCCAACCACATTACCTGCCTGGAGTTTGCATGTTCTCCCTGTGCCTGCGTGAGTTTACTCCAGGTACTATGGTTTTCTCCCACACTCCAAAGACACGCTGGTAGGTTAACTGACTCCTGTCTAAATTGACCCTAGTAAGTGCATGTAGTAATGAGGGTTAGGGACCTTAAATTGTAAGCTCCTTGAGGGCAGGGACTGATGTGAATGTACAAAATATATGTAAAGTGCTCCGTAAATTCACAGTTTTACCTGTAATATTATTAATAATAGTTCATAAACAATGCTTACAATTATGACCCCTCAGCTATGACATGAAATCACAGATAAAAGGGAAAAAAAACAATGGGTTTAGTGACAGGGGTAGGGGTTACTAGTCCCTAGTCTCTAATCCGTTTTCCCCCCATGACAGGTCTTCCTTACCCCTCCCACAGATTGGTGTAAGGCTCAGGGGCAGGAGGGCGGGTGGGCTCAGTGACAGGGCGGGTAGGATTACCAGTCTTTAATTACATCCCCCCATGACAGGTCCTATTTACCCCTCCCATTGACTGGTTTAGGGGCAGGAGGCCTCAGTGATAGGGGGTTGGGTTTACCGGTCTATAAAAACCTCCCACCATAACAGGTCCTCTTTTCCCCTACCAGTGACCGGTATATGGCTCAGGGACAGGAAGGCGGGGCGGGCTCAGGAACATGGGGTGGGGTTACAATTCACATACCGGCCTGCTGTCACTGTCCTGGGCAGCCCCTGTGAGTTCCTCTCCCGCACTTCTGGACCATCATGGCTCTCCCTCTGCCCCCCACTCTGCTTCCTCTGGGGCAGTGTGCTGAGCACTATGGATGTCAGGCTCTGGATGAATGCAGAACATAGTGGGGAGGCAGTGCGGGGGTTCCTGAGGCGCGGGCATGACAGACTGGACAGCGCACACACACCTGGCAGCAGGGCCTGGATAGGAGAGGTGGCATATAGAGGAACTGATGTCCTTCATTTCCTCCTGCAGTTGCTGAATGCCTCTCCTATGCAGATGTACAGGGGAGCTAAACGGGCCCCCTGGAGCAAGGTGCCAGGTCGCAATTGGGACCTTTGCAACCCCTGTAGGTACGCCCCTGATTATTAGGACTTGATGTAACACATTGTGGCTATTTAATCAACTGCAGCAGACAATCAGTGGACTCTGATAGAGGTGGGTCCCGTTGTCAGAACATAATGTCCCGATAGGGAGATTTCTCCATTCACCTTGTTTGTGTCCCCTGTATATGCATGTGCTACACATTGACGTGTCTACCTGAGAACAGCCATTCACTTAAAATAGTAGCTGTATGCAGCACCCCGGGCTCCTGAAAGTGCCACGGATCTCACACCTCAGCATACATGAGGTCTGAAAGTAAAGTGGTTCTTCGGTCTATAGCAATGTTGTGAGGTTTCCTTAAAAGCAGATAAATGGAGACTTTATGTTTTGCTCATGGCTTTCCTATCACTGATCCAGTTTGCGCTTACGTGCTATAAACATTTAGGGTCAATGCACACTGGAGTTTAGCGTTTTTGCCTGTAGAAGCAACCTTCTGTCTTGCATTTTTAAAGCAGTTTTCAGGCAGAAAAAAAAATCATAAATGCTCCTAAACACTTCTAAACACCTGTACAAAAACGCCCTGTATGAGTGTTTTTTTCTGCCAAAAGAACTGGTGTTTTTTTTTAAGCCCAGTGTACATGGACCCTGAGCCTGGGTTCACACTAGATGCAGTGTGAATTCACAGCAAATATGCTGCAGATTCGGCACCGCATCTAAATCGCAACCCGTCAATGCAAACCGTTTGCGGAGTGTATCTTAAGTTAACGTCACACCGCAATCGGTTTGCAAAACTGCGCAATTTGCAGAATCGGATTGCATAGGTGTGAACATCCATGCGATACGATTCTGGTGCGAAAGAAAAAAAAAGGGTCCTACACCAGTTTGGTGCAAATGTAGTGCGATTTGAGCCATACAAATCCATGGCTCCAATCGCACCCCAGAGACACTGCATGTAATTCGCACAGGAATGTGCTGCGATTCCTGTGTGAATTACATGTGATGTCCCGCACCGCAGCAGTGTGAACCCGGGCTGAAGCCGATTTGCTAAAGACATTGAGAATGTTCACACATTACATTGTATGAATATTCACTTCAACTATCCAGCCATGTGCGGAAAGATGTAGCAAGATGTATGGTTTATCATCTTGGACACTGTGCTGTACGTTTTATGGAGCCGTGTCCAATGTGAACTGGGAAGCACTGTAGCAGTACAATCGATTGAAGCCTGTCTTTACTGTGTAAATAATCATTATGTTGTAAACTTTTCCCTTTGGAAACCACCAGTTGACACTGCAGCTGGTGGTTCCTAATACCAGAGATCAATGAGAGATTTGGTCCAGCATTGACGATTGAGAACCAATGAAAGTGGTTCTTGATCAGGTGACCACCGCGGGCTTTGCACGTGGGCTGTGCAAACACGCCTGAGCTCATCCTTACTTGATACATGGTACAGAACCACTATACCAGTCCGGAACACCTAATATGAATCTGCCAAATCTTCATTGCAGTCTTTGTGCCTGTCTTTCAACTCAGATGTCGTCCACATTCAAACGCGCTATTGAGCTCCTCCCTCCTCTCCGCTCACCTATCAACATTACACAGGTGTGAGGAAATGCTCCTGATATTGCTGAGGCTCCGAAGATGTAGAAAATCGCCGGAGAGGACCAGAGCTCATCGCTACTGGACTCATCCAATGATGTAGGCAACAGCATGTGGTGAAATTTAGCTTTTTTCCCTACATTTTTATATGTCCAAAAATATCACACATTTTTTTCCCTTATAAAGGCAAATGCGCATAAATGCAGTTTACCGCGGTTACAAGCATTTGGCGTTTAAAATGCCAGTAAACTACAGTCCTGAATGTGATTTTTCTGCTTTCAAAAAAATGCCTGTAACCTCAACTGCGTCTAAACTACTAACGTGTTTCCCCGAAAATAAGACCTACCCCGAAAATAAGACCTAGCGCTATTTTCCAGGAGGGCTGCAATATAAGCCCTACCCCGAAAATAAGCCCTAGTTTACAATGCTTGTAAAATCCTATAATCCACTCTATTACAGTAGTATATAAATGTACAATGTGTGTGTTTCTGTAAAATAAAAATAAAATAAAATAAATAATATAATTGTGGGGAAGAGAGCTCCGGCGGGTCACAGAAGCGCAGAGCGGCGCTATAACGAAGGTATTTGGCACAATTATATTACAGAAACACACACAATGTACATTATATACTACTGTAATGAAGTGGATTATAGGATTTTACAAGCATTTTAACTCAGTTCACACTGGGGATTCCTGACAGGCAGGGAGAAAGAGAGGGGGGAGAAGACAGCATATTACATGGTAAGACCTACCCTGAAAATAAGCCCAACTGTGTCTTTTGTGACCAAAATGAATATAAGACCCGGGCTTATTTTCGGTGAAACACAGTATAAATTACTGAGAGTACATGTACACATAAGATAACAGAGAAGAGTTCAGGGACTGCAGCAACAGCCGATTTTGGTGCGGCAATCAAATTTGAGTAATCGGACATATTGGAAATTTTTTGACAAACGATTTTCTAATCAATGATGGGAGAATCGTGCGAGAAATGTAATCGAAAAAAGCAATGTGCATGTGCAAGAAAATAAAAATTCCCGGAAAGAAAAGAAGATTCCCAGCCACAAAAATTATTTTCTGTAGCAACATGAGGTGAAATTGAAGGCTTGGTAGGCCGAATTTCCAAATCAATGGTGGCATCATTGGATCACAAAACGCACACATTTTCTGATTTTCAAAAGAAAATTCTTTCGAAAATTCGACCATGTATGGCCGGCATAAGACAGGGTTCTTGTAAACTTTGTGTCTCCCTGGTAGCAGAGTTTGTCCTGTCACCTCTCCTGCTTTTCTTTTCTCCCTCTCTAATCTGCGTTCCCTCACCACAGTCATTTCTGTTGCTTTCTTCTCCTCTCAGCAACAAGCTGCCAGCTAAACCTCCTCTAGTGGCTCTGATTTGAGGCACAGTGCCGATAATAGAGAGCAAATGAGCATGTGCAGAGTAGAGAGAGTGCATTACTGGATTTTAAGCAGAATAGACCCTTATTTTTAAATGTTTTACATAGCTTAGGACTGGGAGATTTTCTAAAAAAAAAAAAAAAAAAAAAAAATCTGCGACTAATTCACGATTAGAATCAAGTTTTTTTTTTTTGGACACCGCGCCGTTCCTGAGGAGCTGCGGGCAGGAGTTTTTAGGCGAGGCTGCAGCTTCGGCCTAGTCAGCGGCGCCTGGCCTCACGGACTAGGCCGAAGCCGCGGCCTCACCTAAAAAACTCCTGCCCGCAGCTACTCAGGACCAGCGCGGTGTCAGCGTCGGTCCTGGGGAGCTGCAGGCAGGAGCTTTTAGGCGAGGCTGCGGCTTCTGCCTAGTCCGCGGCCGGGGCAGTGAAAAAAAAAAAATGTAAAAAAAACGATTTGCTTAAATTTTGAATCGATTTGATACCTCAACACGATTCAAGATTTAAATCGATTTTTTCCCCAGCCCTAACATAGCTATACTGCAAAAGGGGCCAGCCTGAAATGATCTAGCAGGACACGTTTCGGACTAAAGTTCCACTTTAAATATATATTGAAATGATTACAATTATAGCTATATAAATTAGTCATACGGTCACTGTCAAGTTAAGGCTACAAAATTTGGCTTGGGCATCTAGGCTTCAATATCCTCTGGTCATGAAGAAGTTACCATGTAAAAGTGACCATAGAGATGCATGTGGTAACAAGACAGGACAATGACACTGCAGCCTGTTTTTTCAAATTCAAAAACAAAATTTAATTACCTGAGTCCGTGGAATTGCTTTTCCTTTCGTATCTCCACCTAATTTGCCTTTATTGGTTATGCGAGCAGCTTGTTCTTTGCAGAAGCCGATGTGCCTGTCAGCCGCGTTCTCATTAAACCTCCTCTGACAGTATGGGCACTGGACATAATCTAGATTAAAAAAAAACATGCAATGTCAGTTTCTATTAAAAGATTGTCTTAAAAAGGAGGTGCTCCAGGCTCCTTCAGAAAAAAAATAAAAGTCAGCAGCTACAAATACTGTAGCTGCTGGCTTTTAATACTTGTATACTTACCTGTCCAGGGATCCCACGGTGTCGTCACTGCAGCCGATTGTTCAAATCGTCTCTCGGGTGCTGCCGCCGCCATTTCGGGTAAGGGAAAGCCTTGTGGCTTCACAGCCGTTCCCTACTGTGCATGCGCAAAGCGGGCTGCACTTCGTAAATGGCCCGGTGGTAGAAGAAGGAGTGGGGCCGAAGTTCCGGATGACTTTGCCGGAGCAAAGTCAGCCAGAAGTGGGAGTGGGTACCTGTCAAAACCAGGTACCCGCTCCCCCCCTCCCCCCCAAGAAGGAGACAAATAGGCCGAGCTTCCCCATTTTGGGTGGAGCTCCGCTTTAAGAGTAAACAAGAAACTCACACATATTATTCCAATAAAATATGCATGATAACACTTTACGCATGATATAGCAAGTTTGTACCATTAAGGTGAATAAGACCAATTTAAGGGAACAAGTTGCAAACATTTCTTTAAGCTACACAGAAGGTTGTTCAATAAAACAGAGCAAATCATATTGACATGTGCAATCTCATAGGGACCAGATTTAAAGGACAACTTTTACTGCTGTATCACTACATGCAGTCCCCCAGTTACATATATCTGACTTACATACGACTTATATTACAAACAGAGGGAGACAACAGGAAGTGAGAGGAAATCTACCCCTAGGAAGGGAAATTCACCCTACTAATGCCCCGTACACACGATAGGATTTTCCGATGGAAAATGTGTGATAGGACCTTGTTGTCAGAAATTCCGACCATGTGTAGGTTCCATCACACATTTTCCATAGGAATTTCCAACACAAAGTTTGAGAGCTTGCTATAAAATTTTCCGACAACAAAATCCATTGTCGAAAATTCCGATTGTGTGTACACAAATCTGACACACAAAGTGCCACGCATGCTCAGAATAAATTAAGAGACGAAAGCTTTTGGCTACTGTCCCGTTTATAGTCCCGATGTACGTGTTTTACGTCACCGCGTTCAGAATGATCAGATTTTCCAACAACTTTGTGTGACCGTATGTATGCAAGACAAGCTTGAACCAACATCCATCGGAAAAAATCCATGAATTTTGTTGTCGGAATGTCTGATCAATGTCCGACCGTGTGTACAGGGCATAAGAGTTATCATGGGAAAAAAGTGTCTCCACTGATGCTTTATCACAAATCCTTGATTCCACAACAACCCAAAATTTTCAATATCCAATTGTCATAGGACAGAAAGTGAGGTGAAATCTTCTGAACAGGGGCATAGACAGCAAAACAAATGTTAACCCATAGCATAGGGAAGGGTGTTAATCCTTCCCTATGCTATCCAAAAAAACGTAAAAATTCTTTTTTTTGGCTGGAGTTACACCTAAAAAATGTACCTGTTCCAACTTATATACAAATTCAACTTAATCACTTCAGTACTGGGCACTTTCACCCCCTTCCTGCCCAGGGAACTGATGAGGAGGCACTAATATGCAGCACTGATGGGTACTTATAGGCGGTACTGATGTGCAATGATAGGTGGCATTCATGGGCACTGACAGATGGCACTGATCGGCATCACTGGTGGGCATCGCTGATGGGGACTGCACTGATTATCAGTGCAGACCCTCCGTCAGGAGAGACGCTTTTTGGCTCTCCTCTACTCATGCCCTGTCACCATGAATAGAGGAATACCGATAACCGGCACTTCCTAATAAAGCTGTGATTGGACACAGCTGATCACATAGTAAAGAGCCTACGTCATAGGCCTACTGATCGCCGCGGTGCATGCCCCCTGGGGACACATGCTTGTTCTGCTGGATGTCATATGATGTCCAGTCAGAGCGGGAGAGCCACCGCCCGGTCGTCATTGTGCAATAGGCTGGGCGGGAAGGTGTTAAGAACAAAGCCATAGACCCCATCTTGTTTGTAACCTGAGAACTGCCTGTAAACTATTCTAAGAAGCAAGTCTGCGGGTTTCTTACCTGGATCATATGAAGGTGGGGGTGGAGGTGGAAGTGATCCACCTTCCTTTATGATTTTGTCCAGTCCTTTAGCAGCTCGAATAGTAGCAATGAAGTCTTCATGCTTCCTCCTCCAGTTGGATACCTTCTTTGGAGGTTCTGGCTGAAATACAATTTGACAGCGCTGCTACATCCAACATGATATACAGTCTGAATGGTACAGCTGAATGGCAACATAACAATTCCATCAAAATCAAAAGCCAATGTGTTAATAAAAGTATGTTTTTACTTATTTTTTATGTAGTCAATAATTTGTGTATTCAATTAATTGTTTTGAGTGTTTTTGATAAGCGCTGCATTTTGTATGAAATATTTGGATTAGGTTGGTATCTGTTGACCTGTGCTAGCATCGGTCTTTACATTTTTATTTACTTTTTATCTAGCATGGATTTACATAAGGTTATAATAAAAGTATTTTACCATAAAATTTGTAAAACTGAAAATTCTAAGTTCACTAGCTACTAATAGTAGTGGTTGGTATTCAGACAAACCCTTGTTAAAAATATGTGGCAATCCAACATAAGATGCAACTAAACAACTACGAATGCAATAAAAACCTGAGCACATGAACTACAATCTGGTAAAAGAAAATGCGATTCAGACCAGGCCCCTTTTTTTGTTGCTCCATGATCCAGTTCTGATGATCACATGCCCATTGTAGGTGCTTCTGGTTGTGGACATGGGTCAGCATGGGCACCCTGACCGGTCTGCAGCTATGCAACCCCATACACAACAAACAGTCATGCACCTTGTGTTCTGACACCTATCTGAACCAGCATTAGCTTTTTTAAGCAATTTGAGCTACAGTAGCTCTTCTATTGGAAGGACTATACAGGCCAGCCTTCCCTCCCTGCATGCATCAATGAGCTTTGGCTGCCCATGACCTTGTGGCCGGCTTACCAGTTTTTCTTCCTTGGACTAATTTTGACAGGCCCTGACCAGTGCAGACCAGGATCATCCCACAAGAGCTGCAGGTTTGAAGTTGCTCAGACCCAGTCATCTAGCCATTACAATTTGGTTCTTGTCCCTCAAATCCTTACGCTTGCCCATTTTATCAGCTTTCAGCACATAAACTTCAGGGAAAACATGTTTACTGGCTGCCTAATATATTCCTCCCACTTTCAGATGCCATTGTCACAATCAATATTATTCACTTAACCTGTCAGTAGTCATGATATCATGGCTGATTGGTGTACCACAAATGTAGGAGGAGATGGACCTTTCAATCATCTATCCATTCTCCATTTATAGAAGCTGTGAATGAATGGAGGAGATGGGTGGAATAGGCAGGCATAGTCGGGCACTCTTGAAGAGTACTTTTTAGAGCTCCCTCAAAAGATTGCTGCTGTGGGAGCGGAAGAGAAGGACAATTTCTGCTAAACCAGGACACAGAAGCACAAGGAATACACATTGTAATATCCCTTGTGCTGATATTTTTAAAACGTAAGCTAAGGGTTTAACCCTTCCTAGTTCACCTCTGAGTTAAGAAACACCTCCCCTTATGCTATGGAGTTGAGGAGAGGGGGGAGTGGTATGTAGCCCTAAGCCTTCATTCACACGAGGCAGACTCCGTTTCCACAGAGCCCGCCTTGGTCCGCCGGCTCAGCGGGAGGTCAGTCCGTTGATCTCCGCTGAGCCGACGGATGACAGGTCCCTCTCTGCTCACTGAGCGGGGAGGGGCTTGTCAGGCGACGCTGCCGCCTATGAAGGGATCGGATGAAAACGGACAGCATGTCCGTTTTCATCAGATCTCACCCGATCCAATCCGCCAGCGACGGATCTGGACGTAGGGCCATCTGTCTGCTTTTTGCAGATCGGACCGGGTCGGATGTCAGCGGACATTTCTCCACTGACATCCGTCGCTCCATAGGCTAACATGGAGCGCCCGTTCATGTCCGCCGTCAAATCTGACAGGCGGACCTGAACGGTCCGATCGTGTGAAAGGGGCCTAACACTTCCTGTCCTAGGGTGACAGCACTACTCTTCCAAACATTTAGTATAGTATAGTATAGTATAGTAAGTGTTATCCTAAATCAGAAAGTGTATTACGGACAGAATAACCAGGTGAAAAAAGGAAAGAAAATGTAAAAAAAAAAAGAAAACTAACGCAGACGCCACATCTAAAAAGATAGGTAAGCTGATATATATTCCTTTTTGGTTGTGGGTTTGGATACATTAATTATTCCAATGTGAAGTCACTTACCCGTGGTTTTACTGGTTTGACAACTGAAATTTCTGTTCCCTCGGCTCGCTGTCTGCTGGAGTCAAATGTTTTTCTTTTTTTAACAGCTGCTTTTTGGCAAATTGGAACATGTTTTTTCTGCCAAACCAAAAAAAAACATTTTTAAAATGTACATGATTTATACACACACACAAACACACACAATAGTAGGAAAGTAGTCAGGTAGCCAATTTTTTATGTAAGAGGCTGAACACTAAACCACGGCATAAGACCTACCCGCTGTCAGTTTGTGAGCTGCAGTACATTCAGATAAAATTAAAAAATTAAAGTGTTTGTAAACTGTTATTTTTATTAAAAAATAAATAAATAAATAAATCAAAGAACGTGCCTATACTTACCTGCTCTGTGCAATTGTTTTGCACTGAACAGCCCCAATCCTCTTCTTCTGGGGTGACCCACCGGCACTCTAGGCCCCTCTTCATCTACAGACAGCATTACTCGGCCCCGTCCCCCCGCATCACTGGATTTGATTGACAGCAGCGGGAGCGCCTCCCGCTGCTATCAATCTGTCCAATGAGGAGAGAGACTGGACTCGTGCACATCACTGGATCTGATCGGGCTCGGGTAAGAAAAAGGGGGGTCTGAGGGGGAGCTGCAGGAAAGAAGGTTTTTCACCTTAACAAATAGAATGCATTAAGATGAAAAACCTTGAGGCTTTACAACTACTTTACCACTTCAGCCCCAGAAGAATTTCCCCCCTTCCTGACCAGAGCACTTTTTGTGATTCGGCACTGCGTCGCTTTAACTGACAATTGTGCGGTCGTGCGACGTTGTACCCAAACAAAATTGATGTCCTTTTTTTCCCACAAATAGAGCTTTCTTTTGGTGGTATTTGATCACCTCTGCAGGTTTTATTTTTTGCGCTATAAAACAAAAAAAAAGAGCGTCAATTTTGAAAAAAAAAAAAGCAATATTTTTTACTTTTTGCTATAATAAACATCCCCAAAAAATATATAAAAATACAATGTTTTTCCTCAGTTTAGGCCGATATGTATTCTTTTACATATTTTTGGTAAAAAAAAAATTGAAATAAGCGTATATGGATTGGTTTGCGCAAAAGTTATAACATCTACAAAATAGAGGATAGATTTTATGGCATTTTTATTACTAATTTTTTTTTTTTTAATTAGGAATGTCGGCGATCTGTGATTTTTATCATGACTGCGACATTTTGGCGGACACATCAGGCACTTTTGACACTATTTTGGGACCATTGTCATTTATACAGCAATCAGTGCTATAAAAATGCACCGATTACTGTGTAAATGACACTGGCAGGGAAGGGGGTTAAACACTAGGGGGCGATCAAGGAGTTAAGTGTGTCCCAGGGAGTGATTCTGTGGGGGATGGGCTACCTAGGACATGACAGCGATCACTGCTCCCGATGACAGGGAACAGTAGATCTGTCTTGTCACTAGGCAGAACGGGGAATACATAGGCATCTGCTCCGTGACTTGATCGCGGGACACCGGTAGACATAGGGTCCGGTCACGGAGCACGCGGCGGGCGTGTGCGCACCCACAATGCCGCTTTTTAAAAGGGAAGTACCTGTACGCCCATTTGCGCAGCCGTGTCATTGTGCTGACGTATATCGTCGTGCGCTGGTCGGCAAGCAGTTCTAGTTCTGATAATCCTGGTGTCACAAAGGGATTTCCTTCCATTTTCTGTTTTGGCTGCACAATAGGAAGCAGTGGCGGTGCTACCATAAAGGGCGCCGGAGCGACGCCCCCTCTCTCCTGCACCGCTCTAATCACCATAGATAGATTCATGCATTGCATGAATCTATCTATGGTTGCTATTCAGGTGCCCGGCCCATTTTCGGGCACCGGCATCTGAATTACACCGGCTGGGGTGTTTTTTAGAAGCACCTGATTACAGCCATAGGCTCTAATAGGTGCCCAAAAATGTGAACCTCGGGCGCAATGCTGTGCGTTCGCTGTTCACTCAGCTGCATGTTAGCAAAGCAAAGGAATTCACTTTGCTAACACTGAATCCGCCTCTCGGCCAATCAGGTTGCCGGGTCTGTTACCAGTTACCTGATTGGCTAAAACAACAGGCGCTGTGATTGGACGCCTGAGAGGACGGAAGAAGACACGGAGGACGTGCAGGAGACCGCTGCTGACCCGCTCTGAGACAGATAAGTGCCGGGCAGTATCTGATGGGGCAGACTGGCGGCATCTGATGGGGCAGACTGGCGGCATCTGATGGGGCACAGTAGCGGCAATTGATGGGCACACTGGCAGAAATTGATGGGCACACTGGCAGAAATTGATGGGCACACTGGCTGCGTTTGATGGGCACAGTGGCTGCGTTTGATGGGCACAGTCGCTGCAATTGATGTGTTTTTTTTTTCAGTTTGTTTGCGCCCCCCCAAAAAATTTTGAGCACCAGCCGCCACTGATAGGAAGTGAAAGGAAATCTCCCCTATGGGACACAGATGGTAAAGAAATCTGACAGCGGTTATAACCCCTCCCTTACTCTACCAAAAAATGCAGAAAAAAATGATGTTGCCTTTAGTAACACTTTGAGTGCTAATGAACTAGACTATTTCAGAAAAAAAAAAAAAAAAAAAAAAAACTTTGTTCAAATGATAATATTAAATCTATATATAAAGAAGCCTGCAGATGTTGTTGCATGTTAACTAGGCTGCTGAGAGCTGGAGGTACCCATCATGATGCAGGAAATGTCCAACCACTTTATGTCATTAATAATACAGGACTGTCAGAAAAAGTAACATGCACTCACACAATGACCAACTTGAATGGGGTCATTGGTTTTCACATACCATTGAATAAATGGCTTGGACTCAAATCTGTGCAACTACATTGAAGTATAGGTTAGTACGGTTATCAATTAAATAACCCCCTCCCAGCAACCTTAGAAAGTCCTGTCCCTGCTCCTTTGAGGGGATACAAATAGGGAGAGGGAGTCATTTAAAAGTATAGTTATCCTTTAACTTACCAAATGTAGATTTAAATTCCATTTCTGGGCATGTCTTTTTCACCCCAAACGCCCTCCATACTTTCTAAACAAAAGTTTACTGTTCTTCAGACTTTGAAGAGGCCACACTGTGGCCAGTGCGAGTAGAAAAAGCCCTGGCATTAATGGGAGTAAACAATGCCCTGCCATAGGTTTTACTGGGAAGAATAGTGTCCCCATTGCTGGTATCAGGGAAGGAATAGTGCCCCGTTGTGGGTGTCAGTGGGAGAAGCAATGTCCCATTGTTGGTGTCAGGAATTATGCCTCACTGTTTATGTCAGTGAGAGGAATAGTGCCCAAAGGGGTGAATAAAGGCAAGCTAAGGGCCGCATCCAGCCCCGAGCCGAAGTTTTGAGACCACTCCTCTACAGCAACCCTTCTCAACCTATGTACCTTTGAGCAGTGGTTCCCAACCATTGAGCCATGGCCTTCCCTCTCCCAGGACTTCAAGCAGCAACAGACCCCTAACATCCCACAATACCTCCCAGCTCCCACGGTGACCCACATTTCCCTCACGCTCCCCTATGAGCCCTAAGCTTCCACAGTGCCCTCCAACCCACCACAATGCCCCCCAGCCCCTTCAGAAACCTTTTCCCTTACAGGGCCACCAAGCCTCCTGAAGAGTCCCCTAACCCACTTGTCTTAAAAAAAGGTTGAGAACCACTGCTCTAGCAGAACCCTTGAAATACGGTAATAATTAGGCTCCAGGAAATCCTGTTAAAATGTATTACATCTACAGCACATGATACATGAACATGATCAGTAATTTGTTGAGTTTTAAATAAAAGAAAGAAAAGGGGGGGGGTAATTTTAAAACATTCTCCTGCCATACAAGACAATAATCTTAATATAAAAGAGAATATAATAATATTAGGTAGCCATTAAGGAAACACATCATGAAAACTGTAGTGTCCTTTTACACTGGTGGTCAGAAGAGAACTGTCCCCCTACACTGGTGGTCAATGAAGAAGTGATCCCTAAATTTGCAGTCAGTGAAGTAGTAACTGCCTACATTGTTACATAGTTAAATAGTTACATAGTACATAGTAGGTGAGGTTGAAAGAAGACAAGTCCATCAAGTCCAACCTATGTGTGTGATTATATGTCAGTATTACCCTATATATCCCTGTATGTTGTGGCCGTTCAGGTGATTAATAGTTTTTTGAAACTATTGATGCTCCCCGCTGAGATCACCGCCTGTGGAAGGGAATTCCACATCCTTGCCGCTCTTACAGTAAAGAACCCTCTATATAGTTTATGGTTAAAGCTCTTTTCATCTTACTTTAATGAGTGCCCACATGTCTTGTTAAACTTCCTTCAGCGAAAAAGTTTTATCCCTATTGTGGGGTCACCAGTACGGTATTTATAAATTGAAATCATATCCCCTCTCAAGCGTCTCTTCTCCAGGGAGAATAAGTTCAGTGCTGGCAACCTTTCCTCATAACTAATATCCTCCAGACCCTTTATTAGCTTTGTTGCCCTTCTTTGTACTCGCTTCATTTCCAGTACATCCTTCCTGAGGACTGGTGCCCAGAACTGGACAGCATACTCTAGGTTGCGGCCAGACCAGAGTCTTGTAAAGCGGGAGAATTATCGTTTTATCTCTGGAGTTAATTCCCTTTTTTAATGCATGCCAATATTCTGTTTGCTTTGTTAGCAGCAGCTTGGCATTGCATGCCATTGCTGAGCCTGTCATCTTCTAGGAAACCCAGGTCCTTTTCCATCCTAGATCCCCCCAGAGGTTCACCCCCTAGCGAGTAGATTGCATTCATATTTTTGCCACCCAAATGCATTATTTTACATTTTTCTACATTGAACCTCATTTGCCATGTAGTTACCCACCCCATTAATTTGTTCAGATCTTCTTGCAAGGTTTCCACATCCTGCGGAAAAGTTATTGGCCTGCTTAGCTTAGTATCGTCAGCATATACAGAGATTGAACTGTTTACCCCATCCTCCGGGTCATTTATGAACAAATTAAATAAGATTGGTCCCAGCACAGAACCCTGTGGGACCCCACTACCTACCCCTGACCATTCTGAGTATTCCCCATTTATCACCATCCTCTGAACTCGCCCTTGTAGCCAGGTTTCAATCCATGTACTCACCCTATGGTCCATGCCAACAGACCCTGTTTTGCACAGTAAACGTTTATGGGGAACGGTGTCAAATGCTTTTGCAAAACCGAGATACATCACGTCTACTGGCCTTCCTTTATCTAGATGGCGACTCACCTCCTCATAGAAGGTTAATAGATTGGTTTGGCAAGAACGATTCTTCATGAATCCATGCTGATTACTGCTAATGATACAGTTTTCATGACTAAAATCTTGTATATAGTCCCTTATCATCCCCTCCAAGAGCTTGCATACTATTGATGTTAGGCTAACTGGTCTGTAATTCCCAGAGATGTATTTTGGGCCCTTTTTAAATATTGGTACTACATTGGCTTTTCTCCAATCCACTGGTACCATTCCAGTCAGTAGACTGTCAGTAAAAATTAGGAACAATGGTCTGGCAATTACTTGGCTGAGTTCCCCAACTACCCTTCAGTGCAAGCTATAGGGTCCCGGTGATTTATTGTTAAGTTTCCCAAGTCTAATTCTGATTCTGTCCTCTGTTAGTCATGAGGGTGCTTCCTGTGATGTGTCATGAGGATAAACACTGCAGTTTTGGTTACTAAAGCCCCCCCGATTCCCTTGTGAAGACTGAGGAGAAGAATAAATTCAATACCTTCGCCATCTCCCCATCCTTTGTAACCAGATGTCCTTTCTCATTCTTTATGGGGCCAATATGGTCTGTCCTACCTTTTTTACTGTTTTACATACTTAAAGAATTTCTTAGGATTTGTTTTGCTCTCCCCTGCTATGGGTCTTTCGTGTTCTATCTTAGCCACCCTAATTGCACCCTTACATTTCTTGTTGCATATAATATCTTTATAAAGTCTGAATGCTGATGACAATCCCTCAACCTTGTATTATTTGAAGGTCTTCTCCTTTGCACTGGAGTTAAGCCATCTGGGACTTTTGTTCGCTCGATTAAATTTATTACCCAATGGGATGCGCTGGCTAATGCCCTTATTTAATATTCTCTTAAAGCCAACCCATCTCTCCTCCGTGTTCTTTGTTCCTATGATTTTATCCCAATTTATGCCTTCTAGCAAAATTCGTAGTTTAGGGAAGTTGGCTCCTTTGAAATTCAGTGTCTTTGTATTCCCCTTATGTTTCCTATTTGTGTTATTTATACTGAAGCCAATTGACCTGTGATTGTTGTTTCCTAAATTGCCCCGTATTTCCACATCCGTAATCAGGCCTTTATTGTTGGTAATCAGTAGATCTAGTAATGCTTTATTTCTAGTAGGTGCGTCTACCATCTGACCCATGAAATTGTCCTGCAAGACATTTAGGAACTGACGAGCCTTAGACGAATGCATGGTTCCCTCCGCCCAGTCTATGTCTGGATAATTAAAATCCCCCATTATGATAACGCCTCCCATCCTTGCTGCTAATCCAAATTGTGATAGGAGGTTTGTCTCCCCCTCCTCCCTCAGGTTAGGGGGCCTATAGCATACTCCCAGTATTATTTTCCCCTTAGCGTTATCCCTTTGAAGCTCTACCCATAAGTATTCCACCTCCTCCCTAGCTCCCTTAGTGATGTCATCTCTCATTGTATGACAGTAAAAAAATGACCCCCTTTTACTGTAATTGTAGGTGGTAGACAAATCTGCTACTGCACAATGAACCCTGAAAAACCTTAGAAGGAACCCTAGGGATGAACAGAACCATGCTTAAGGAAGCCTGCTGTAGAGAATCTCCCTATTTTTTTTTTTTATACTTGCCTCATTCTTGATGGAGAAGTACTTTTTTGAAGTCAGTATGACAAGATCTTCATCCACCAGCAGTGATGGGAAGATAAGTCTGCTGTACACTTTACATGCAAGTGTGCCCTGAAGAACTAGTGGGGGCGTTGAGTTGACCCATCACCCAGCACAGAGATAGCCACTTGGGGTTAGCACAGGAAATGCTGCTTCAAGGACAGTTAGCAGGCATTACTTCCTGATAAACAGCGATAGAAGGGAGTTAGGGGCAGGCTGGGGCACTTTCCTCATTCTTTTAATAAAAAATGTGTGCCCAGAGAACAGCTTCAACCCCCTTGACGCCGCCTCCTCCCGGCCCTTTAAGGGGTTTCAGATACCGGAAGGCAGGGCAGAGTTTTTGATCACGTGACTGTTGTGATTTGTTGTCACAGCGGTCACATGATCGGCTTTCCATTAGCCGTCCGTAGCTGTGCCAGGAGCGTGCAGGGCGGGCACTCTCAGTACAGCTTTGTTTATCTTTAGGTATGCATAAATGCAGCTTCTCAGTGTTAAAAACCTTATGTCCTTATAAAATGTGTACAATTGCATCTGTATGGTTATCCGAAAGTGAACTGGTCCAGTGAGAAATATGGGAGCTGCAATTGCAGCCCATGTTTTTATAAGTGTACAGTCCAATGATGTTATCTGTATGCCCATCACACCATCTAAATACATAATCGACCAGAAACAAGAAAGCAAGTTTGGAGTTCACACTTTGCACATTTCGGTGGCTGTATGTGTCTTCCAGGTCAGTGATAAACTTCATAATAGACCTTACACCCCTAAAAACCCAGTAAGCAAAGATTACTCCCACATTATTATTATTATTACTACTATACAGGAATTATATAGCGCCAACAGCTTGCACAGCACTTTACAGCGTGAGGGCACACAGTACATTTACAATACAATTCAATACAGGAGGAATCAGAGGGCCCTGCCTGTTAGATATATGCCTTTTTAGATAGTAAGGTCTATCTGTCACTAAGAGTTAAAGAGTCACTAAACCCACGTCATAAAAACTATCAACAAATGCTGTATTACATGCTGGTCATACTCATTCAGTTACTACGAGATCTGTTTTCCATCTCCACCTTTTGTTCGAGTCCCTAATTCAGCTAGGGATTTTGCAGCTGTAGTGGCAACTCTGCACACGCTCAGTTTTCAGTGAGTTTCTATGCTCCTTCTCCTCCTCCCTCCATAGTCACATGGGTTGCTCAGATGTGATAGGAGTCACACATGTGGGTGTATACACAGTGCTAAATGAACAGACCCCCCCCTCCTTCTCAATGCCCACTAACCAGCTAAACACAATAGGGGCAGGATATTACATGTAGATTAATGGTGGCTTCACCTCCCTCTTATTCTAAGACACAGACTGGAGGGGCATGATAGAGCCTGTGACTGGCAGAAATCCACCCACACCATGTTTTTTCCACAAAATAATAAAGCTTTTTTTTCAATTATATAATTGCATGACAATTTAAAACAGTTTATTAATATTTATTTTTACTCGGGGTTCCAAAGGCCATCAGCAGACACCAGCAGCAGAGGACTAGAAGCTACTCCTGCTTATGTTTCCCTGCAGACAGGCTGGGAAAGATCTCGGTCATGTGACTGATTAGGAAAAAGGTACTTAGATTTTTTTTATTTTTTTTTATTAAAATAATTATATTGTCCCTTCTATTTCTGTATATGGATGACGGCAATGTAAATTAAACAGTGTGTGTTTAGTATCACTTTCATTTTAAAGAGGATTCCCAGGTTTTTGAAATCCCTCCTCTTGCTGCAGATATCTTTAGTAACAGGGACTGGTCCCTTTCCTACAATATCCTTGTAAAAAAGAGCACAACATACTGTATATCCAATGGTGCAAATGTAATGTAAATGCAAAGGCACTACTTTGCTGAAGTGACCATACAGTTATAGCAGATTTCACCAGCAGGTGGCGATGCAAGAGTATCATAAACCTGCAGCTCTAATATTTTTTTTTTTTTTTTTTTTGAAGGAGAATAATCAAAACTCCTACCCTTACACACAGGTGGACTCCATTTACTAATTAGGTGACTTCTGAAGGTAATTAGTTCCACTAGATTGTAGTTAGAGGTATCAGAGTAAAGGGGGCTGAATATAAATGCACACCACACTTTTCAGATATTTATTTGTAAAAAATATAGAAAAACATTTATCATTTGACTTCAACTACACAATTATGTGCCACTGTGTGTTGGTCTATCACATAAAATTCCAATAAAATACGTTTACATTTTTAAATGTAACATGACAAAATGTGGAAAATTTAAAGGGGTATGAAAATTTTTTCAAGGCACTGTATGTGTCTATCAGATTAATAGTTATTTAGAATAAACGTCCAAAATACATTAATGTAAAATATCTTTAAATGTTTATGGATTCTAATAATCATGTATTTTTAGCAAACAAAAGAGGATGAATTTATCATCATCTAGTTATAGAGAATAATCACACTGGGTCCAACAGAGACCTTAGGTAACCAAAATAGATACCATATAAAAGGTTAGAACAGAGAGAAAAAGAGAAGGAAGAATGTTAAAGATATCAACGCAATATGTACCGACTGTGTTAATTTTTAAGCAATACTCAAGTGGGAATATCTCTAGAACTATCAATCTAATATTTAATACACGGATTCCAGGATTTTTCAATTAATGAAATCTTGTCATTCAATATACAGTAGCTGAGAGATGTTCATTGACCATAATCCAGGATAATTTAGCCTTAAAGTTGTGTTCCGGCCAAAATTATACTTTTTAAATAAAAATACCCCTATAATACACAAGCTTAATGTATTCTAGTAAAGTTAGTCTGTAAACTAAGGTCTGTCTTGTTAGTTTATAGCAGTAGTTTGTTATTTTATAAACTTACAGCAGGCCATGGCCATCTTAAGTGTGGCCATCTGAAGCCAGACTGTATTTCTTCCTGGATCTCATCCTTGCAGATCTCGCACATGCTCAGTGCAGCACAAGCAGTGTAATAGGTTTCAGGTCAGGTTTCCATAGCAACGGCACTTTCAGAGGAAGTTACCGCCCCTTCCCAGAAGGCATTGCAAACAGGAAATAATGCAATGGGCCGCGGCCAGGGAGGAGGAAGTGAAAAATGAATACAGCAGATATACAGTAGGTGCTGAGAAAAAGAATAAAAAAATATCCAATTTGTTTACAGTGCACAGTTTAGTGAGGGATGCTGAAGAGTTGTAAAAGTGGGTGGAACTCCACTTTAAGGATGTCAAAAGGTATAGTTGTTGTTTTCCACGATTTGGCTATAGTATATTTAGCTGCCACAAATATAAAAGTTATCAATCTTCTTGAGTGTTTTGGGACCTTCTCCATTTGACTGCATAATAATGCTTGTTTTGAGACTTGTTTAAATCACTACCAGCGAGGGAATAGATTAGAGCATAAACACCATTTCAAAAGTGTTTCACTGTAGGGCATAGCCACCAACGACTTGTATGTGCCATTTTTTTATGTGCTATTTTTTCTCATGAAAGTGGAGTTACCATTTTAGACCCCTTTCACAATGGGGTGGGGGTGTGTTATCAGTAAAGCGCCACTAGTTTTAGCAGCGCTTTACCGCCGATATAGTGGAGCTTTTCGACCACTAGCAGGTCGCTTTTAACGCCCGCTAACGGCCGAAGAAAGGGTCAAAAACGCCCGTGTTGTGGTGCTGCCGAAGCACTTTGAAGGAGCTTTGGCAGGGTTGCTCATTTCAATGGGCAGGGCGTTTTTGGAGTGGTGTATACACCGTTCCCGCACCGCCCGAAAGATGCTGCTTGCAGGACTTTTCCCGTCCTGCAAACGCACCGCCCCAGTGTGAAAGCACTCAGGCTTTCACACTGGGGTGGCTTGAGATGCGGTTTTCGGCCCCGATATTTTTAGCGCTAAAGCGCCTGAAAAGTGCCCCAGTGTGAAAGGGGTCTAAGTGAGGGGAGATCCCCTCTAAGACAGGTTTTATGGGAATTGTGTTCCCATTGGAGGATTTCTCGTCACTTTCTGTCTTGAGGAGAGAGTGATCACCAGGACAGTTTTTTCCTTTACGTATATATTACATTCCACCCCCAGTTCGGTAAGCATTGAAGTACATTGTGTGGTAGCCCCCCAAGCTCCTGCATGCATCAGTTTGGAGGTGCTTCCCGTAGACTGCAATGACAGGCGCCCCCTTTAGGACACCTTAGCACCACATTGGAAACACAGGGTTCAGCACACAAATCTAAATAAGTTCTAAAGGCTGAGAGCTGCAGCAGGTTACCTCAATTATACCATTGTGAGGAAAGGAAGAGAAAAGAACTCCCAAGGGCTTTTGCGCCGCTTACAAAAAATGTACTTGAATGTTTAACATATGCTTTACCAATCCAATTTCATATAAAAATCAATAAAAAAAGCAACAGCTTGAGCTCTGGTATACATCAAAAATGTACATATTAAATGTCCAAGGGACACTAGCATTGAACAATACACAAGAAATATATGTCTCTGTAAATGTTGTTGTTAGGAAATACTCAAACGCGTTTCAATCATATTTTGTTTGCGATCTTCTTCAGGGGAGGGGGACACCTATAATATATCAATACATAATATTAACATTATCATTTAGAGAAGGGCAGGCCTGCATATACAGGTATCCAATGTATCAGGGAGTCCTACCTTCAATGAGGAGAATCATGAATAACCAGAGCAAGATAAAAACATTAACCCAGGATATTCTCAGGGTGGTCAGCCATCAAGGGCTTGTCAGGAACCATGAATCAGACTGAGACAGAAGTACAGTTAAATCACACTTGTTTAATAATAAAAAAAAGGTAAACAGAGGAAACGTAGTCAAAACATGGCCAGAGTTCAGGAACTGGAACGGATAGTCAGACAAGCTAAAACGTCAGGGAGCCAGAGAACAGCGTAGTAGAACAGCAAACAGGATCTGGAGCCAGAAGGAATGTGAGCCTAGCAAGTCTTTAACAGGAACGCAGGAGAGCGTCTCTACAGATGTGACCAAGGCGAAAGCAGAGATCATCTGGACTGGACGGCTTAAGTAGGCAGGACTGATGAGCAGGATATCAACAGGTGAGTTACCGTGGAGAGATAGGAGCTGGCAATTAGCCGACAGCTGAGTGGCCAGCTCCGAGAAGGAAGGGCTAAGCCCAGCCCTGACAGGGCTGCATTACATTTATTTCTCAGTATTACACACATTGCAGACGCACCTCTGCCTCCTCTTGTCCTTGCATGTCTAACACAGTGTGACCTCCTGCAGGCTCAATTGGATTCCTCACTCACCCCCTTGATGGCTGACCACCCTGAGAATATCCTGGGTTAATGTTTTGATCTTGCTCTGGGTATACATGATTCTCCTCAGTGAAGGTAGGACTCCCTGATACATTGGACACCTGTATATGCAGGCCTGCCCTTCTCTAAATGATAATGTTAATATTATAGGTGTCCACATTCCCTTGAAGAAGATCGCAAACAAAATATGATTGAAATGCATTGAGATATTTCCTAACAATAACATTCAGAGACAGATTTTATGTGTATTGTTCAATGCTAGTGTCTCTTGGATATTTATCATGTACATTTTTGATGTATATCAGAGCTCATGCTGTTGTTGCTGTTTTATTGACTTTTATATCAAATTGGATTAATAAAGCATATATTTTTATACATTCAACAAGTACATTTTTTTGTAAGCTGCGCAAAAGCCCTTGGGAGTTTTTTTTCTCTTTCTTTCCTCACAAATGTAATTGGGTTAGCAGAACCCTGTCCACAACCAGGGTAGGTTGGTTCCATTCTTTGTTTACCTCAATTATACCATAGATCACAAACAAGTGCAGCATTTCCATTTAAACTGGAAACCTCTTTAAGAGATGGGTTTTGCAGTGGCTTCACACCTGGGTTGCCTCGAGAGATCCAAAGAATAATGTCTAAAAATAATACCATTAAAAAAACATGCTGTGTGTAATCAGGGGGAATGGTAAAGTGCACGCTAGCAGTTCTCATGCAGTTATTCCAAGATGATGCATTCATGTATATTTTAATAAGGCTTTAGGATTACAATAATAGAAGCATTTTTGATTTTGGAGTAGGCACATCACGCACAAGAACACATTTGCTATGCCACCACCCCCGACACTGGGTCAGACTTTAGCCCTATCCTAATTTGAATTTCCTAGCGATTATTCCTTCACAGTAATTCACACAGACACCTTTAGCCCCCTTTCTGTTAGTGGATCTGAATTATTATACAGGTAAATTACACTGGGCAAGAATGAGATATGTGGGCTGCTGTTCTTGCTCCTCCTCTGAAAAAGCAGCTCGTCTGACTGCAATACATTTTGGTGCTTTCTAAGTCACTGACTTGGTATGAATAAATAGAAAAGGAAGTCTAATTTTTTTTTTCAGCACTCGTACTGTTATACCCCTAATAAACTAATGCAACAAACTAGTCTGAAAAAATATAGAAATAATAATAATAAAAAAATAAATAAATGAATAAATAAAATCAGAAGATTTTTTATAAACAAACAATTAAGTTAAAGTGCAAATTAAATCTGATCTTAGCACATATATCTGTAGTGTTTACTCGTCTCTCTCCAAAGCTCTAAGTCATATTTCTCTCTGATGCTCTGTTCCCCTGTTATCAGCACGAGTTACTTCTGAGAAGTTCACACATGAGATAACATGAGCCAAAAATGTGTGTCGGGGAGGGAGCTTAGAGGAAGATAAGCAGAGAGCTTGTTTATTCAGAATATCGCTTTGCATGTACCTTCATTCCTCTGCCTATGTGGGGGGGGGGGGGGTTAGGGGGGGCCCTTTCCTCCAATCAGCTCTCACACAGTGTAATTACAGTCTCTCCAGCCACCCCTATGTACTGCTGAATAATAAATAATAAATTTATAATAATAAATTTTTAACATGATCTGCATTTTGAAAGGGGAAGACTGCAGATATACAAGTAAAACTTATGTAGGACGATTTGTTTCATCTCTGTGTATCATCTGAGGCTGTTCACATTACTGGGTATAAGTGAGGGTTTACATCCACTTTAGAAAATAGCTAAGGGTAGTAGGAAAGGAAGGTGTTAAAGAATAATTCCAGGCATAGGTATGTTACACATAGGCAGACTAATGTAACTACTGTATGTACAGTATATACACTATACCTGACCGATGCCCCTGGAAACTAGAAATCACAGAAGTAGACAACACTACTTTAGTGATCACCACTTGTTTCCAGGTCCCATGCTGGGTGACTGTTCTTCTGCATTGTGAACACAGGAGGTCAGCCGCCTGGCATGGGCACCATTCAGAGAATGACTTGCATTTTCTGAATGAATGCAAAGCATTCTCTGATTGGACAAGGTGGAAAGGTAGAGCTCTGGACTAGGTGGAAAACATGATGTCAGAGAAGACTTTCCATTTATTCAGAAAATGCAAAGCATTCTCTGAATGGTACCCATGCTAAGTGGCCAATCATGCTGAATGGCCAATCTGTGACCGCAATGGAAGAGAGTGGCCCCTTGGCGGTACCCAGAGCAAGTGGAGAACAATGAAGTAGCGTTGAATACTTCAGTGATTTCCAGCTTCCAGGGGCATGGCTGAGAGCACTGATCGGGAGCCGATAGGCTGCTGGTTTTTGCAGCATGCTCGGCCGGCTTCTGTCAGGCCAACTGACATACACACGGGCTGAATGTCAGCTGGTTTTTATTGAACCAGCCGATGTCTCCCAACATTTGGCCCCTTTGTACGTGGCTTAAAGAAGAGTTCCGCCCGCCGTTTTAAAAATGAAAAAAGTCAGCAGCTACGCATACTGTACCTGCTGACTTTTAACATTAGGACACTTACCTGTCCTGGAGTCCAGCGATGTTGGCACCGCAGCCGATATTTACATCGGCTGGTCGGATGCTGCCGCTGCCACTGCTGGTGAAGGCAACCTGGCAGTGTAGCCTTTCTGCTTCATGGCCAAGTCCCTAATGCGTATGTGCGCTGCGCTCTCCCACTGACCCGGCATAAGGGGAGGGAGGAGAAGGGGGGGGGCCGAGCTGCTGACGTACTTCACCGCAGCTTGGTCTCTTGGAAGTAGGGAAGGGGACCTGTCAAAAATTGGTCCCCGTTCCCCCCTGAAAGATGCCAAATGTGGCAACGGAGGGGGGGGGGGAGACGAATAATCAGAAGTTCCACTGTTGAGTGGAACTCCGCTTTAAAGCTCAAAGAAGAAAGTTGTCCCTTAACTATAGAATACAGTCTACAGCAGGAACAATCTACCACTTCAGTTCTAGCAAAGTGTAAAATAAAAATAGTTCAAAAGACACGACTTCACCTGTTTTAACAGATGACAGCAAGAAATCAATAAAATCTGCAGCTTTGTAAAATAATACTTCAGCAGGGAGAATAACTAATAGCAATTGTCTATACACCCTCTTTAAAAAATGGGGCCCAAAGCCACAAGTGGAGACCCCAAAGACATAAAAATGAGACACCACCACTTGGAGACCTAGCTTCCTCTAGGATGAGAAGCACCACCATCCACTACAGATGAAGACTGTAATGAAATACTGGGGTGACATGGCATGCTGGGATATATAGATCCAGCAGTAGCTGAAGATACAGACTTCTTACCTTGACGTTATTTCATACTCACCAAAGTAGCAGGAAGAAATGTTCTTCCACATATTTTACAGGGCCTGAGATCATCAGGGGATATGCTTTCTGTTAAAATATAACATTTTAAGAATCAGAAACAAATTCAAAAATGCCATTGCTGAAACTCCTGTTAAAAAAAAATTTGTTCACCCAATTAAAATATACTGTATCTTTTTGCAGTTCTTTAAAAACAAAGTTTTGGATAAGGAAAAGTGAAGGTTAGTTACAGTTGGGTACACTGCAGTCAAAACAGAAAATAAACCTTATACATATCCCTTACACACGCCGTTCTTCATCCAGGCATGTGTTGTAGTACACCAGTCAACACCACTGCCTTTTGTCTGGTGATCCTGGAACGCATCTGCTTGAGATGCTGGAACACCCTCCTTGCTGCCTCTCACATAAATTATTTGGATGCATACACATGCGAGTGATATGTTTCTCAGATAGATGTCTAAGAAAACAGAATGTGACTGGTGATTCAAAAAGCTGAGAGAAAGCAAACTACACACCACAGGCTTCATGAAGTACACTCCCTATGGGTGTGCATGGATGACGTAAAACTCAATTGACCTGCTTGGTGTCTGCAATCGCTATGCTCTCAGGCACAGTTCTACATGACATGAGAACATTAGGGCTCATTCACCAGCGATTAGGGCCTGTCTGCCAATTCTGGCAGCAAAAATCAGCAGGTTATTTAAAGTGTTTTTTTGTTTTTTTTTTACCTTAATGCATTACCTGCATTAGGGCTAAAAAACCTTTCACTAATTGTTTTCCCCCAGTCCATTGTTGTCAATCAAATGCTGTGAGGAGGGAGCCAGGGGCGGGGCTGACCAGAGCTGTGTGTGGCTACAGACGCAAACAGCTCACTTCGGGAGCAAACCCACAGGTGTTCCCTTATAGCAGGGTCTCAAACTGGCGGCCCTCCAGCTTTTGCGAAACTACATGTCCCATCATGCCTTTGCCTGTGGGAGTTGTGCTTGTAACTGTCAGCCTTGCAATGCCTCATGGGACGTGTAGTTTTGCAACAGCTGGAGGGCCGCCAGTTTGAGACCCCTGCCTTATAGGAAGCAGCTTTTTTTTTTTTTTTTTTTTTTTTTTTAATATAGCTTGTTTTATGCAGCTCTTAGCCTGCAGAGTCAGCTGGCGGCTGCATAAGCCGACCCAGCTCCTATAGTGCTGGCTGCAGCCTTAACCACTTGCCGACTGCCGCACGCCGATATACGTTGGCACAATGGCAGCGGTGGGCAAATGGCCGTACCTGCACATCCCCTTTAATTTGCGGGGCTAGTGGGCACGTGCCCCACCACATACTGCGTGACCATGCACACGGGTCCAGCGGACTCGATGTCCGCCAGTGTCCCGCAATTGTGTCACGGAGCGGCTGAACGGGGAGATGCCTATGTAAACAAGGCATTTCCCTATTCTGCCTAGTGACATGACAGAGATCACTGCTCCCTGTCATCAGGAGCAGTGATCTCTGTCATGTTGTAGTGAGCCCATCCCCCCCCCAGTTAGAATCACTCCCTAGGACACACTTAACCCCTTGATCGCCCCCTAGTGTTTAACCCCTTCCCTGCCAGTGTGATTTACACAGTAATCAGTGTATTTTTATAGCACTGATCTCTGTATTAATGACAATGGTCCCAAAATAGTGTCAAAAGTGTCCAATGTGTCCGCCGAAATGTCGCAGTTAAGATAAAAATCGTAGATCGCAAACATTACTAATAAAAAAAAATAATAAAAATGCCATAAATCTATCCCCTATTTTGTAGACGCTATAATTTTTGTGCAAACCAAATCAATATACGCTTATTGCGATTTTTTTTACCAAAAATATGTAAAAGAATACATATCGGCCTAAACTGAGAAAGAAATTTGTTTTTTTATATATTTTTTGGGGATAATTATTTTAGCAAAAAGTAAAAAAATATTGCTTTTTTTTTTCAAAATTGTCGCTCTTTTTTTGTTTATAGTGCAAAAAATAAAAACTGCAGAGGTGATCAAATACCACCAAAAGAAAGTTCTATTTATGGGAAAAAAAGGACGCCAATTTTGTTTTGGTGTAACGTCGCACGGCTGCGCAGTTGTCAGTTAAAGCGACGCAGTGCCGAATCGCAAAAAGTGCTCTGGTCAGGAAGGGGGTAAATCCTTCCGGGGCTGAAGTGGTTAAGAGTGGAGAGCGGAGTGATATCAGCTGCACTCTGCCTCTCTCTGTTACAGAGTGGATGTTCCTGAGTGTGAGGTCCTGTCCTGAAACTTCTGACTGCCTGAGAAAGACTGTACATTGATTTTGGTAATTATTTAAAACTGTCAGTGTTGCTGCTGTCAGGATATGGGGATGTTTAATAATGCTGACTGGATAATAGACTGTCTCCTGCTAGATATTAGGGACTGTCTCCTGCTAGGTATTAGGGACTGTCTCCTGCTGGGATATATTTCCACCCCCCTGGATTGGACTTGTTTTTCCAGCACAGCCCACAGATGGACTGAGGTCCGGAGAATTTAGAGGCCAAATCAACACCCCAAACTCATCGTTCTGTTCCTCAAACCATTCTTGAATTCATAGACCAGTCTACCTTCTTCCATTGCTCCATGGTCCAGTTCTGATGCTCACAAGCCCAATGTAGGCACTCTTTTCTGTAAACACGGGTCAGCATGGACACCCTGACCGGACTGAAACCCCGTACACACTATGAGAAAATCGGGCGAACGATCGGCCAGCTTTCCCCCCATGTTTCACAGCAAATCAGAACCGAGGATATAAATAACGTACCAAAATTCTCGTACGACAAAGGCTTTTTTTGTTATTTGATGTTTCTGATCATGTGCAGTTTTTCATATCTGATATTTCTCGTATGAAAACGGTGCACATTAAAATCGTTTGTTCTGTTCCTGTACAAGAAAAATTTTGGCGTTTGCCCCTTCAGAAATTTTCATTCGGAAGGTCAGAATCGGCTGTAGAAAGTGGTGTACACACTATCAGAAACCTGTACAATCGTTCCTCGGATGAAAATGTTCGCATGATTTTATAGAGTCTATGGGATATGAGGCTACACAGCCCCATATACAACAAAACTGCAATGCCCACTTTTTCTGCTTTCAACACATTCATTTTAGAGACAACATGTTTACTTGCTGCCTAAAGCCTGGTACACACGGGCAGAATATCGGTCGGTTCAGCTCACATTCAGCCCATGTCTCTTAGATTGTAAACGCTAAGGAGCAGAGCCCTCCGATTCCTACTGTATTAAAGTCTATTGTATTTGTACTGTCTGCCCTCAAGTTGTAAAGTGCTGCGTAAACCCTTGGCGCTATATAAATCCTGGAGAAGAAGAAAAAGAAATAAGAAAAAAGAAAGAAAGAAAGAAAGAAAGAAAGAAAGAACAAAGAAAGAAAGAACAAAGAAAGAAAGAACAAAGAAAGAAAGAACAAAGAAAGAAAGAACAAAGAAAGAAAGAACAAAGAAAGAAAGAACAAAGAAAGAAAGAAAGAAAGAAAGAAAGAAAGAAAGAAAGAAAGAAAGAAAGAAAGAAAGAAAGAAAGAAAGAAAGAAAGAAAGAAAGAAAGAAAGAAAGAAAGAAAGAAAGAAAGAAAGAAAGAAAGAAAGAAAGAAAGAAGAAAGAAGAAAGAAAGAAAGAAGAAAGAAGAAAAAAGAAAGAAGAAGAAAGAAAGAAAGAAAGAAAGAAAGAAAGAAAGAAAGAAAGAAAGAAAGAAAGAAAGAAAGAAAGAAAGAAGAAAGAAAGAAAGAAAGAAGAAAGAAGAAAGAAGAAAGAAGAAAGAAAGAAAGAAAGAAAGAAGAAAGAAGAAAAGAAGAAAGAAGAAAGAAAGAAAGAAAGAAGAAAGAAAGAAGAAGAAAGAAGAGAAAAAAAAGAAGGAAGAAGAAAGAAAGAAGAAGAAAGAAAAAAAAAGAAAGAAGAAAAAAGAAGAAAGAAGAAAAAAGGAAAAAAAAGGAAGAAAAAGAATGTGTACACAGTGTGTGGCAGCAAATGGCTGAGAGCACTGACCAGGGTGTTCTTGCAGGGTGGGGGGGCAGTCCCCCTTTCAGAACACAATAGATCAGCAGGGAAATTGCTGTACTAACAGCAGATATTTAGTACAGTGGCTGCCCAGTTTTTTTTTTCTTTTTTCCTTCAGCCCGCTAGATTGAACGAAAAAAAAAAAATCTGATAATGTGTACCAAACATAATATATTCCACCCAATTTCAGATGACATTGTAGCGAGATTTATCATATTTATGGCTGATAAGTGTAGAATTCTAGTACCCGCCTGCTTTAAATCACTGCACCCTCTGGCAATGGACTCAATGTAGTTAAACCAGTTTTCACACTGGCACGAAGGAAAGATCTCAGACTGCGGCGATTATGTCGGCACACGAGTTGTGTTAGCTTGTGATAAAAGTTATGGTAGCCAGGCTTCGTATGAGTGAGGTCATTGTTCAGCATGGAAACTCAACTGAAAAAAAGAAAACATAGCGAGCAAACAAGACATTTCAGGACCAAGTGAGCAAACCCTTGTCTGCGGACAGATAAAAGAAGAAAGGGAATGTGGAAGGTAGGGACGATGAAGTGACGGCGGGAGGACAGTTGCTATGTAAAGAGGAAGGAAGGTCACGCTGTCTCTATGTGGTCTCCCAGTAACTCTGAATATTTCAAGTTTCCAATGCAGACACACTCTGATAAGCTGTGTGTGTAACGTCCAGATATAGAGGGAGAGATCGCCGCCGATAGCGGCAACTTCGCAACTTCACCCTCCAACAGCATGCAGCACTGAATACAGATTAGAGTTACAATAACTCACACAGCCTAGTGAGCCAACCTCAAAAAGCAGGTCTAAAGCCGGCCATAGACGGATCAAAATTCATCCGCTTCAGCAGGGACCGGCCCAATTTCAATCCACGTATAGGAGGGTCTGTTGTGCTGAAATTGTTCTATCGGTTAACTTCGGTACAACCAGTCGGGTTTTTATTAGTGGTGCACCAAAATGAAAATTCTGGTGCCGGAACTGAAAATTCAGGATGCACTTGGCCGAAACTGAAACCAAAATTGACGTTTTTTTAAAAAATTATATATTTTTATAAATAATAGTTTTTTTTTTTTTTTTTTTTTTTTTTTTACAATAAAAGTTTTTATTGAGCAAAATTAGGCAACACATAGAACAATGAAGGCGTTAACAAAATAGAGCAACATCAGTTGGTTACATTTGAACGTAAAATGATTGTAAGCCTTCGTTTTTTGTTTTTTATTTTATTTAAAATAACAAACATATCATACTTACCTCCACTGTGCAGCTCGTTTTGCACAGAGTGGCCCCGATCCACCTCTTCTGGGGTCCCTCGGTGGCTCCCCCCCCCCCGTCAGATAACCCCCTAGGAGAAGTGCTCTCCCGGGGGGTTAACTTGCGGGCGCGCTCGCGAGTCCAGCATTTGGCGTCCATAGACACGAATGCCCGACTCGGCTCCGCCTCCCCGGTGCCTGCGTCAACAGCAGCGGGAGCCAATGGCTGCGCTGCTATCAATCTATGCAATCAAGAGACGGGACCCCATGCAGAGAGGGAGAGCGCGTCTCCGCCGAGGGAATTACGGGGCTCAGGTTAGTAAAACAGGGGGGCTGGGGGGCCGGTCACTGCCAGAAGTTTTTTCACCTTAATGCACAGGATGCATAAGGCCTCATGCACACGAGACGCTGTTAAACGCGCATTCAGAGGCAGTTGGACACTTTTTTCAACTGCCCCTGAACCCATTCAATGTTATCCTATGTCTCCATGTACACAGTCTCGTTTTTTGGCATTTTTAGGCAGTTGCGTTTAACCTTGTTTTTCCAGACGAATGGGTTCAGACGCAAAAGATTTCCACGTTTTAGACGCCAAACGCGGCTAAACGTGGTACCGGCATTTAGCCACGTTTGCGTTTATAAGTGTTTTTAAAGGAACATTTTATGACCCGATATCTCGGGGTCACTTGGTGCTAGGAACCCCAAATTTGGTGTGCTAACACAGTTGGACTAACACTATAACATATCCAAATTTGGGGTTCCTAGTGGCCCCGAGATATGGGGCCCTAAAGTCAGGTCGGAAAATGTCATTCTCTGCTGCAGAGGTGCTTGACATTTTGCGACCCGACTTTGGGGCCCCCTATCTTGGGGCCACTTGCTGCTAGGTTATGGTTATGTTGTAGTGCTAGCTCCACTGTGTTAGCACACCAAATTTGGGGTTCCTAGCACCAAGTGGCCCTGAGATATGGGCTCCAAAAGTCAGGTCGGAAAATGTCATTATCTGCTCTGCAGACGCTTCTAGTAGCAAACGCGGTAAAACGCGGCTAAACACAGCATGCAAAAGCGGCAAAACGGGCGTTTCTAAACGCCAGTTTCAGCTTTTAAAAACACGTGTTCAGCAGAGTTTGCACCGGCGTCTTGTGTGCATGAGGCCTTAAGGTGAAAAAACACGAGGGTTTACAACCCCTTTAATCTATAAGGCCTCATGTACACTGCTGCTGGTAAACGGATGTTCAGAGACAGTTGGATGCTTTTTTTCAGCTGCCTCTGAACTCATCCAATGTTATCTTATGTGTGCATGTACACAGATTCATTTAATGTCGTTTTTAAGCAGTTGAATTTAGAGGCTTTTTTTTGGAGAGCAAAAAAAGAGTTCAGACAGACTGATGATGAGTTTATAGGCATTTCAAGCACCAAACACTTCTGAACGCGGTAACTCACGTTTACCTGCGTTTCGTTTACAGGCATTTTTCATTTTTGGCTATTTTGAAAAAAAAACATTTTTTTTTCAAACGCTTCTAAAACGCAAGCGCTGCTAAACGCGGCATGTAAACACGGCAAAACGGACGTTTTAAACGTGGATCACTATATTTCCAGTTAAATAGTTTAGAAGAGGTTGTAAAAACGTCCTGTGTAAACTAAGCCTAAAGGGTGTAGCATAATATTAACATTCAACAAACATTTTGCAGATGTTTAGGAATTACAAATCTTTGTTCAATAGAATGAAGTCCGCCGCCTCCGGAAAGATACGCAGAGAACAGGGGACTTCATTTGAAACAAGAAAAAAAAAAATTTCAAGATAGACACTATGAGTTCTAAATAGGAAGTACCGTATTTATCGGCGTATAACACGCACTTTTTTCCCCTTAAAATCAGGGGAAAATCGCGGGTGCGTGTTATACGCCGATCCCCTGCGATCCCCCGCTGACTGAGCAGAGCAATCGCCGACCGCGATTTGAAAATGGCGCCGCTGGCGCCGAAATACACAGAGCCAGTCCTCGGCTCTTCTCGGCCACTTTCGGCTTCACTCGAGCGCCGCCCGAACCTAGCCGAGTACACTTCGGCTAGCTCCGCTCACAGTCACGCCCATCCCGGGCGGGACTACGAGTGGAGCCAAAAGTGAACGAGAGCCGCCGAGAAGAGCCGAGGACCGGCTCTGTGTATTTTGGCACGGGCAGTGCCATTTTCAAACTGCAGTGACACTGACATGTCACTGCAGTTTAACTGCAGCCTGGGCAAGGCTGCAAAAGGACACAGACAAAGCTGCAGATTGGCACTGACAAAGCTGCAAGGCTGCAAATGGACACTGATAAGGCTGCAAATGACTGCAAGGCTGCAAATGACTGCAAGGCTGCAAATGACTGCAAGGCTGCAAATGACACCAGGGCTGCAAATGACACCAGGGCTGCAAATGACACCAGGGCTGCAAATGACACCAGGGCTGCAAATGACACCAGGGCTGCAAATGACACCAGGGCTGCAAATGACACCAGGGCTGCAAATGACACCAAGGCTGCAAATGACACCAGGGCTGCAAATGACACCAGGGCTGCAAATGACACCAGGGCTGCAAATGACACCAGGGCTGCAAATGACACCAGGGCTGCAAATGACACCAGGGCTGCAAATGACACCAAGGCTGCTGACTGCAAGGCTGCAAATGACACTGGACAAGCGTGCAGACGGACGCTGTGCAAGGCTGCATTGATGGGCATTTAAATGTACGTTTTTTTCCTTAAAACATTTTTTTCCTTAAAATTCCCTCCTAAACTTGGGGTGCGTGTTATACGCCGATAAATACAGTAAATAAACAAATAAAAGGTCAAAGTTACCCTGGTGGGGTGTCACAGGTATTAATAAGTTCTATTAATGGTAAGTCATAACAAACAGATGTAAGTTGGTTGAGCCCCTAAGTGGTACAATAATTGATCAGGAATACATTCATCCTGTTGTCAGACTATCATAAGCTTCAGAGTATTTAACCACTTCCTGCCCACCATATAGCAGAATGACGGCCGGAAAGTGGTTTCATTATCCTGACTGGACATCATATGACGTCTAGCACGACAAGCCGCGGGGGCGCGCAGCGCAGCGATTGGTTATGTGATGTTTCAGTCTGACACACCGAATCTCCGATCGAAGTAAAGAGCCTCGGACGAAGGCCCTTTACCACATGATCAGCCACGTCCAATCACAGTGTAAAAAGGAAAAGCTGCGTATCGATTTCTCCTCCACTCACGCTGACAGACACAAGTAAAGGAGAGCCAATCGGCTGCTCTCCTGACAGGGGGGTCTGCACTGATTGATTGTCAGTGCAGCCCTTCCGAGGATGCCCACCCATGGCCACCAGGGATGCCCACCCATGGCCAACAGGTAAGCCCACTAGAGCCCACCAGGGATGGCAATCTGTGCCCATCAGTGATGCCTGCCAGCACCTCTGATCAGTGCTGCCTATTAGTGCCATCTATCAGTGCCACCCATCAGTACCGCCTATATGTGTCCTCCAGTGCCACCTATGAGTTCCCAATAGTGCCACCTATCAGTACCCAGTGCCACCTATCAGTGCCCATATGTGCTGCATATAAGTGCCACCTCATCAGTGTCAATCAGTACTGCCTCATCAGTGTAGGAGAAAACTTACGTACTTATTTACAACGTTTTGTAACAGACACGAAGATTAAAAAAAAAAAAAAAAAAAGGAACATTTTCGGTCTTTTTTTTTTTATTTGTAGCACAAAAAATAAAAACCCCAGGTGATCAAATATCACCAAAACGTAAATAACCCCCACTATCTTTTACTATAATAAATATCCCAATTTTTTTTTTTTTTTTTTAATGACCAAAAGTGCAGCAAGCAAGATTTTTAACACCACAACGGAAGCTCAACAGACCAGTGTGAAGATATACATAGAACTTGCCTAATGGGCACTTTTACCCCCTTCCTGCCCAGGCCAATTTTCAGCACTGTTGCACTTTAAATGACAATTGCGTGGTCATGCAACACTGTACCCAAATGAACCACTGGGTTTTTAATTGTTTGCTAAGTAACGAAATTATAACTGAAATTATAGGGGAGCCATCCTGCCGCAGTATAACTGCGGCGGCTGGTACGGGAACTGGTTTAAAAAAAAAATACGTTTGTATAGTTTGTTATAAAATTTTGCAAACAGGTAATTTTTCTCCTTCACTAATGTACACTGATGAGGAGGCATTGGTGGGCACTGATGAGGCTGCACTGATGAGGAGGCATTGGTGGGCACTGATGAGGAGGCATTGGTGGGCACTGATGAGGCTACACTGATGAGGAGGCATTGGTGGGCCCTGATGAGGCTACACTGATGAGGAGGCATTGGTGGGCACTGATGAAGCTACACTGATGAGGAGGCATTGGTGGGCACTGATAAGGAGGCATTGGTGGGCACTGATGAGGCTACACTGATGAGGAGGCATTGGTGGGCACTGATGAGGCTACACTGATGAGGAGGCATTGGTGGGCACTGATGAGGCTACACTGATGAGGAGGCATTGGTGGGCACTGATAAGGAGGCATTGGTGGGCACTGATGAGGAGGCATTGGTGGGCACTGATGAGGCTACACTGATGAGGAGGCATTGGTGGGCACTGATGAGGCTACACTGATGAGGAGGCATTGGTGGGCACTGATGAGGCTACACTGATGAGGAGGCATTGGTGGGCACTGATGAGGCTACACTGATGAGGAGGCATTGGTGGGCACTGATGAGGCTACACTGATGAGGAGGCATTGGTGGGCACTGATGAGGCTACACTGATGAGGAGGCATTGGTGGGCACTGATAAGGAGGCATTCGTGGGCACTGATAAGGAGGCATTGGTGGGCCCTGATGAGGCTACACTGATGAGGAGGCATTGGTGGGCACTGATGAGGCTACACTGATGAGGAGGCATTGGTGGGCACTGATAAGGAGGCATTGGTGGGCACTCATAAGGAGGCATTGGTGGGCACTGATGAGGCTACACTGATGAGGAGGCATTGGTGGGCACTGATGAGGCTACACTGATGAGGAGGCATTGGTGGGCACTGATGAGGCTACACTGATAATGAGTGCCCTGATTATCAGTGTACATGTCCCTTTTAGAGAAGCCGGTTATCGGCTCTCTTCTCTCCTCATGCTGTCAGCATGAGGAAAGGAATGGTGATAACTGGCATCTGTTTACATCCGTGATCAGCTATGACTGGACACAGCTGATCACGTGGTAAAGAGCCGCTGATTGGCTCTTTACCTCAATCTGTGATCAGTGTCCTCCGGACACTGCTATCACAGAGCGCACTGCCAACGATCACGGGACGCCGTCATTCAGTTATAGCGCAGTTGGCAAGTGGTAAAAGGGATACATTTTTCTTGAGATTATCTTGCACTAAAGATGTCGATAATGGCCGACAATAAAATTTATAGTCATTTAAATTCATGATATTAATTAAAAAATGAATAAGGTTAACATTCAAATATAATACATTAAAAATATATATATTTTTATTATATATATATATATAATATATATATTTATTTTTTAAACCGTCATTTTCAGTTTCGATTTTGGCCAAGTGCATCGTGAATTTTCAGTTTTGGTACCAAAATTGTCATTTTAACGCACTTTGAAAAAAAAAAAAAAGAAGGGGAAAAAAAAAAAGCGGGGGGGGGGGGGAGGTGAAGCGTGTGTTGCCACCATTTTCAGGAATCTATGCGATAATACATTTTATATTTAGGGCTCCCTCATGCCAAGCTCCACACGAAAACACATGCATGATGATGTACATGTGCCTATAGGGGCAGTAAGGAGCGGTGTGATGCGTTGTTGCAGCCCATCACACAGTTTTGGTTTTTTTTTACTTTATTGAAGTGTTACAAAATGACATTGCTTTTACAAGCAGCAGGAGGGGACGTCTCTGCTCCATCCCTGCCTTCCACAGCTTCTTCGGGCTGTACCGTCCCACCGGGACACCCGATCGACCAGCCTGCGCTTCCGCCAGGGCTGAAGAAAGACCATAACGACTTTGAACGCCCTATGATATTAGGAACCTGGAAGCAATGACCTTACATCACTACCGGTTTCCCCAGAAGCAAAAAGGTGCCATTTTTAAAAATGAAAAGCATTTGATCACACCAATCTTATATAATCAAATGCTTTCAAGGGCAGAGGACAGATTTGGGGTTGAAATTTAAAGCGACAGAAAAAAAAAAAATAAATAAAGTGCCCCCTGCTCCCCCCGAGCTCATGCACAAAGCCTATTATGTTGCAGGGGCCTGCAAAATTTTAAGGCGTGACATGTTTGGTATCTATTTACTCATCGTTTGAAAACTGTACCAAACAATTGGATATTATATTGTATTTTTGTGCCTTAAAATGCAAAAAAGTGTATTTTTCCAAAAAAATTGCATTTGAAAAACTGCTGTGCAAATACAGTGTGACATAAAAATTGCAACACTCAATTTATTCCCCAGGACCTCAGCTTTAAAAAAAAAAAAAGATATAATGTTTTGAGGATCTAAGAAATGTTCTAGTAAAAATACGGATTAAAACCTTTATCCCAAACAGAAAAAAATAAAATATGTTACTGTAATTGCTTAGAAAGTGTGAGCTGAAGTTTGGCTTCAATTCGTTGGTGTATTTAAATCTGCTAGTACATCTAACGCTCCCCTCCCGCCCAGACCAACAATGCTGCTGTCCAAAGGTGCCCCTGTGCTCCTTCATCCAGAGCGAGGGCACAGGAGGTGTGTTACTGATCAGATCACCAGGTGAAGACAGAGGGAAAAAAAAACTAATGATGGGTAAGCTGCAATATATTACTATTTTGGTTTTGGGTTTAATACCACTTTGACGCAGTGTTGGGCTGTGATAAGGGCACATAGAAAACAAACACCCTTGCGTTGAGCCTGCATTGATCAATGGATATCGTGTGAAAGCATACTTCGTTAAACAGAAAGAGTAAAGCAATGAAATCCTTGTTATCTCCCTGAATGGTAACACACTCCACATCCATAGACCAGGCCACATTAAAGCTGAGCTGACTACGTATTCCCAAGTAAAGGTGACCTACAGAGCAGATTCTCAGCTGTTTCTTTAGCTGCTGTTGGCCAGTAATGTGACAGAGCCATTTCAGGCCATACAAATGACATCCATGTGTTCCCATAGCAGACCACCTCCGAGCCTGCACCTCTCATACATTATATTACCAAAAGTATTGGGATGCCTGCCTTTACATGCACAACAACTTTAATATCATCCCAGTCTAATGCCCCGTACACGCGGTCGGATTTTCCGATGGAAAACCTCCGATCGGAGCATGTTGTCGGAAATTCCGACCGTGTGTGGGCTCCATCGGACATTTTCCATCAGATTTTCCGACACACAAAGTTGGAGAGCAGGAGATAAAATTTTCCGACAACAAAATCCGTTGACGGAAATTCCGATCGTGTGTACACAAATCCGACGGACAAAGTGCCACGTATGCTCAGAATAAATAAAGAGATGAAAGCTATTGGCTACTGACCCGTTTATAGTCCCGACGTACGTGTTTTACGTCACCGCGTTCAGAACGATCGGATTTTCCGATAACTTTGTGGGACCGTGTGTATGCAAAACAAGTTTGAGCAAACATCCGTCTGAAAAAATCCTAGGATTTTGTTGTCTGAACAAAGTCCGACCGTGTGTACGGGGCATTAGTCCGTAGGGTTCAATATAAACCTTTTACAACCACTTTTTATTACAGGTAAGCCTATAATATGGCATACCTGTAGCTACCCAGGATATCTCCTAAACCTGTTTTGGAGATAGCCCCTGTATCTGCATGTGCCCATGTAATCGGCACATGCGCACTGAAGCAACGGCACCTAAGTGCCATTGCTTCAGTTAGTGTGCCGTTACCGGCCGCTTCCATGCACATGTGCGGGAGTGACGTCATTGCGGCTCTGGCCAATCACAGCGCCGGATATGCATATTAGCTCATTGTGCCTTTGTCTTGCAGGTTTTTTGTTATTTTTTTTTTTTTAGTTAGTGGGTTTAGAACCACTTTAAACAGCACTAAAACGAGCGGCACTTTAGCGCTAACGCAGCTGCGGCCCCAGTGTGAAAGGGGTCTAACCACTGATAGGTAAAGTAAATAACATTGATTAGCTTGATACAATGGCATCTGAATGGCAGTTAGATATATTAGGCAGCAAGTGAATATGTTTTCCCTGAAGTCAATGTGAAGAAGAAGAAAAGAAGAAAGAATATGGACATTGCAGTTTGTTGTGTATGGGGCTGTGTAGCCACAGACTGGTCAGTGTGCCTCTGCTGACCCATGTCCATAGCTCCCAACTGTCCCTAATTTAGAACAAAGTCCCTCTGTCCCTCTGTCCCTCATTTTGGTCTGATTTATATAGTTGTATATAAAATTCAATATTTATCTTTCACAAACTATTTCCCAGTGCTAAAGCTTTGATCCAATTTCTAAATTGCTGCATTTGTAACATTTAGAAGCCAGTATAAAGGAATAGTAGTGGTAAAAATCATTATTTTGTAGAATTCTCCTTTAAGAGGGCGTGGCAGGGGTGTGTCCTATGCCTACATACTCTTGTTAATAGGTGTCTATCATTCCCATCTCAAAAAATTGGGAGGTTGGGAGCCAAAAGCGCCCACAATGGGCATGTGAGCATCAGAACTGGACCATGGAACAATGGAAGAAGGTGGCCTGGTCTCATTAAAGTGGAAGTCCATGCAAAAACTAAAAACCCTGCATGTGTAGACACCAGGGATCTAACACTAACCTCTCTATCCCTGTAAAGAATAAATGAGTATTTATACCTTTTGGAAGCTGATCTGACCCGTTCCCCAGCGCTGGAAGCTCTGCAGAGGACACGGCCGACAAAGGCTGTGAAATGAATGGGAAGTGACGTCACCCATAGAGTTACTATGGGGCTTCCGTTGTCCTCCATCTCATCTGCACCCACCTACACAGTGAAGCCGCGGCTGACAGCTCAGCGTGGGATCCGGTCAGAGCGGGTCAGATCAGCTTCCAAAAAGGTATACATGTTTTTTCTTTACAGGGATAGAGAGGTTAGTGTTAGATCCCTGGTGTCTATAGATGCAGAGATTTTTGTTTTTTTGCATGGACTTCCACGTTAGTTCAAAAATGGTTTGAGGAATACAATGAGATCAAGGTGGTGATTTGGCCTCCAAATTCTCCAGATCTCAATCCAAATCGAGCATCTGTGGGACATGCTGGAAAAAACACACGTGACCCATGAAGACCCCACTTCACACGACTTAAACTGGGACGGAGGTCTAGGTTATGACAGACCGTGAGCAGGCAGGCCATTATAGCACAAGACACAAGTCCTGCCCCCCTCCTGCCCAGGCCAACTTTCAGCGCTGGCACACTTTGAATGACAGTTGTGCAGTTATGCAACACTGTACCCAAACTACATTTTTGTCAATTGCATTTAATCACCGCTGGGTTTATCATTTCTTGCAAAATAAATGAACAAAGACTGAAAATTTTGAAAAAAAAAAAAATTCATAGTTTGTTATAAAATTTTGCAAACAGGTAATTTTTCTCCTTCACTGATGTGCGCTGACAAGGCGGCACTGATCGGCTGCACTGTTGGGCCTGATGAGGCAGCATTGATGGGCACTGATAGCTGACATTGATAATCAGCGTACATGTCCCTTTTACACAAGCTGGTTATTGGCTCTCCTCTTACTGTCAGCATGAGGAAAGTACTGCCGATAACCGCCTTCGGTTTACATCGTAATCAGCTGTGATTGGACACAGCTGATCACGTGGTAAAGGGCAGCTGATTGGACACAGCTGATCACGTGGTAAAAGGCAGCTGATTGGACACAGCTGATCACGTGGTAAAGGGCAGCTGATTGGACACAGCTGATCACATGGTAAAGGGCAGCTGATTGGACACAGCTGATCGTGTGGTAAAGGGCAGCTGATTGGACACAGCTGATCGTGTGGTAAAGGGCAGCTGATTGGACACAGCTGATCACCTGGTAAAGGGCAGCTGATTGGCTTTTTACCTCAATCTGCGATCAGCAGTAAAATGACGCCCTCCCAGAACTAACCGGCCGCACTGTAGCTGTCATTCAGCTAAAGCGCGATTGGCAAGTGGTAATAAAGGTGTTTTGTGGATTTCTACCTACAGGTAAGACTATAATAAAGCTTACCTGTAGGTACTGTAAACATCTCCTAAACTTGCACCGTTTAGGTGATATTTACTTAAGCATTGCCGATGATGTCACTTGTGCATGCGCACTGCACTCTTAATGGTTGGCGTCCATTGAGAGAGCTGCACCACGGGAGTGATGACATCACAGCTCGGCCAATCAGATGACTGCAGTGTGTGAATCCGGAAGGAAGACTGGGTGAAATTGGAAGCCCTGTCAGCGGTGACAGCGTGCAGAGGGAGGGCTTTGTTCTCGGGTAAATCGTTCATAATGTGCTAGTATGCATACTAGCACATTATGCCATTAACTTGCAGGGATTTTTTTTTTGCAGTTTACTATTGCTTTAAGGATGATGGAGCAGCACTGGGGTCCCCAGTTTGCATGTTCTCGCTGTGCTTTCATGGGGTCCTCCCTGGTAGGGAGATTGGCTCCGGTCTAAAAGCAGAACTAAACCTTCCCCTCCTTTTCAGCCAAGGAAGCCGCCATCTTGGCCTCTGTTTGATCTGCGGTTGCCATGGTGCTGCACATGTGATCAGTCATGACAGTTCAAGCAAATGTGACAATTAGTAATCCCGGCATGCCAGGAATATATAACTGTTTTCTAGAAACCATGACATTGATGGGTTTATCTCCACTTCTAATATATAGGGAGGTTAGATTGTCAGCTCCTGGGGCGGATGTATATGTAGAGTGCTGTGTACACTGTCAGTGTAATAGAGATGACATGAGATGACTGTCTTCCAGTGTAGAGGATGGATGTGATTGGATGGATCGGATGTGTCCGTTATATGGGGGCTTGTACTGCTCTCCTGCTGCTGTGGTCGCCATAGGACTGTAGGGCACGTGATGCATTGCAGGCCTGATGGTCCCCCCGGAGATCGGAGCGGCCTTTGTGTCCCCGGAATCAGCTGACTCCATCACAGAACAATGACCCGCAGCCCCTCCTTACCTTCCAGCTCCTCCATGTTTCCCCCTCTATGTGACGCTCCGCCGCACACTCCCGCTACCACGGCAACCGAGACACGCCCGGCCGGGAACCAACACGCCGATAATTGGCTGAGCCACAAGCCTCGCCAGTTACCGAGCTCTCCACTAGGGGGCGGGGATTGAGGACCGGAGGGCGTGTCCTAAATGTCACTGTGGTCGAGCCATCCAATCACAGTCGTACAATGCGGCCTATAGGCTGTCACGGTATGCCAGCCAATTGTAGGGGGCGTGTCCTGTCGCTATGGCAGACTATACTTGTCAATGAAAGAAGGGGCGTGGCCTGTCTGCGAGTTCGGCCTGTGGAGGAGTGGCCTGTTCTAGGACCCGCCTATTGTGTACGGTCTGACACTGGTATATCTGCACTTCGTCTCCTTGTCCTTTCATGGGGCTTGGCGGAGAAATAAGGTCATGACCGTATAACCGCAGTAATGCAGACGCTTCTTTGAATGGCGTTTCCTAGTCTTAGCAGTGAGTTGGTTTTTCCACTGCATGACTAGCGTGTTCTCTCAGCTTATTGTCATATGCATGAGGGGTGTGCTTTATTATAGCGAGAGGCGTGTCCTGCCAATAAAAGAGCCTTCTGGTGCCCGAGGGGCGTGGTCCGCGTGGATTCTAACCAACGGCTGCTCCTTCTAATGCACGAGGGGCGTGCCCTTATAGCTTCTAACGAATAGCTGTCATTCCAATACACGAGGGGTGTGTTCTGTCTGATTTCTAATAGACAACTGTCATATTAATCCATGAGGGGCGTGTTCTGTCTGGATTATAACGAACCAGCGGTTTATGCTAATACACAAGGGGCGTGTGCTGTCTAGATTCTAGGGAACAGCTGCTCAGTCTAATACAGGAGGGGCGTGTCCTTTTGAATTCTAATGGAAATTGCTCCTGAGGGGCGTGTTCTGTCTAGATTTTAAAGTAATTGTAAATGATCACCTTGCAAAAAAACAACCTATTCAGTTTAACCACCTCCCGTCCCAAAAGACAGCTACAGCGCGGACCTAATTTTCAGGGCACTCTGTGATTAGTGAGTCCGCTCGGCTGATCACAGATCGGAGTAAGGGGTCCATCCTGACCCCTTACCATGTGATCAGCTGTCAGCCAATGACAGCTGATCATGTGGTGTAAACAGAGCCGGTGTCTTGCCGAGAAAGTTCCCCCGGCGGATAAACGACTACAGAGCCACCGAAAATAGCCGAAGCTGAAAACCTTCAGTCAGCTGTACACGGCGCCTGTGCCCTGAGTCCAAGTTCAAGCCCCACCATCCAAGTGGACATAGAGGTAGAAGAAGAAAAAGTGCAGAGCGAAGCGAGCCCACGAGGGGCCCTGTTACAGGCGCCGTGTATAGCTGACTTACAGTTATTAGTTATTACAGTTAGTAGTTACAGTTAATTCCTACATTGCTATATTTCTGACCATAATAACAACAGGTCAGACCTCTTACCGTGGGCGGAGTTTGCTCACAATAGTGCCTTGAATTCTGCTTCCTGATTATCCCCGTTTATGGCGAACTATGGTTTCCAACGTTCCATGTTGCCTGCCTGTTTTGTTCTGCAGAGTATTCCTGCATTAGTGGAGCATCTCCGTGGTTTGTGGTCTACTTGGGCACAAGTCCAGGAGGCTTTGCGACATGCTAATGATAGGTACAGACCCCATGCTGACCGCAGACGCCTGCCTGCACCTTCCTACCAGGCTGGGGACAGGGTCTGGCTGTCATCTCGCAACCTCCGACTTTGTGTTCCCTCTCTGAGGTTCGCACCTCGGTTTATTGGGCCTTTCCGTATTCTTCGCAGGATTAACCCAGTGGCTTACGCATTGGACCTTCCTCCTAGTATGCGTATCTCAAATGTATTTCATGTCTCCTTATTAAAACCTTTGGTCTGCAACCGCTTTACCACCTCGGTGCCTCGTCCTCACCCTGTACAGGTTGAGAACCATGAGGAGTATGAAGTACAATCCATTGTTGACCCCCGCAGGTTCCGTGGGCGCATAGAGTACCTGGTGCATTGGAAAGGGTATGGTCCAGAGGAACAATCTTGGGTCTCATCCTCGGAGGTACATGCCCCTGTCCTCCTGCGTGATTTCCATAGACGTTTTCCCCTCAAGCCTGGTGGTCCTCCGAGAGGGAGGGTTCATTGAGGAGGGGGTACTGTTAGGGCTGGGCAGCATGGCCCTTTCTTCTCTGAGCTGGCTGCTCAGCTGTCGGCTAATTGCCTGCTCCTATCTATCCACAGTGACTCACCTGTTGATGATATCCTGCTCATCAGTCCTGCCTACTTAACCCGTTCAGCCTAGATGATCTCTGCCTTCGCCTTGATCACATCTCTAGAGACGCTCTCCTATTAAAGACTTGCTTGGTTGACATTCCTTCTGGCTCCAGATCCTGCTTGCTGTTCTACTACGCTCATCTCTGGCTCCCTGACATTTTGGCTTGTCTGACTTTCCGTTCCGGTTCCTGAACTCTGGCTATGTTTTTACTACGTTTCTCTGTTTACCTTTTTTTATAATTATTAAACAAGTGAGATTTAAATGTACTTCTGTAATAAGGGGTTAAATCCTGTGTTACATTAATTCATAGGTTCATTCATATATTTACCCTTTCAGATATGTGGTCAGTAAATGCAAGGATTAAAGCACACAAAGCAAAGAATGTAATAAAAGAGATTTACTTAGCTTTGATTAACGATGTATTACAGATGATACAATACAGGATAAATTCAGCATTCAATCCAGGGAACCCCTCATCTTCTGAAATCGTCAGATAGTTCTGGAAGCCGACAGCCTGTTCAAGGTCCAGGCACATTCACATTCATGTCCTGGAAGAAGTCCACTGCTGTTCTCTATTGTCTAACCTTTTAAAGGCTTGATGGAAGGCGCAAAGAAGCTGGTTTTATCTGGTACTAACAAAAGACTAGCCATAATGGTCCTGAGACAATGTGACCATCTTTGAGTGACCATCTGTGAGCTCTGAAACATACATTTTTACATATATAGAAGTAATCACCTTAAAACTATCATAGTTAATAACTCATAATGCCAAGTTCTTTGTAAATCAATTATAAATATAGACCCATACTACAACTTCTGTCTCAGTCTGATTCATGGTTTCTGACAATATGTATCTATATATCCGGATATATACTAAAGGCCTTTAACACCTATACCTCCAGTTAGGCACTGTGGCACAGTTCAGTTTCAGGGGCCCCTGATGAGCTGGCTTGCAAGGCGTAACACAATCCGGCTTGAGAGGATGAACGCTGATGCATCTGTGGAGTGGTGGCTTCCTGGGGCGCCTTATACAGATGAACACACCAATGGTAAAGAAGTCTGGAACACGTCACCTGCAAGGCAAATCAGGCCTATCTAGCCTATCTGACATCACTATAGGCTATTAATGCTACCAGACCGCTACCTATATAAATGGCAGCCGGAAGCCTATCCTTTCGCTACCCTGAGCTGTTTACCGTTCCCTAGGCTAATACTAGCTAGTACCCCCCCAGACAAAAAAAGGACACTGTTGTGTTTAAATAATAAAGTGGCAGATATACACTTCAACACAAACCAGTCACTTATTAGCTTATAATAAAATGAGCTTTGCTCTTATACACTTGAGATTAGCCCAAGTATATTGCAGTATGCAAATAGAAAGTTTCAGTGAAACAGAGAAGCCTCTGACAGCTATCTCTGATTCCCACACAGGAGTGACAGTAATATAACAGACAGTAAGCTACACAGTGCAGTAATGCCCTGTATACACAGGATCACACACTCCGACAACAAAATCCAAAAAGATTGTCTTGCATACACTCAGTCACACAAAGTTGGCCGGAAATTCCGAACGTCAAGAACGCGGTGACGTACAACACATACAACGAGCCAAGAAAATTGAAGTTCTATAGCCAGTGCGGTTCTTCTGCTTGATTCTGAGCATGCGTGACACTTTGTGCGTCTGAATTGTCTACACACGATCGGAATTTACGCCAACAGATTTTGTTGTCGGGAAATTTTAGATCCAGCTCTCAAACTTTGTGTGTCGGAAATTCCGGTGGAAAAAGTCCGATGGAGCCTACACAGGGTCGGAATTTCCGACAACAAGCTCCGATTGCACATTCTTCTTCGGAAAGTCCGACCGTGTGTACAGGGCATAACACTTGCCTATGGTTCCTTTTCAGCCATGAAGGATGGATGGATGGATGGATACAGCACAAAATCAGCCTGCAGCCCCTTCTGGCTTGCAGAGCATGTGGCTGGCCACTCTCTCTTCTCACTTCCTGTAAGACATTCATATATATATATAGCCTTGAGGGGTTCCCTGACTGTTAATGCGGGGTTCCATCCAAAAGTGGAACTTCTGCTCATCTGATTCCCCCCCCTACGGTGCCACAATGGACACCTTTCGGGGGGGAGGGGGGACAGTATACCTGTCTTTGACAGGTATCCTTTCCACTTCCGGGAGCCTCAGCCGCGGCTACTGACGTCACGACTGGGGCTCCCTCCTCCTCCCTCCTCGTTCCCCTGTCGCCGGGCCAGTAGGAGAGAGGAGCGGGCCTCGTGCATGCGCAGTAGGGTTCCCGGCATGAAGCCAAAAGGCTACACTGCCAGGTACCCTTACCCGAAATGGAGACGGCAGCACTCGACAGCTGGAAACATCAGCTGCGGTGCCAACATTGCTGGACTCCAGGACAGGTAAGTGTCCTATTATTAAAAGCCAGCAGCTTCTTTTTTTTTGGGCGGACCTCTGCTTTAAGCAAGGACAGGAAACAACCTATTAACAGGAAGAATCTGTTTGTTCAAGAACTCTATGGTAAGTACCAGGCATGAATGTAAAAAAACCTCACAGACAGTGTACAAAAGAACACTTACCTACACACTTTAATGAACAGTTGTCTAGATTTTAATGAACAGTTGTCTTTCTAGTGTACCCGGGATGTGGCTGCTCCTGAGGGGAGTTGTGTATGGATTCTACCTATCAGTTGCTAGTTTTAAATATTGCGGGGCGTATATTGTCTCCATTTGTGCAGTGCCTCTGGGAACCTGTTGAAGTGATGTCAGTGGGTGCAGAGAGGGATGTGTTCCCTCACCTTTCAGTATTTATAATGGTGAGACCTAGGATCCCCATATTCCTATCTGAGCCCCGCAGGCTTGTTCTTGTCACTGAGTGCTGGTCCATACTGATGCGGTGCAGGAAACCGCATGTGATTCGCACAGGAATGGCACCACATTCCTATTCCAATCACATGCGATTCTTTGCAGTGCAATTTGAGCCTAATAAATTTGTATGGCTCAAATCACAGTGCACCTGCATGAAAAAGGTGCATGCACCTGTTTTTGCCACACTGGAATTAATCCAATTTCGCAAATCGCACTGCGTTTTGCAACCTGTTTTTGGGGAGTTGTTAACTTAACATTGACACCAGCAGCAGTTCGCGTGAATGGAGTGTGATTGTGATATGGTGCAAACTGAGACTCAGAGTCCCATAATTGGGGAATGGCATGCACAGGGTGTGAGTCTTTCTTTCCATGCACCTCGGTCCCCTTTTCATGCCCTGTGCAGCAGGGGGAACCCCTGTAGATCAGTTTATGTAATGTGAGGTGGAGCACTACCCCCGTAGGGGTTGCAGATGATCGGGTTCCCCACTTTACACAGCTAGGCAAATAGCATTTCATCCAAACACAAGGAACAGTCTGAGCTTAGTTTTTATGTTTTATTAGGGGGGAAATAACTTGGTTGGGGAATTCGAATTGGGAATGCCTGGCTTGATAGCAATAAAAACCAGGGACAACATCTTTCCTATATACAACTTCAAATTGGTTTCTTCTGATGCAACAGCCCCTTAATGACGAGGAACTCTCAGTCCCTTTAGACAGAAGCACAAAGTATTATAAGCTGCATCCTGGAGTACCCCCAACTCCCTTGTAGACACTAGCCCCAGATCTACCCACTGCAGGAAACATCAGCCCGCCTAGCTGTTTCTTCACCAGTCTAACCATCTGATTCTTCAGCAGTCTACCCGACTGCTCCAAAGATCTCCCAGGACATGGTTAAGAAACATTTAAGCACACCACTATCTTTAAAGAGGATGTAAACCCCGGTGGTCTGCAGATTAAGACATAATAGGCTAGTATGCATTGCATACTAGCCCATTTTGCGACACTTACCTGCAAACAAAGCCCGCGCTGTTCCCTGTGCAAGCCGCGTCCATCTTCGCCCCTCTTCCTTCCGGGGCCATGGACTCTGGCTCTGTGACTGGCTGCGCGCGGGAGCCGTCATTTACGGCACACGCTGGGGAAGAAATGGCACAGGGGCACTGTGTATTCATCCTCTCAGTCTGCTGCAGAGTGTGCCAGCTTGTATTTAAACTGGTCGCTCTGTATGTAGCTTCTGACAGGCTGTGCAAGGAGCCCATATCTCCGGAACCATAGGTCGTATAAGGGGTGGGGTAGGACTTAGGCTACATTCCCCCCACATTTCGGGTCTCTGTGACCTCACCAAGCTATGACCCCCAAAGCTCAAATTATTTTTTTTATATGTTCTGCCTCATCTGCCTCCCCTGACTGAACGTCCCTGCTCTACGGGCAGTAGCCTGGGAGGCAAGGACTTTTCCAGAAGGTCACTCCAAATATTTATGCACATCATCACAGGAATAAACCCCCTGTGATTGGCCAAGACAGAATAAAAATGTATATACATTTTAAATTATCATTCTAACTACTGGAGAACAGCAGCAGGCTAAAACAACACCTGGGCTTAGAAGAAACCCAGCAAACACAGATAACATAAACAGAGCTCAGACTGGCCACAGTCTAGTTGCAAACACACTACTAGCTTAAAGTGGTTGAAAACCACACACATGAAATATGAACAAAGCACATCCCTCTATATAGTGTGTACTTGTCTCAATAAAGAACAGTGTAATTTCTGTCTGCTACTTCATTCCTTTGCTATCAGCAGACAAGTTTTCCTGACACCAAGACAAACATGGTGACCGGGAGAAATATCCAGCTGATTGACAGTCTCAGCTCTGTTCCTGTGTGCTGTGTGAAAGGGGGTGTGTCCCTTCCCTTCCAATCAGCTCTCAGAGCTCTCCTCACTGAGCTCTGCAGAGTGTAACTTCAGATCACAGCCCCTTTTTTCTGAACTCTCAGACAAGCTTTAAGCACTTTGAATGAATATAGAGAAGAGAAGTCCGCAGATAAACAGGTACAACTGATGCAGGAGGATTTGTTTAATCTCTGTGTATCACCTGAGGCCAGTCACTTCGCTGGGTATATGTGAGGGTTTACAACCACTTTAAGGCAGTCCCTACAAACAAAATCGTAAATGTACTCCATTCAGCAAAGGGTGATGTCCCTCTGGTATTTGTTGCTGAGACAGTCAAAGTGACTTTAGAAAATACTTGAGAATAGTATTATTCTAAAGCTGGAATTTCTTAGGTCACTTTGAGATTTGGTAAAAAGTTTGCTGTAGCTCATTTCACAAATTACTTTTGGCAGTTCTGCTGTCCTACACAAATACTGTATATCTTGAATTTTTGTACATTAGCCCTTTTAACTAGAAATGTGGTTTTCTTGTCCCTGAAAAAATTTACCTACACAAATCTTTAAGCCATCTGTGAGAACCTACTAGTATAAGGGACTGTATAGTGGTTTTATACACTGTAGCTTTTCCTTCCAAAGTGACTGCCGCAAAAGTAAATGCCAACATGAAAGTCCTTTAGTGAGGAATTGTTCTTTGGGGCAACCACTGAGCACAGAAGGTTTCTGCTTACTGGAGCCGTATTTGGTGGTGTGGGCAACAGGAGTGGTAAGTGTTTAGTAACAGGAGAAATGGGGGAAATGTCAACAAATATGTGGCTGGTAACTATTTCTGGTATTACCAAAGTCGTAGACCAAGGTTTTTGTCTGTTTAGCAGAAATCTTCTGATCTTGAATATGTCCTAACAGACTGTGATTTCACATGTAAGATACCTGCAAGAAAAGAATGCAAGATGAGCATTGCACAGAATTTAACCCAGTACAGCAAACACTTTAAATGCTTTTGTGAATTGAGCCATTCAGTCCAGTGTACACAGTTCTTACTTTGTTCCTCTTAGTTCCCACTAAGCTGTCCATATACAGTATATGTACAGTACCTTTGTGATTGTTATTGAGCTGCTGTATAAATGGCTGTAAAAAAATAAAAGAAATTATGGCATAAGCAAGCACACTAGGGAATTATCTAACCCTTGGGCATATCTAGACATGCAAATACTTTTCTTAAGCAATATCTTTTGCAAAACAAATTACACATTTCTGGGTGCATTGCCAAAATGAAATTGTACCAATTTAACTATGCGTTTTATAAACGTCAACATTTTTCATACTGTACGATTTAGAATACATCCCGCAGCAGCAGTCTCATAAATGATACAGCACAACATACAGTATATGGTCTTATAATAATCTAAGTCTATGGCTATCCATAGACTTAGTGGCAAATACTGTTGGAAGACTGCTTGTTAGGGAGTTCTGTGTATATAGTCAAATCTTGTTCAGTGTGGCCCATAAAATTGTACAAGCTTGTAGGCAGGTTGCCTATTGTACTGTGTGTGTTTAGTTAGTTACTTTGCTGCCCAGGTCAGGGGAAGGGGGGGGGGGGTTAATGTTTTTGCAACCTTCCCTAATCATGTTCCTGGGTCTCTTCTGGGGTCTGGCCTTCCCTCCCTCCCCTCCTGTGTTATATACTGTAAAAGATAAACAGTTTGGGTCCCAGGGGGGCTAGAGAGTGGGCACAAGAATGGTAACCTTTGGAGCGCTGACTCATCAGGACATCCATGACCATGGACATCTCTACTCAAGTTTTTCCAATATTGGACTTTTCCCAAAAGGACTTCACCTTTGCAGGTATGCTGGGGCAGCCACAACTAGAGATAGTTAGGGAAAGGACATTCATTCCTGTTATACATGTTCTCAGTAAAAGTTGTTTAAACTGTTTTGGGCCTGGTCTAAATTTATTCAAGAGGTGCATGGTGGGTCTTGTTGAATTCCTAAAGAACCTGTGTCTGTAAACGCACTATAGGATATGAGTAACATCTCTATGAAAGGATAACTCTGCAAGGTAAAGAAGAGGAAGTAGTTGTCATGGGTAACTGTGAGGAAGAACAGCTACAGCAACCAGTCTTTTGGCGTGGCACCTGGTTGAGTGACAGAGCCTCCGGCAGCAAGGGGATTGGTGCTCTGACTCCCTAGCTGTCTATCTCCTCTGGTCTCTGGGAACAGACTAGCATTAAGGAGATTCAAAATTCGAAAAGTGTGGCGCTATAAACTCCATACATAAAAACTAAAGAATGAACACTCTAAAATATTGAGTGATTATAAGACAAACATTCCAGTGTGAACCAAAAAGTGCTTATGTGAAGGGAATGTGATTGGTAAACAAAGCTTAAATACATTCATTTAATCCAATAATAAGTGAAAAAAACATCACAAAATAATAATATAAATGAAGTCCATGTCATAATAACATTTCGGTTTCAGGACCAGGTACGTAACAGTACCAGTCAGCCAAAAGATGTCTGAAGCTGACAGAGGTGCATCTCCACTAGAGGCTTTGTATCAACAAGCTTTAGCCCTCAGGCAAACCATAAAGAACCTACAAGAAGGTTATTTCCAACTGGAAGGCCGCCTGCAGAACATACCCTCTACGTCCTCTCCTTCCGACCAGAACCCAGCACATGCAGCCCCTGCTGCCTCTGAACACATAGCTGTCACACCCACATTAGTGGTGCCTCAAACTGAACCACGGTTCCCCATACCCAAATGTTTCTCTGGGGACCGAAGAAAATTCAGGCCTTTAAAAAAACGTCTTCCATTTATACCTAGATCTGCAACCATGGACTTTCTCTCTTGAAACTGTTAAAGTAGGTTTCATCATTTCCCTGCTCACTGATGAAGCACAATCCTGAGCCCATCATATTTTGAAGCAAAAGAACCTGGTCCTCAACTCAGTCTCAGCCTTCTTTGAAGCCATGTCACAGCTTTATGACGACCCTCAGCGGATTGCTATGGCCGAGGCAGCCCTGCACACACTCCAACACAGGGAACCGGCCTGTAGAGGACTATATGATTGAGTTTCGCAAATGGTCAGCAGACACACACCGGCTGGAACGAGGCCGCATTAAAATGCCATTTTCGGCATGGCCTATCTGAAGCACTTAAAGATGAACTGCCCTGAGTTGATGTTCCTGCCACTCTGGATCAACTCATTCAACTGGCCATAGAGATTGATCACCGACTGCGGGAGCGATGATCTGAACTAACTCAATCCTTCAGACCTACCTGGATGCTAACCAGAGTCCCTCCAGTAATCCCATCTGCACCTGCTACCTCTTCTTCTTCAACACCTCCTGAAGGGGATCCAAGGCAGATTGTACTGATGCATTCTGCCCTAACCCCCGCAAAGAGGACACGCCTTCGGGAAGCCAACCTATGCCTCTACTGCGGAGGGTCTGGACATTTTCTTTGGCACTGCCCTGTTAGACCCAGCAAGTCCTTGCCTCCTTGCCCTGCTTACTCCCCAGTCTCTGGGATTCATCCTGCTCGCCTCATTCTATCCATCTCATTACAGGTGGCGGACGGGAAAATCAAGTTTTAGGCCATAATTGATTCGGGTGCTGTAGTTCTTTTCTAGACCTCGCTTTGGCCAAAAAATTTAGGATTCCACTGAGGCCTAAAAGACTGAGCCTTAGCGTTCACCTGGCAGATGGCAACATCCCCAAAACCGGGCCCATCACTCAAGAGTAGACATGTGCATTCGTTTTCGTCCGAATGCATTTTCGTTTGAATTTCAGGTATTTTCGTTATCGTTTTAACAAACGATAATGAAAGTGCAGAATCCGAAAAACGAAAGATCTGACACAAACAACTGCTTTATTTTCGTTTTCGTTGCTACAACAGTTCGATATAGATAGGAGATTCGACATGATGATGACAATAACAATCTGTGTCCATCAAACCTGTGGTCGAATGTGCCTAACCTTAACTCTATTAGTCCAAGATTATTCTACATAGAGAGAAAAGATTCGACATAGAGAGAAGATTCGACGTAGGGGAGAAAAGATTCAGCGAAGGGGAGAAAAGATTCCATGTAGGGGAGAAAAGATTCGACGAAGGGGAGAAAAGATTTGACGTGGGGGAGAAAAGATAAATACAAATAATGATGACGATGAATGTTATTGGCTGATTGTAACCAAAGAGGAGGAGCAGTAAAATAGCTAGAACTAAGTACACACGTACTTTGGCTTATGGTGTCTGTTGAAAGTTCTAAGAAGATTTGACGGAGCTGGTAAACTATACGGTGTTGTACAGTTTAGCTGCTCCATCGAATCTTCTTTGAGCATTCGACAGACGCCATAAGCCTTCAATGACAGATTCGACCTTAATTTGGATTTTCGGACGAATGCAATTTTTACGAAACGAAATAAATAAAAACGAAATTTCGGGAGTAACTAAATACATTTATTTTTCGGACGAAAATGAAATTCCGAAACGAAATATTTCAGTGTGCACATGTCTACCAAAAGACCAAACCCTTTTTTTTTTTCTAAGTAGGTGTGTGTTATATTGTTGTTTTACTGTTTTAGGATTATTGTACAGTCAGGACGGCAGAGGTCCAAGAGTCGGCTACCACTGGAACCATAATACAAGGAATACGACTTTTTGGATTTTGTGTGCCTACCTAAAAATGGAATTGTGTTTAAAGCTATGTTTCATGGTATGCATGCAACTGCATAACTGGTTTTTTTTTTTGTTTGTTTGTATGAAAAGTTGTTTAAAATTAAATAAAATATAGATTAAAAAAAAGAGACTGAACCTATTATGACTATAACTGATTCTGGACATCAGGAATTCCTGTGCTTTGATGTCCTTTGCTCCCCCATGTTTCCTGTAATATTGGGCATCCCCTGGCTGCGAACTCATAACCCCAGGATCGACTGGCCAGCACTGTTTTGTTCCTGAACCCCTAAATTCTTCCAGTTGCATGACCGTTCAGCCAGTATCTGACAGCAGCCAGTATGTCCTATCTAGTTATCATGACTTCTTGGACGTGTTCGATAAGAAGAGAGCCGATGTCTTACCACGACATCGGCCCTATGATTGTCCTATAGAACTGCTTCCAGGTACAGAAGTTCCCTTCGGCCGGATTTTCCTGTTATCAAAGTTAGAATTGGAAGCTCTACATCTCTATATCGACAAAAACCTGGAGAAAGTATTTATCCGTCAATCCTCCTCCCCGGCAGGTGCAGGGATCTTCTTCATCGAGAAGAAAGAACACACAAGAAGAAAGCCCTGTGTGGATTACAGGGAACTAAATAAAATCACTATTAAAAATCGATACCCGCTTCCTCTTGTACCACAACTTTTTTAGAGGAGAAGTATAGCCAAAGCTTGTTTGGCTATACTTCTCCTATGGATCTCAGGAGTGTAATTCGTTTTGCACTCCTGTAACCCGATTTCAGCAGAGAGCGGACTGAATCCTCACCAATGTCACTCAAGGCACCGTGTCATCCCGACCATGGAGACTGGATCCGCCAGGTGCCTGGACGGACACCCTGCTCAGCCTCTCAGTGAGCTGCTGAGAGCCTGAGACAGCGCTCCACCCCCTCCACAGCTCAGCGCTCCAGTGAGCGAGGAGGGAGAAGAGCAGAGAGCTGTGACTGACAATCTACAGTTCTCTGCTCACGGAGCTGTGAAAACCGAGCGATTGGCGGTGTTCGATCACTCGGTTCTCAGTGCAGAGGCATTGGGGGATAGATGCAGCATCGGACCGATGCTGCATCCACCTAGGTAAGTATGAATATGCAAAAAAAGTTCTCTTACTTCTCTTTTAAAGACTCCGGACTGCCCAAGTTTTCACAAACGTAGAGTATCTGGGGGGCCTACAAGAGAGGGAGACTAGTGGAAAACGGCTTTCCGAACTCGTTTCGGACATTATGAATATCTCGTAAGGCCTTTCGGATTATGTAATGTTCCAGCAACCTTCCAGCATCAAAATTACATTTTTAGAGAATTTCTGGACAATTTCCTTATTGTATACCTTGTTGATATACGTATTTTGTTCTGCATCCCTTGAACTTCACCGTGTACATGTGAAAAAAGTCTTAATGACTTTTAGGAAACATGGACATGCAAAAGCAGAGAAATGTGAGTTTGAGAAACAAACCATCCAATTCCTGGGGTTAATAATATCCACCAACGGAATTGCCATGGACCCTAAGAAGGTGTCCTGTATTCTCGAGTGGCCTGCTCCAATAGACAAAAAAGGAATCCAGAGATTTGTAGGATTCACTCATTTCTACAGGAGGTTCATTCAAGGGTTCTCAACCAAAATCATCACATCACTCAATGGACTCTGCAACATTGTCAATTTCGGTGGTCCCAGGAGGCCCAGGGAGCTTTCGATAAACTTAAACTTAAAGCCCTATTCACTTCTGTTCCAGTATTGTGGCATCCAGACCCCACTCTACCTAACGTTCTGGAGGTAGACACCTCTAATCACAGCGCCAAGGGCCTAAAACCTTGCTCCACCTGGTGGCCTTCTTTTCAAGTAAATTAAGTCAAGCAGAAAAGAATTATGACATTGGTGACCGGGAGCTGTTGGCTATCAAGACGGCTTTAGTAGAATGGCGGTACCTGTTGGGGGGGCGGACCATCCTGTAATGATCTTTACTGGCCACAAATATTTAGAATATCTTAGGACTGCTACATGTCTTAGACCCCGGCAAGCCCTGTTCTTCTGTCATTTTAACTTCACTTACCGACCGGGGTCCAAGAACAGCAAAGCTGATGCGCTTTCACAAATGTTACCTGAAACTCCCCAAGTAACCAGGACCATCCACCAATATGGCATGTAGTATGGTATGCTCCTCTCCTCGATAACTCCGTGCTGTCAGCTCCGTCCTGGCCCCTCCCCTACGCGTTTACGACACAGGGATCACGTATCTTCAGCAGGGAGATTCCCCTGATGAAGACACGTGATCCCTGTGTCGAACACGCGTAGGGGAGGGGCCAGGATGGAGCTGACAGCACGGAGTTATCGAGGAGAGGAGCATACCGTACTTCACGCCATATCAGCAGTTTTATATCTTTTGGAAGCCTGAAACAGAGTGGTGTACTTACACACCTGTAGAATGTGAGTACCCCAGTGTGGGGAGTGTGTTTTTTAATAAATCCTTATGTTATTACACTATCGAGTTTTTTCTTATTTATGGCTTGGAGCGGTACTGACTGAACCAGCTGGAGATTGACACCTGCACTTCATTATTGAGCCCAGGGGTGGCTCCAAAGCGTGTTTGGACGCAGTTTAGCTACTGTGTCACACACTCTGAGGTGAGCGCATAAACTTTTGGGGGGGTCACAGAAGTGCACCGGAGCATGATTTGGCAGTAACACATATTCGATGAGCATGCTGGATGATGCCACTGATGGACACTGTGTTATATTTTTGATTTTTTACACTCATCACTTATGAGCTTTCATTTATATTATTTTTTGTATATATTTTGTATATGTGGAATTACTGTTCCCTTCTACATTGTATGTAAGCACTTTGGTTTCAGCGGTATTATATATGCACATTGCACTTTAATTAATATCACGGATTGTCATTTAGGAATTTACTATTATTGTTTGGTAATATATCTTTGATTTTTTTTATGTATTTTGTTTTGAATTTTTTACATACCAGTTCCTGATTTGAGTAATCACTATATACGGTATATATTGTCCTAGCGCAACGCACATATTTATTTATTCACTATTGCACGGTTAAGGAATGTGATCTGTGTTTGCAGCTGGATAGCACTATAGTTTCTAAATTATAGGCATTGATCCGTTGTAGCTCGCAAGATCTTTCTTCTAATACATTACAGCCGCAAGTGAGTTTAAATGCCATTTTTTCCTTTAGAAATATCAGTTTTGCTGCAGCAGGTTTTATACATCGTACAGATGCGCCACTTTACAGGCAGACTAAGGGGACCCCAGGCATGATATTTAAAGGAAATTTTTTTTTTTGTTTCACTTTAAGCATCAATAAAATCACTGCTCCTTTAAAAACAATTGTTTTAAAAAAAAAATTGCATTGATTCATGTCCCCCATGGCAGTACCCAGGTCCCCATACACTTTTTTATGGCAATAACTTGCATATAGGCCTTTAAAATTAGGACTTTTGATTTTTCATGTTCCTGTTCCATATACTTTAATGAAGTTTGCATGTTCAGTAGAACTTTTTCCCTGTTTGAGATGTTCTGGTGCAAACCAAACGGGTGTGTTCGGTCCATCTCTAATATTCACCTTGTTCACCTAGCAATCTTAAACACATTTAATTCACTTATTTGAAGCTTGTACGTTCCTATATCTGCTTTATAACTCCTGAAGAAACCTTTAGTTTTAATTAATCTAAAATAAGGCAATACTGGCCTAAAGGAGATACAGAGGCTCTTCACATGCAGCTAGTAGGTTCTAAAGCGGTAGGCAGGCCACATGTTTAAGAGGCAGGGTACATCAGCCTTGCCTTTCTGGTAGTGGGTGTGTTATATAGCCAGAGCATACAGATGGTGGTGGAGTGGACAACCAAGCCTTCCTCCTCTTCTTTCTCCAAGGCACAGAGCAGTAAAGTTTCATCAGCAGCTGCAAATGTGCCTTCTTCTTCCTCCTCCTCTAAAGCTAATCTTGCCACTGCCACAAAAACTCATGAAGGAGTCATGAAAGAGTCGGCTGCATTATGATAATCAGTAACTTGCTGCAGAATGATTTGTAGGAATAATTGTATCAGATGTTGATGCAGAGGGGGGGGGGATCAAAGGTAGGGGACAATAGGCAGGGAAAAGCAATTGCCAGTGATATTCCTGCAGGAAAAAAAAGTTAATATTTTTCATTTAAAAATGAAAATAATATGGCACACACTTCATAATGCATAATTATATAAAATCTTGGAAGTCTCATTTGATAGAACACCATCCTCATGCAGCTTTGAGGGCAAAAAGCTAAATAAAGTATGTATATACAATATTTTCTCTGTTAAAATTGAGGTATATTCAACAAACTGCATAGACAGTATTTTAACAATCTCTTGAATGCCACATTTAAAACATGACACACTGCATGCAGTTTTACAGCCCAAAAATCTGCATTTTTGTACTGTATATAGTTTTTAAGTAAAAACTCCATAGAAAGGTTTTAAGCACTTTTGTCAAGTGGCAATTTGAAGAGGATGGACAACACACAGTCAGATTTTAATATACAAAATCAACTTTGCAGGAGTCCTGAAAGATCACAGGCTCCAAATGATCTAAAACATTGTTTATGGGACAACTCCAAAGTATAGATAGGAGCCAGATATATTAGTCACATTAAACGGCACACCCTTACACATGGATCTCATTTTACTAAAATTTAGGAGTCACCAGAGACTAACTCTAGTCCACTATTTAAATGTATTTTCAAAAGCTTAAAAGAATAAAGCAAAACAAAAAGTGAGAATTGTTGATTAACTCGTCCCACAATACTGGTAAAATAGCATGGTCATTAGGAATCTCATATATTAGGAAAAATAGATGCAGAACTAGGTAAAGAATCTTACACAAAGTGACCTTTCAAAAAATGGAAGAATATTCATCTTCATCACCTTAATCTCGACGGCAAAAGGAGAAACAAAAAGAGTTGTCATTTTCAAGCTACCTTGTACCACACTGGGGACTTCAAAGGAACTGAGGAAGCTAGAATGCAGCATGTGTCATAGCAAGGCTGACACTTTTAGAATTTATGCATTGTTTGGTCTTTGCACATAGCTGAGCCCATAAGTTCCTGTTGGTACATCATAAAAACTATAATCTTTATTCCATCAATATGTATCATCCCATTGTGTATCACCTTGTTTTTGGTTCACATGGATTGATTTGCTTTTCTCCACTGCCTTATTTGCATATTATCTTCCATTTTTTCTTAATATACTGTCCACAAAACAGCCTGTCAGTGCAAAGTACAACATTTTTTTAGTTTATTCTATAGTTCTCCACAATACTAAAATGCTTCTTCCCCATCCTTCTTATTTCTGACAAAGTATGTAATAAAATTATTCATCATTGGCACTTAATCCACACAGTAGTCTCTTTTAACATGTTAAAACATTTACTGTTATAATATCAATGAGTGGTATGAATACTTAGAGGCTCATGAGGACATTCTGGTAATACATTTATAATCTTATGTAACTTTGCTGTCCCTGAAAAAAATGACAATAACCAAACTCTTTCCCTTAGCTATGTTTTTTTTTCTGTTGATTATATGTATATACATTATATATATCTGCCATAATTATTTACATAGAAAATAAATGTTTTTTTGAAATTTATGTTTTTTTATGTATAAAATAAAACAATTTTTGCAAAATAATATTGCCAAAATAAAGCCTAGTCTGTCTCCAAACAATATACAGTATGTAATGCTTTGTTATTTTAAAGTGGTTGTAAACCTCAGACGTTAAAAATGAACAAAGCATATCCCACAACGGTGAATGCTAACCTGAATCCAAAGCACTGAGTCTGGTTCCTCTCTTATCTCTCTTCTTTCTGCTATCTGCATGACTCACTTCTAATAGATTAAAGTGGTATTTAACGCAAAACCAAAAATGTAATATATTGCAGTTTATCAATCATTAGATGTGGTGGCGGCATTAGTTTTCATATTTAGGTCCCCCCCCTCTATTTACCTGGTGATTTAGCCAGTAACACATCTCCTGTATTAGTGAGACACAATTCTATAGGAATGAGCACAGGAGACACAGTAGACAGCAGCATTGTCATTCTGGGGGGAGGGGAGTGTTACTTAGAATACCTTTATAATCAATTACAGCAAACTATTTTTCCTTTCGGATAAAGGTTTTACATTACTGAAAAAATCTGATTATTTTAAGCACCCCTGAAAGTGTTAAATGGTTTGTCTTTTCCCTGTAACTACAGGGGAGCTTATTCTGTTGAAAAACGACAGACACTGGCTGGATCACCAGATGAAAATAGAACAAAGCAAGCCTAAAAAGGGAAACTAATACAGCCATCACATCTATTAATTGGTAAGCTGTAATATAATAAATGTTTGCTTTTGGGATTAATGCCGCGTACACACGGTCGGACTTTTCGTCTACAAAAGTCCGACGGACGCCTACGGACTAAAGCTGGCTGACAATCCGATCGTGTGTGGGCTTCCCCGAACTTTCAGCGGACTTTCAGCGGACTTTTCCAGCCTCAAATCTGACGGACTTTAGATTTGAAACATGCTTCAAATCTTTACGTCGTAACTACGCCGGACCCAGAAATCCGCTCGTCTGTGTGCTAGTCCAACGGACAAAAACCCACGCTAGGGCAGCTATTGGCTACTGGCTATCAACTTCCTTATTTTAGTCCGGTGTACGTCATCACGTACGAATCCGTCGGACTTTTGTGTGATCGTATGTATGCAAGTCCGTTCGTAAGAAAGTCTGCCGCAAGTCCGCCAAAAGTCCACCAAAAGTCCGGCAAAAGTCAGTCGAAAGTCTGTCGGACAGGCTGTCGGACTTATGTAGACGAAAAGTCCGACCGTGTGTACGCGGCATTATACTTCTTTAAGCCGACACCATAAACTCCTTCTCAGTGCACAGCAGGTGACTCATAGGTGACTGAGGGCAGCTCTGTGTTTCTCAGAGCCTGTAAAGAGGGGGTGTGTCACTTTCCTTCAGTCAGCTCTCAGATTACACTCAGCTCTGTGCTCTAGCTCTGCAGTGTGTGTGACTTCAGATCGCCACCCCCTGCTTTCTGCTGCTAAGAAAAATCCTTTCATTTGTGTGCTGTGGAAGGCTGTAAAGGACACAATGGCATCAGATAAACAGGCACAACTTATGTAGGAGGATTTGTTTAATCTCTGTGTATCAAATCTCTGTGTATCACCTGAGGTTAGTTTCTTCAGTGGGTATATATAAGGGTGTACAACCACTTTAAAGTAATTGTAAAGGTAATTTATGGACTTGCCAAGTGAGGCCGCAAACTTCCTCTTCTTGGGTCACACGCCAGCGCTCCAAGCCCCTCCTCCCTGTCCAGTGCCCCCGTGGGAAGCTGCTTCCCACAGGGACACTCGTGTATGCTCATTCCCAAGCTCAGATCCCTTGCTCCCAAATAGAGATGAGCCGAACATCCCCCTGTTTGGTTCGCACCAGAACTTGCAAACAGGCAAAAAATTTGTTTGAACACGCGAACACCGTTAAAGTCTATGGGACACGAACATGAATAATCAAAAGTGCTAATTTTAAAGGCTTATATGCAAGTTATTTTCATAAAAAGTGTTTAAGGACCAGGGTCCTGCCCCAGGTGACAAGGATCAATGCAAAAAAAAGTTTTAAAAACGGCCGTTTTTTCGGGAGCAGTGATTTTAATAATGCTTAAAGTGAAACAATAAAAGTGTAGGCGCATGTTTCCCGTGTTTAGAACAGTCTGACAGCAAAATGACATTTCAAAGGAAAAAAAGTCATTTAAAACTACTCGCGGCTATTAATGAATTCCGACAATACACATAAAAGTTCATTGATAAAAACGGCATGGGAATTCCCCACAGGGGAACCCCGAACCAAAATTTTTAAAAAAAGGACGTGGGGGGTCCCACTAAATTCCATACCAGGCCCTTCGGGTCTGGTATGGATTTTAAGGGGAACCCCGCGCCAAAATTTTTAAAAAAACGGCGTGGGGTCCCCCCAAAAATTCATACCAGACCCTTATCTGAGCATGCAACCTGGCAGGCCACAGGAAAATAGGGGGGACGAGAGAGCGCCCCCTCCTGAACCGTACAAGGCCACACGCCCTCAACATTGGGAGGGTGCTCTGGGGTAGCCCCCCAAAACACCTTGTCCCCATGTTGATGGGGACAAGGGCCTCATCTCCACAACCCTTGCCCGGTGGTTGTGGGAGTCTGCGGGCGGGGGGCTTATCAGAATCTGGAAGCCCCCTTTAACAAGGGGACCCCTAGATCCCGGCCCTCCCCCCTGTGTGAAATGGTGAGGGGGTACAAAAGTACCTCTACCATTTCACATAAACTGTCAAAAATGTTAAAAATGACAAGAGACAGTTTTTGACAATTCCTTTATTTAAATGCTTCTTCTTTCTGCTATCTTCCTTCAGTTTCTTCCTACATCTTCCTCTTCTTCTGGTTCTTCTGGTTCTTCCTCCGGTGTTCTCGTCCGGCATCTTCTCCGTGGCGTCTTCTTATCTTCTTCTTATCTTCTTCTCCTCAGGCCACTCCACATCCATGATGGCATGGAGGGAGGCTCCCGCTGTGTGACGCTTCTCTCTTCATCTTTTTCTTCATCTTTTTCTCTCCATCTTCTTCTCTTCATCTTCTTGTCTTTATCTTCTTTTCGTTATTTAAGGGTTCTTAAATAACGGGGGGCGGGGTCACCGGGTTACCCGTTATGTAACCCTGCCCCCTTCTGACGTCACGGGGAATGCCACAGGGAAGTCCCCGTCAAGTCCCCGTGCGTCAGAGGGGGGCGGGGCCACCATTATTTAGGAACCGTCAGAAGAGGAGAAGCATCACACAGCGGGAGCCTCCCTCCATGCCATCATGGATGCGGAGCGGCCCGAAAAGAAGATGAAGGGAAGAAGATGAAGAGAAAAAGATGAAGAAAAAGATGAAGAGAGAAGCGTCACATAGCGGGAGCCTCCCTCCATGCCATCATGGATGCAGAGCGGCCCGAGGAGAAGAAGATAAGAAGACGCCGCGGAGGAGATGCCAGACGAGAACACCGGAGGAAGAGCCAGAAGAACCAGAAGAAGATGGAGGAAGAAACCGAAGGAAGATAGAAGATAGAAGAAAGAAGTAGCATTTACATAAAGGAATTGTCAAAAACTGTCTCTTGTCATTTTTAACATTTTTGACAGTTTTTTTGTGAAATGGGGTATTTTTGTACCCCCTTACCATTTTACACTGGGGGGAGGGCCTGGATCTGGGGGTCCCCTTGTTAAAGGGGGCTTCCAGATTCTGATAAGCCCTCTGCCCGCAGACCCCCACAACCACCAGGCAAGGGTTGTGGGGATGAGGCCCTTGTCCCCATCAACATAGGGACAAGGTGTTTTGGGCGGCTACCCCAAAGCACCCTCCCAATGTTGAGGGTATGTGGCCTGGTACGGTTCAGGAGGGGGGGCGCTCTCTTGTTCCCCCTCTTTTCCTACGGCCTGCCAGGTTGCGTGCTCGGATAAGGGTCTGGTATGGACTTTTGGGGGGACCCCACGCCGTTTTTTTTTTAAATTTTGGCTGGGGTTCCCCTTAATATCCATACCAGACCTGAAGGGCCTGGTATGGAATTTAGGGGGACCCCCCACGTCATTTTTTTAAAAATTTTGGTTCGGGGTTCCCCTGTGGGGAATTCCCATGCCGTTTTTATCAATGAACTTTTATGTGTATTGTCGGACCGGCAATTCATTAATAGCCGCGAGTAGTTTTAAATGACTTTTTTTCCTTTGAAATGTCATTTTGCTGTCAGACTGTTCTAAACATGGGAAACAAGCGCCCCTTTACAGGCATACTATAGACCCCCCCCCAGGTACAAAATTTAAAGGGATATTACACTTTTATTGTTTCACTTTAAGCATTATTAAAATCACTGCTCCCGAAAAAACAGCCGTTTTTAAAACTTTTTTTTGCATTGATCCATGTCCCCTAGGGCACGACCCAGGTCCCCAAACACTTTTTATGACAATACCATGCATATAAGCCTTTAAATTAGCACTTTTGATTCCTCCTATAGACTTTTAAAGGGTGTTCCGTGGCATTCGAATTAGCCGCGAACACCCCCAAATTGTTCGCTGTTCAGCGAACTGGCGGACAGCCGAACTCGAAGCTCATCCCTACTCCCAAACTCAGATCCCTAAGGGGTATATTAAAGTGACTGTAAACCATCACATATACCCAGTGAAGTGAAGAGCCCCAGATGATACACAGAGAAGAAAAAAAACTCTTAATTAAGTTTTACTTGTATATCGGTTTTCTTCCCTTTTCTACACCCTTTGAAAAATGCAGATCATGCTCAAAATCTTTCTTTATTATTCAGCACACTTACACTGTGTGAGAGCTGATTGAAGGAAAGGTACACTCCCCCCTACCTCTATATAGGCAGAGGAACTAAGGAACATGCAGAGCTGTATTCTGAATAGAAAAGCTCCCTGCTTATCTCCTTCTAAACTCCCTTCCCGACACAAATCTTTAGCTAATGTTATATCATGGGTCTGAGAACTTTTCAGAAGTGAACAAAGCACCCGAGAGAAACAACACTTAGAGCTTTGGAGAGGGATAAGTAAACACTACAGATATATGTGCTTAGTTCAAATTTTATGAATGGGGTTTACCACCACTTTAAGCAAAACATTTAAAATAACCTTTGCTATATTAAGAAATATGTAGGGAAAGACACAAGACAGCTCAATCTTTTTTGTTTTATTTGGTTAACTTTATTGGTTATTATAACTGATAAACAACCACACAATTCATTATTAAAACGTACAAACATTAAAAAGTGCACTATTACATTTGTAACAAGTACAGTGTTAGAAATCAATACTGATTCTGGAAGGAATAGGTGTGCTTGGATACCACCACACACTTCCTAAGTGCATTTATACTTTTATCCATTTATTGTAGTGCATTACCCCCTTGTGTAACTATTCAGCCAAAAAAAAACACATATAGATTTTGTATAAGGTAAAAAAGTAACAAAAATTTGTGAATCTCATTTGCAATTTTGTGAAAAATTTACCAGTGAAAATTGGCTTCACCATTGTTTAAACATCTAAGCCACAGTGAAAATTTCAGTGGACAAATCACATGACACAGTGAATTTAACTGCTACTGAATAGACAGTGTCTCGCTCTAGAAAACAGCTCTATGGTAATGAAATGTGATGTATTTCAAGGTGATTAAATAATCCATTGAATAAGAATATCCAGCCCTTCATTTGTGTGATAACCATATGACGTGTGCTTAATTAGGGGCAGTGTAGCTTATTAAAATGTACCGTACAAAACATCTGTAAACAACAAAGCTATTGAAATGCAAATACAATATTCTTGATTTTTTTTTTCTCATCTTACTTTGCTTTTCTACATTTGGGAAATCTGAATATGTACTAGAGTTCTAAAAATTCGTGGAAGCCTTTACAACAGCACAGAATTTAACCCTTTATGGGCTTCTTTTGCCACAACAAGAATTTCTGTGGCAAGCCGTGGTGTTTCACTAACATCTCGTGTGATTAAATGAACTTTGTCCGCATGTCAGCCATTGCTTATGATAAAATTGGGAAAAAATCCTTCCCACGGTTTTAGATCCAGCCATTTTTTTGATATGATCCAGTAATTTCTGGCATCTATACCGTATTCTTTGCTTTCGATGCTAGTGGATTTCATATTGCTTTGAGGCATATCACAGGTATGATTAGTTTAAAAGCTATCACACTGAGTCCTTAGCTTTCCTGTTTTGGTGCTTTGTTTTGCTCATCTGTGGTTTTCTCGCTTGGAGTTGCTTGTTCATTTTCCTCATCACCCTCTGTAATAAAAAAAAAAATATATAAAAAATATATACAAAATGTATAAAAATAAAAAGAAGCACGAGATACATTTTCAGAACCATACTACTGTAACATACCACAATACAAGCATGGGGAGCACCAAAATTTAGTTTTTTTTTGCCTTTTTCTCTGGCAAGCACAGGCGACTTATGTAAACATTCAGTATAAGAAATGGAAGGAGGGCATTGTATTTTCAATGGCTGGTCAACTTTACTATGGAAGCAATAATAGTAAATGCTATAGTACGGATATGTTGGCGGCATAATAATTTTGGGAAGGCATTATCTCCTTTTATCTTTACACAACACCAGACATGAGGTGGTGAAAACTATACAGAGCAGAATAAATGAATCACAAGTTCCAACTTATGGACTGTGCATTCTTGCAGAAGCATGTGGTCAGGTCATAGCTATCATGAGGCTAGATGATGAGTTTACATCATGCAATGACTTGTATAAATTGGAGAGGGTGGGGTTTTATTTGTCTTACTGCTTCTTAGCGCAAAGAGCAGGGACCAGAGGCACGGCCACTAGTGTATTTAGGTTTTGTGCTGCGCTAGGCCTGACTAAACTCGTGCACCCCCTAATTTAAATATGACCCACCCCTTCCTGTCAAGGCCACACCCCTTGCTGTTAAAGACCTGCCCTGAAATTTTTGAGTGGGGACACTAGTTCTGAGGGCCTGGGGGGGCAATGGATTCCCTTAATTTGCATTGATTTCCTCTCCCTTCCTGTTTGGCTATGGGGAAGGAAGTGAAGGGAAATCTCTGCAATGGGACAGGGAAGGTAAAAAATAAATTCACAGGGGCTATAACCCTCCCTTACTCTATCCATAATGAAAAAAAAAGTATTGCCTATAGTTCTACTTTAAGCACAAATTTCTGATAATTTTATGGAGAGGACTAAGAAGATATAACCATGCCAATGGTGCAGCAGAAAACATATAGCACAGTGAGGAAGGTTTGTGGTCCAGGATAAGAGGACAGTCAAAATTAGAAATGGCACCCCCCCGCCCCCCCCAGGAGGCAGTGTGGCCGCTTTATGGGGGGCACTAGACTTATTTGCCTCTTAGCCCAGTCCGCCCCATAAGATTGGCGCTACACTAACAGAGCAAGCTGTCTGGGATTCTTTCCGTGCTGCCCCCCTGCAAAGTGCTGCCCTAGGCCAGGATACAGCGTTGGGCACGGCCAGAATAGAAGTACAGTGAGAAGAACCAAGATTTTAACCACTGACTTCTGGAGGTTTTACCCCCATCATGACCAGGGTATTTTTTACAGTTCAGCACTGTGCTATTTTAACTGGCAATTGCTCGGTCATGCAACACTGTACCCAAATTAAATTTATATCATTTTTTATCGCACAAATATGCTCCGTACACACGATAGGAGTTTACGACAACAAAATCCTGGATTTATTTCGGACGGATGTTGGCTCAAACTTGTCTTGCATACACACGGTCACACAATCTTGTCAGAAATTCCGAACGTCAAGAACGCGGTGACGTACAACACGTACAACAAGCCAAAAAAATGAAGTTCAATAGCCAGTGCGGCTCTTCTGCTTGATTCTGAGCATGCGTGGAATTTTGTGCGTCGGAATTGTGTACACATGATCGGAATTTCCGACAATGGATTTTGTTGTCCAGATCTCAAATTTTGTTTGTCGGAAATTGCGACGGAAAATGTCCAATGGAGCCTACACACGGTCGGAATTTTTGACAACAAGCTCCCATCGAACATTTGTTGTCGGAAAGTCCTAACATGTGTACAGGCCAATAGAGCTTTGTTTTGGTGGTATTTAATCACCACTTGGTTTTTTATTTTTGCTATGTAAATGAAAAATGTGAAGAAAAAAAAACTATTTTCTTTGTTTTTAAAATATTGCAAACAGATAATCTTTCTTCATAAATTTAGGTCAAAATGTCTTCTGCTACATTTCTTTGGTAAAGTAACCCAAAGAAGTGTGTATTATTTAGTCTGTTTGAAAGTTACAGAGTCTACAAACTATGGTATATACTGTATATTTGAACATTGAGCAATCCTGATGTACTGATGATCTCATTTCTTGAGGCCCTAAAATGTCAGGATAGTACAAATACCCCCCAAATCACACCTTTTTGGAAAGTAGACAGTCCAAGGTATTTAGTAAGAGGCATGGCAAGTTTTTTGAAGTTGTAATATTTGTCACAATTTTTTGGAGAATTAAAAAAAATTGTATTTTTTTTTTTTACATTTTTTATTACATATTGTCACCAATTGTCACGTGACTGGTGTGGCAGGGATCAGGGATACTGACTGGTGACAGTATGCAAAAAAAATCAAATAACTTTTTATTCAATTTTTTTTTAACATTTTTGTTTATTATTTTTAACTTTGTTTGTTTTATTTATTTATTTTTACTTATCAGAGTAGTTCAGGGTCACCTTATTGACACTGTACTACTTTGGGTGGGGTGATCAGGGATTTTTTATTTTTTTTACACTGTGATTGCTACAGTGATGGTCAATGTAACAGCAATCATTTGAACTGTCATGAATGGCTTTCATTCATGACTTATTGTTTCCCATTGTGATGATGTAATGGGCCACAGCTATCACATAGTACAGGGTGCTGTGATTGGCCCAGGTACCATGTGATCACTGGTGACCAGATCACACACAGTAGTAAACCATGATGTCATGAATGGATTCCATCATGACTGTTGTTTACTAGGTGTCATGTGATTGCACAGCGATCACATATTATTTGGGCCGCTCATAGCAGCTGTCTCCTTGTCTGTCTGTCTGTCTACCTGCAACTGGAGAGGCCCTCTAGATCAGCACCTCTCTGACGTAGAACGCTATCCTTCTTCACACTGACCATTTTAAAGTGACACATTATACTACTGCCACTAAAGAATAAGAGCTGCCTGCTTAGGGCTGTGGTTACTAGTACACTGTTGGCCGCTAGTGTCCTAACAACAATGACACAATATGGCTACATTTGGTCAATGATGTCAGCCAGCATCCCCAGATCCACTGTTTATATTCTGATGAATGAGGTCAGGGATGCTAGCTGACATCATTGATCATATGTGGCGTTGATCAGTGATGCTAGCCAACATCCCCTGCCTCTGTGTTTTAAAGGGGACTTACATATTATGATAAGTGCCGCCAGTCATCGTCTCCTATCATTACCACAGCAGTACAGTGTACCAGCATGCACCAATCAGTGACATCACAAGGGGGCGGTGCCACCAGGGGGCGGTGCCACCAGGTGGCATCGCTAGGTGGCTCCGCTTCTTACCTATATAAGAACTGTCAAACAGCAGAGGAGACATTTGGAAGTCAGCCGTCAAAGAGTGTGGGCCGTTTTTTTTTTTCAGGTCTAGCGGTGCGACGGGCGTTGTAATTGATGATGGATTTACATCGGGGGGACACTGTTTTTTATTCTTTATTTTATAATAAAGGAATTGTCAAAAACTGTTTGTGTTTTTATTACTTTTTTTTTACACTTTTTTGGTGAATGGGCAGAATTCACATAGGGGGGATCTGAGGGCCCCCTTGTGAAAGGGGGCTTCCAGATTCTGATAAGCCTCCTGCCCGCAGGCCCCCACAACCCTGGGTAGATGAGGCCCTTGTCCCTATCAACATGAGGACAAGGTGCTTTGGGGTGGGGGGGGGCAGATGACAGCTGATGACTCATCGGTTGTTAAGAATGCCATGGCTGGCCTTCCGGCCCGCTGTTTAACAACCAACTATTCATGCTGCCCTGACTGGGCAAAGCTTTGCTCAATCAGGGCTCAGAATGCACTGTGCAGCACGCAGTGCATTGCAGGGCATTGCAGGGCATTCGATGGGTCAAACAACCACCGAACACTCTGCAAATTTGGGTTTTCGCCGAACGGGTGAAGAGGCAATGTTCTGGCCAAACTTTTGCTCGGCCCAAACCGTTCGCCCAACTCTACTGGCTGCTGCCTCTGCAGCTAAAGGGGGTAGGAGTTGAGGGAAAGTAAAACCGTGGCTCATCTGCAAGGTTTTACCCCTACCTCATGTGAATGAGTCCTAATAGTGCAGTCAGTCACAGTTCTATGATCACCACCACAGTAGCCAAAGTGTTGCCAGACCAGTGTAGCTATAATCAGTATTCCTGATTATCACTACACCACACCAGTGCAGCAAGCAACAGTTTCCTGATCACCGCCACACCAGTCCTAGTGTCCCCATACCAATGTTTGCCAGTAACAGTATTCTTTTCTTTGCATTCTTTAATGTTTATTTTCTTCAATACAAAGTCCAAAAGAAATAAAGCACTAGAGTCATTAAGAATAGATGGGCCAAAGAAAACATTCTGCATGTTACAGTTAAATTCCAACATATTACTACTGTAAAGACAGGAGCAACAGTGTTCTTTTTTTCACCACCATACCAGTCACCACATCACTGTAATGCCCCGTACACACGGTTGGACTTTGTTTGGACATTCCGACAACAAAATCCTAGGATTTTTTATGACGGATGTTGGCTTAACCTTATCTTGCATACACACGGTCACACAAAATTGTCGGAAAATCGTTCTGAACGCGGTGACGTAAAACACGTACGTCGGGACTATAAACGGGGCAGTGGCCAATAGCTTTCATCTCTTTATTTATTCTGAGCATGCGTGGCACTTTGTCCATCGGATTTGTGTACACACAATCGGAATTTCCGACAACGGATTTTGTTGTCGGAAAATTTTATATCCTGCTCTCAAACTTTGTGTGTCGGAAAATCCGATGGAAAATGTGTGATGGAGCCTACACACGGTCGGAATTTCCGACAACAAGGTCCTATCACACATTTTCCATCGGAAAATCCGATCGTGTGTACGGGGCATTACACAGTTTCCCTGATTGTCACCTCCCCAATCCCACTGTCACCAAACCAGTGCAGCCAGCAATAGAGTTGGGCCAAACACCCCCCGGTTCAGTCCATAGCAGAACTCCCAAACATTGCAAAAGTTCGGACCCGAACCGTGAACCATATTAAAGTCTGTGGAACCCAAACTTGAAAAATTAGCAGTGCCCATTTTGAAGGCTTATATGCAAGTTATTGGCCATAAAACGGGAATGAGGGCCAGGTACTGCCTTTGGGACATGTATCAATGCAAACATTTTTTTTAAAAGAGATCGAGTAGTGATTTTAACGATGCTTAAAGTATATAAATATAGTGCCTGAGGGGTCCTCTTAGTCTGCTTATAAAGTAGCACATCTGTACCGTGTATAGAACCTGCTGCAGCAAAACTGACATATATAAAGAAAAAAAAGACATTTAAATTTGACATTTTGTAAACAACGGCTTGGGGAGGCCACAATGGGGGCGTCACTCCAGCTGATTGGCAACTCAGCTGGAGTGCCCTTCCATTCTGTGCATGCGCTGGCACTTTTCGATGGCGGGCACATATCGACAGATATTTTTTACATGTTGGCGCTTAGAGCGGAACTCTATGGGTTTTTTAGGGTCACGAGATAAAATGTCCGGTGCATAATTGCCATACTCGGGAGGGGTAGTAGAATGTGTTTTGGGCTGTAATTGTAAGTATATCCATGCTGTGTGTGAGAAATATCTTATTAAATTTACCACTTTGTACATAAAAATGATTTTACATTTTATTTATGCTTTTTCCAAAAACTTGTGGCAAAAAAGGGAAGTCTTCAAAAGACTCATCATGCCTCCTAAAAATACTTTGTGGTGCTTACTCTTCAAAATGTGGTTATTTTGTATGTGTTTCAACTGTCCTGGTTCTGAAGGTGCTCCTTAGATTTTGGGCTATCTCACACATGTGATATTGCCACACTCGGAAGGAGTAGTAGAACGCGTTTTACAGAGCAATTCTAAGTATGCCCAAGCTGTGTGTTAGAAAAATCCTATTATTGACAACTTTGTGTAAAAATATACTTTTCCATTCCACATTTTCCATAAAGTTGTGGCAAAAAAGGAAGTCTTCAAAAGATTCACCATGCTTCTTAGAAAATACCTTGGGGTGTTTGCTTTCCAAAATGTGGACATTTTGTAGGTGTGCCCACTATCCTGGTTCTCCAGGGCCTCCAAAAATGTGATAGGTAGTCAGGAAATTAGATGCGTAATGTATGCCCCTGGAATGCCCAAAGATGCTTCTCACAAAATGTGGACATTTTGTGGGTGTGTCCACTATCCTGGTTCTCCAGGGCCTCCAAAATGTTATAGATAGTCAGGAAATTAGATGCGTTATTTATGCTCCTGGAATGCCTAAAGATGCTTCTCACACTTTTGGTATCGCCAATGTCAGAGAACAGTCCGCAGAAGAACTGGCACATCAGCTAATGCCCAGCAGAATCGTAAATTGGCACACAGAAATTCACCAATGCTAATGTGCATGTACACACAGACACGAACGGCTGCAAAGATTCATGTGTCAGTGTGCACGAGCATGCACCAAGGTGCACGCAATGCGTGACAGATTCTGGCGCCCAGTGGCCTCTTTAAAGCCAGCAGCATCAGCCACTAGTTGCTGGATGATCTTGAGCTCACCTGTGTGTTCCTCTTCTTGATATCATTGGATTTCCTGTTACCGACCGGCTTGCCTTTGAACTGTCTTGTCTCCATTCCTGGCTTTGACCCTTGGCTTGTTCCATTGACTCTGCTCCTGTCTGCTGTACCCGTGTATGACCTCTAGCTTTCTCTTCTGTACTTCTCTGCTGCCTGATTACCAGTATATGACCCCGGATTACTCCTGACCTTGCTTGCTGCCTTACCCTTGGCTGATATTCCGTGTATGACTACTGGCCTGGCTCCTGAACCTGCTCCTGGCTCTTCCTTCGACCAAGTTTCATCAGGTATATCTGAGGGACCCTGCCCAGCAGTGCTTCCTGCTTGTCCAGCCACCATCCAGCAGACATCTCATTACTCAGCCTATCCCAGCTGGCAATCCCTGCTTCTTTGGGCATAGCACTAACTGTTACCACCTTCAGGGGTGCCCTGCACTCAGCCACAAGGAAAGCCCTGTCAGCACTTTGGCCTCTGACCAGGTACGTGACAGCCATACTCGTGAGGAGTAGCAGAATATGTTTTGGTGTGTAATTCTATGTAAGCCTATGATGTGAATTAGAACTATCTTATTAATTGACTAACTTTATGTAAAAAAAAAATATGTTTTCATTTTCTTTCCTGTTTTTCAAAAACTTGTAAAAAAATGACATTTTCAAGAGATTCACTATGCTTTTCAGAAAAAAACTTGTTTGCTTTCCAAAATGTTGTCATTTTGTGGCTGGTTCTCCTGTCCTGGCACTTCAGTGAAGAAAATTAGATGTATAATTTATGCTCCCTGAAAGCCCAAAGGTACTTCTTGAATTTTGGGCCACTTAATGCATCTAGGCTTTAAAAAAGTCTCACACATGTGGTACCCCAAATTCGAAAGACATAGCAGAATGTGTTTTGGGGTGTAATTGTAAGCATTCCTATGCTATGTGTAAGACATAAAAATAACAACTTTGTAAAAAACAAAAAACAAAAAAAAAGAAACATTTTATTTAATTTCCTAATTTAAAAAAAAAATGTGACAGAAAATTACAACTTCAGAAAACTCACCATGCCTCTTAATATATACATTGGGCTGTCTATTTTCCAAAAGGGGGTCATTTTGGGGGGTATTTGTACTGCCCTGGCATTTAGAGCCTTAAGAAATGAGCTAGGCAGTCAGTATATCAGGACTGATCAATTTTCAAATATATATACAGTATCTCACAAAAGTGAGTACACCCCTCACATTTTTGTAAATATTTTATTATATCTTTTCATGTGACAACACTGAAGAAATGACACTTTGCTACAATGTAAAGTAGTGAGTGTACAGCTTGTATAACTGTAAATTTGCTGTCCCCTCAAAATAACTCAACACACAGCCATTAATGTCTAAACCGCTGGCAACAAAAGTGAGTATACCCCTAAGTGAAAATGTCCAAATTGGGCCCAATTAGCCATTTTCCCTCCCCGGTACCACGTGACTCGTTAGTGTTACAAGGTCTCAGGTGTGAATGGGGAGCAGGTGTGTTAAATTTGGTGTTATCGCTCTCTCATACTGGTCGCTGGAAGTTCAACATGGTACCTCATGGCAAAGAACTCTCTGAGGATCTGAAAAAAAGAATGGTTGCTTTACATAAAGGTGGCCTAGGCTATAAGAAGATTGCCAAGACCCTGAAACTGAGCTGCAGCACAGTGGCCAAGACCATACAGTGGTTTAACACAACAGGTTCCACTCAGAACAGGCCTCTCCATGGTCAGCCTAAGAAGTTCACGTGCTCAGCGTCATATCCAGAGGTTGTCTTTGAGAATTAGACGTATGAGTGCTGCCAGCACTGGGGAGCTACAGTTCTTTGAGGGAACCATGAATGCCAAAATGTACTGTGACATACTGAAGCAGAGCATGATCCCTTCTCTTTGGAGACTGGGCCGCAGGGCAGTATTCCAACATGATAACGACCCCAAACACACCTCCAAGACGACCACTGCCTTGCTAAAGAACTGAGGGTAAAGGGGGTGGACTGGTCAAGCACGTCTCCAGACCTAAACCCTATTGAGCATCTGTGAGGCATCCTCAAATGGAAGGTGGAGGAGCGCAATGTCTCTAACATCCAGCAGCTCCATGGTGTCATCTTGGAGGAGTGGAAGAGGACTCCAGTGGCAACCTGTGAAGCTCTGGTGAACTCCATGCCCAAGAGGGTTAAGGCAGTGCTGGAAAATAATGGTTGCCACACAAAATATTGACACTTTGGGCCCAATTTGGACATTTTCATTTAGGGGTGTACTAACTTTTGTTGCCAGCGGTTTAGACATTAATGGCTGTGTGTTGAGTTATTTTGAGGGGACAGCAAATTTACACTGTTATACAAGCTGTACACTCACTACTTTACATTATAGCAAAGTGTAATCTCTTCAGTGTTGTTACATGAAAAGATATAATAAAATATTTGCAAAAATGTGAGGGTGTACTCACTTTTGTGAGATACTGTATACCATAGATCAGGGGTCGGCATCCAGTAGATCATGGACAGGTGACTGGTAGATTACTTGTCTGGGCTTGTTGATCCGCCATTTCAGGGCATGAAACAGAGTGTAATGCAGAGGGACTACTTGTAAAGTTGAAGCTGTATGTAGTAGGGAGTGAGGGCCACATATGCGGATGCTTCCTCTGTAGTGCTGGCTCCTGCTGGCTCCTGTCCCATGTGGAGTAATACCAACTGCACTCCACCTCTTATCCCAGCTAGCGGTCTCCAAAGTGGTGCCAGCAGCAGGAAAGAAGAGATCTTCAGGTTAGTGTGAAGCAATACACTGGGCATAATAGTAATGGGCTGCTTTCACGCTGATGTGCTGCGGTTTACCCACACCACGGGTGCATTGCAGTGTACCTGCAGCTTCCCTGCAGGTTTGCTGTGCTTCGCCATAGACATCTATTATATCCTGCATCCAGGGACGTTGCTAGGTCTACAAAAGATCTAGGGCTAGAGCCCATAGCAGCGTAGTAAAGAAAGTCATACGCTTGGAGGGCATACACATGTATATACAGTAATATACGTGTGTGTGTATATCCCCAGAGAGCCCCCTCTTACATCAGGTCCCCAGAGCCTCCCCCTTGCATCAGGGTCCCCAGAGAGCCCCCCTTACATTAGGGTCCCCACAGAGCCTCCCCTCCCCTTGGGGACCCCTGCAGAAACTCGGGGCAATGGGCCCCAGATTCGGGGCTATAGCCCCAAAAGCCACCCCCTAGCGACACCACTGCCTGCATCCATGTTTCAACCGCAGGGGTTTACCACCCTCCAACTTGGGGAATGAGCCCTAAGGGTGGCACTGCCGAAAGCAACTAAGGGGTCATTCACAAGTGCAGCAGGTACTGCTGCTCCCCTGAAAAGCGATCCGAGTGTGTTTGACATATGTTGCCTCCTCACCACCTGATTTAAACCCATGCAATGCATGTGATTGCGAAAAGGTAGCACAGTAATTAGAGGTTTAAATCAAGTGTGAGGAGGCGAGACTGTGCCCGATGATTGACTTCTCCCATGTTGTTTAGGCAGATCTCCACCACTTTAAGGTTGCCTGCCCCTGCCATAGTTTGTAGACTTTGTTGTAAACTTTCACACAGACTAAATAATATACAAAGATTTGTGTTATTTTTACCAAAGACACGTAGCAGAACACATTTTGGCATAAATTTATGAAGAAAGATTACTTATTTGCCAACACAAAAGCAGAAAAGTTTCAAAACGTTTGGGTTTACTTTTCAAAACATCAACATTTTTTTTTTTTTTTTTAGCAACCGAAACCAAAGAAAGCTCTATCTTTCTTGAAAAATTATAAAAAAATGTATAAAAATATATTTGGTTACAGTGTTGCATGCTTGTGTAATTGTCATTCAAAGAGTAACAGTACTGAAAAATGGCCTGGACAGGAAGGGGGTGAAACAGTCCGGTCTTGAGATAGTTAAAGGAACTGTGAATTTTTCCACACCTGAGCAGAGCCTATACCTGGTGATTTTGTACCTCTTTTTTTCATGTTTTTATCAGGCTTTTTTCAAGTGTTTCTTCCCATGTATCAAGGTATTTTTTCCTGGGCTGGGCAAAGGGAAGGAGAGCAGATCTATAGGACGAGTTATTCAAGCATAAAAATGCATGTATTGTAAATTTATAGGTGCTCCTATTGAAGTCTCTTGGACCAAAAATGCCTAAATACACTTAAAAAAGCTCACATACTTTTTTGAGCATAGGGTGCAGAGCATAGGGTGACTGAGGTTAAAAATGTGAACAGGGACAATTAGAAAGCATAGGATTCTGAATGTTGAATATAGTCAGACATAGGGAAATGTACAGAAAAAGTGTGATTGGGCTCAATGTTTTAGTTTAAGCATTATAAAAAATGCTCCTTGAAAACAAGGCACTGGTACATGCCCTCCCTGGCGGTGTCCAGCTCCCTATGCTTGTTGTTTGAAAAACCCTTGCCTTGACAATGAAGAGACACATATTTCAAAATTTGGTTCCCATTGACATCTGCTGGGTTTACATTATTCGTTTGCAATTTCTGAAATTTTTTATCAGTTCAGTGAACATCCCACAAACTGAACCCAGGAACATCCCTCGTCGGTTCTGCATAAAGAAGGATTGCATGTGCCCCCATAATATGCACGTGAAAAGATATGCAATCTGTAGTACTGTCTCTATTACCTCTTTCACACTTCATAAAACTGTGACAGCTGCATTACCTCTCTTATAACTTCCTCTTCACCATTCTCTGACACACCCAATCTGAACATGATACTTACATGGATGTTTGGCTAACAAATATCTAACACCACTCAATTAATTTGTATTTCCTGAAGGAAGTGCATTGAATTCAGCCATATGACAAAGGTCTCTAGACTGCAAAGCTGGCCATTGATGGATCAAGTGCACAGTAGCACTTCCTGTGTATGGATGCTGTATCATAGCATTTTCCTGTTCTGTATGCTGGGTATAATTCTCACCCTAAAAACTCGTTATCCAGGTTGACATCTCTGCATGTTGAAATTATCTTATAGTTATATTACAGACAAAGCCCAGAATTAGAGAGTGAGCCTTCACATGTGTAAGTCTCGTACAAACGCTTAGATTTTCGGACGACCGAACGTCCGTTTTTTGCGGCATGCTAGTCCCATGTCGAAAGTGAAGTGGTTACTCACAATACGAACATTTTTGTACGGCAGAATACAACTTCAGAAGTGACATAATGTATTGAATAGTTTTGTATGTATTCTTTCGTTTCTGGGCATGCGTAGTCTTGCTTTTATGATTTTTTTCGTCCGAAAACCTTACTAATGAAATTAAAATCGAACGTTGAGTTCACATCCGACAAAAATTTTATAGTCTGCACATCCAGCTTTTGTCTGACAAAAAAAGCGAAATTCAGCTGTCGAAAGCACCGTACTAACGATCCGAAAATCTTCAGACAGCTCGTTATACAAATTTTACCATCCGATTTTTGTATTGTTTGTACGGGCCTTAAGGGATCAGCATGGAAAGCAAGTTCCTCCACCCCAAACTCGCTCATCCATGTCTTTATGGACCTTGCTTTGTGCACTGGTGCGCAGTCATGTTGGAACAGGAAAGGGCCATCCCCAAACTGTTCCCATCAAATCTCTACATTGGAGTGGGAGGACGGGTGGGAGGGACAGGGGGGTGAGCTCTGAACTGAAATCTGGGGGGAGAGATTTGTACTTAGGGGGATGGAAAACTTGGATGTACACAGCCCTCAGCCCTGCACTCTATACAAAGTTTACCCCTCAACCCCGCATTCCATATGTAGCACACCCCTCAACCTCTCATTCCATAAGAAGCGCACCCCTCAACCCCGCATTCCATATGTAGCACACCCCTCAACCCCACATTCCATAAGAAGCGCACCCTTCAACCCCGCATTCCATATGTAGCACACCCCTCAACCCTGCCTTCCATACATAGCACACCCCTCACACCCGCATTCCATATGTAGCGCACCCCTTAACCCTGCATTACACAAGTAGCGCACCCCTTAACCCCGCATTACATACGTAGTGCACCCCTCAACCCCGAATTCCATACGTAGCGCACCCCTCAACCCCGCATTCCATACGTAGCGCACCCATCAACCCTGAACTCTATACAAAGTTTACTCCTCAACCGTGCACTCTGTAGGTAGCTCAACCCGGCACTCTGTATGTAGCTCACTCTTCAACTATGCACTCTGTACGTAGCGCACTCTTCAACCCTGTACGCTATGTTGTTTACTCCAGAACCCTGCAGTATGTATATGGTGCACTCCTGAAATCCTGATTTATAACAATGCCTCATTGTTACTGCAGTTTAGGCACACTCACAATTTGATGCAGGGGTAATGATGTGCAGTAACCTCTAGCAACCAATCAGTGAACAGTAATAATCTGCTATAATCTCTAGCAACCAGTCAGTAAGCAATAATGATGTGCAGTAACCTCTAGCAACCAATCAGTTAGCAGTAATGATGTGCAGTAACCTATAGCAGTCAATCAGTGAGTGGTAATGATGCACAGTAACCTCTAGCAACCAATCAGTGAGCGGTAAGGATTTCCAGTAACCAGAAATAATGTGTTTTAGCTTCTAGCAACCAGTCAGTGAGTGGCAATGATATGCTGCAAGCTCTGGCAACCAATCGCAATTGCTGCCTGATCTGCTGCAGTAAACTGATTTTGAGTCCAGCTGCTATTTAATGTATATCTCATAATCTGGGGGGGGGGGGGGGGGGCTAAGAAAATGTTTGCCCAGGGTCCAATCAATATTAAAGATGGCCCTGCAAGGACACCATACTTTTCATAGCAACAGACACTTACCTGATTTGTTTATGTCAAGCTCGGATAATTTTATGGCTAATTCACTTGTGTTCCCTCCTGCTGTGGTGAGTATATCATGCAGAGCATTCCTTCTTCCCGTTCTCCCTGAGGCTATGAAATCTGCATATGTAGATTCCACATCAGTCATTGCTACCAAGTATCCACATAGCAGTGCCTATAGAGAAACAAAGAAACATATTTTTGAAATATTTTACAATTTGGAAAAAAAAAACATTCAATGCCAAAGGGTCAGTCAACCCCTCACTGGTGATGAAAATGTACCTACAGTGACTATCAAGATTCTGAATCCACACTTACTGTAAGTGCAAAGAGATCTACAACAGCCTCAAAACTTTATAATAATGAAATATATAATGAAAATTCCAGGTTCTGCAAGGAAGTTTGGATTTTGACCTATCCTCCTCTGCCTCACTATTGGTCAATAAGTTTGCCCATCACATTGATATGAGAACAGTGGGTCAAAAAGAAAATTCCTCTAAATAAGGACAGAGCCAGAAAAAATATAAAAAAACCAACCTGATAGTGGTTCTAACTCGTTAGAGTTTGTTAAAAAAAATACACACGGGGGGCGTGGCTTGCCGGCATCTGTGATGGCAGCTTAATCCTTCTCCTCCGCTCCAACCCCGGCTAATAGCGGCTTCACAGCACTTCATCCACCACGAAAATCATCCGTTCACCCCCCCCGCGGGTCACACGGCACCTGGGCGCAATGTTAAAGAGGAGGAAAGAGCGGACTGTGCCTAACAAGCTGACTGACTTCTACTCGTATGAGAGAACGGGCAGAGGACAAGATGGCGCTGACAGTTCTGACAGGAACACAGCTGTGCGGTCTCCTCACACCAGCGGCGGCAGATCACAGCGCTCAGCCTTCTCACAGGCAAACTGTGAGTATTCTCCACCTCGCTCACCCTCTTCTGCCTCCCCTGTGAAATCCAAACCTAGGAGAGAGGATGACACCCCACAGAGCAGCCACAACCTGCCCTTCACTTTACCTCCCTCTGATGTCCAGCACCACACAGCCATAGATAGCTTCCCTGCTTCTGATCAGCCCTTGTCTGAGCTCACAATGAAGAACATGCTGATCTCCCTTAAACAATCGCTGTACACGGATCTCTCAGCTGCAGTATCCTCTCTGGCCTCTGTAGTGCAGCAACAGGACCAGCGCCTCCAGCATGTTGAAAACAAAATGTCTGATCTTTTCACTGCTCATAATGATATGGTAGATGTATGCACGGAACATGACGATGAAATGCAGGCAATACATCTTAAATTGGCAGATCTCGAAGATCGTTCTCGAAGGAACAACATCAAATTCCGCAACGTACCCGAATCGGTTCAACCACCCGAATTGGTGCGATTCCTACAATCCTTAATGCGCGCACTAGTACCTGACCTCACTGACAGAGATCTGGAAATTGACAGGGCGCATAGGCTACCAAAACCGCCTCACCTCCCGGCGGAAAAACCCAGAGATGTTCTAGCCCGCATACACTTCTTCAATGCAAAAGAAAAAGTGATGTTCGCTGCAAAACGATCGCCCAACCTTCCTGATCCTTTCACAGCCATCGCACTATATACAGATCTCTCCAAGGTGACCATGGAAAATCGTAGGCAACTAGCCACAATTACTAAAGCCCTCCAGAATCATCGCATACCATATAAATGGGGATTTCCCACTAAACTGCTGATCACGTTCCAAAGCAAAACACATGTAGTGCGCACACTTCAAGCAGGCCTCCACTTACTGAGGCTATGGCGCATTATACCGGAGGATAGCCCAAAACCACCTCCGTCTCCTCCTTCTCAAATGGAAGCCGAGTGGTCCCTTCAAGATGCCTGATGCCTTTAGTGGTACATGAAGTCTCACATGCCACCCAGCCGGGTGACGGCGGTTAATTGTCTCTTTGAAGCCTATCCTTCCATCCACTGGCTCCACATTTCTGGAAGCCACTGGAGGAAATCCCCCCTCTGTTTGGATAGATCCAGCAGTATTTCTGCACATTGAACCCGTATTGTTCACGGGCTCTTTCTTTTTACTACCCTTCCCACCCCACACCAGCCTTCACTACGCCTTCTGGACCTGCTCCAACGATCCACTGCTGACGACCTGCCTATCCCGATCATCTCAGACCACAATACCATCTAATCAGCATTCCTGGCACATTCCTGACCACGCCTAGCACTATCGTTTCAATATAAAGAGCCATACTCAACAACCTTACCATGCCACTCAAACTAACCTCCCTTAATGTCAAAGGCTTAAACAGCCCACAAAAAAGGGCCAATCTGCAAAGAGAACTAACAAATCATAATGCGGACATTGTCTTTATACAGGAGACGCATTTTGCAGAATCCAAAACTCCAAAGCTGAAGCTAAAAGGATACGACACCACATACCTGGCCTCGGGACCGAAGAAAAAAAATGGTGTACTGACAGCTATACGCGCTACTCTCCAGTTCCAACACCTTCACACTTATGCCGATCCACAGGGTCGCTACCTCATTCTTATTTGCTCCATTGCTCAAACCACATACACTCTAGTCAACATCTACGGACCAAACTCCAGACAACTTCGCTTTCTTAGACGCCTCTTCAAGAAAATCAACACCCTACGCCAAGGCAACTTAATCGTGGGCGGTGACCTGAACATTATCGGCGACCCATCCATGGACACCTCTACCAACAAAGACCATTCCCGACCAGCCCTGAATCCCCTACTCCACGACCTGGATCTCTTTGATGTATGGAGAGCACAACATGGATCGGAACGCGATTACACATTCTTTTCTCACCCGCAGCTATCCTACTCACGCATTGACTCCTTCATAGTGGACAAATGGACACTCCAAAATGTTATGGACTCTAATATTGGTCTCATCACATGGTCGGACCACGCACCTATTTCGATCACCCTTGGAGATCGTAGACCGGGACCACCGAGAATATGGAGACTTGACACCTCCCTTCTGGAGGACCCTAAAGTCCTACAAGAAATAGAGACTGAACACCACTCCTTCTTTGAACTTAATGACTTGCCTGATACCGACAAATTTACACTATGGTCAACCTACAAAGCTTACCTTAGAGGTATTTTCATAAAGCTTAGTAAACGAGCGAGACGACAGAGGACCCAGCAGATTGACGAGGTTTTATCTAACATTTCCGAAATAGAAAAAATAAACAAATCTTCCCCCTCCCACATGCAAACTCTTAAACTCCTGGAGCTAAGACAAAAACTACGCATCCTTCTGCTACATAAATTTGAATTTAACTTTAAATTCTCCAAGGCCAATTTTTACGCTTTAGGTAATAGGGCTGGATCACTACTAGCAAAACAAGTAAAAGCCCACCGCACAAAAGCCAAAATTCTCTCTCTCCGACACCCCACTTCAAAACAACTCTTAACCAACCCTCAGGAAATTGCAGATGCGTTTAGTGAATTCTACGCATCACTCTATAATCTTAAAAATGACCCTCTCACTCCCCAACCTACAGCGGAACAAATTTTTAGCTATTTAGACCCGATTAAATTGCCTAAAATTTCAGAGGCACAATTCGAAACTGTCTCTAAACCATTCACTAATGAAGAAGTCCTCAAGGCCATAAACACCCTCCCTCTCCATATATCCCCGGGAGAGGATGGCTATTCCAACCTATTCTACAAAAAATTTGCCACCATTTTAGTCCCTAAACTAACTGACCTCTTCAACACTGCTGGTTCCTCTGGCTCTTTGCCTACAGATATGCTGCGCTCACTTATAGCAACCATTCCAAAACCTGGGAAAGACGCCTCTGTTGCCTCTAACTATAGGCCAATCTCGCTTTTAAATACCGACATCAAGCTGCTCGCCAAAGTTATCGCCAACAGACTGATGATGTTTCTCCCAGAGCTGGTCCACCCAGACCAGGTTGGGTTTATCCCAGGCAGACAGGCACCTGACGCAACTAGAAGGGTGCTCAACCTCGTCCTTCAGGCTGCGCAGAGTCGAACGCCTTCTCTGCTTCTGTCCCTAGATGCAGAGAAGGCGTTTGATAGGGTACACTGGAACTTCCTCCAGGCAGTGCTGACAAAGTTCGGTATTACCGGTTGGTTCCAAAACGCAATCCTTTCCTTATACTCTACACCATCAGCTACAGTGTTTACTGGGGGGACGATATCTGCTCCTTTTGAAATATCTAATGGTACACGGCAAGGGTGCCCCCTCTCCCCACTTCTTTTTGCTCTACTAATGGAACCCTTGGCCTCCAAAATAAGATCCGAACCCCTAATCTCTGGCATACCATGTAATGGTACAGACCACAAAATTAGTCTATATGCAGACGACATAGTTCTAATGGTCACTAATCCCATCCAGTCCCTACAAACTATACAAAACATCCTTCACCAATTCAGCTCTATCTCTTATTATAAACTAAATGCCACAAAATCCATGGTTCTCCCTATACATCTCCCTCCTCAATTGGCTACCCACCTAAAATCCACCACGCCTTATGTATGGACAAACAAGTCTATTCCCTACCTGGGAATCCAGCTAACCCCCAATCTAAACCGATTGATCGACTTGAACTTCCGTACCTTCTCTCGAAATTTACCCACGCTACTGAAATCTCTACGCTGCATGGGTCTCTCTACACTGGGGCGTATAGCTACCTTCAAAATGATAATACTGCCAAAACTTCTCTACTTATTCCGAACACTCATCTTACCTATTCCTCGCTCCCTCCTGACCGCAATCCAGAGTCAAGTAACTAAATTTATCTGGAACTCTAAACCACCTAGATGTGCCAGCTACATACTCACTAGACCCCACAAATTAGGCGGAGCTGGACTGCCTCATATTGGCAACTACTACTACGCCTCCATATTGGACCAACTGTACTATTGGTGGCATCCTACACCTGAAAAACAATGGTCCACCATTGAAACCTCCTATTCCCCACTGGCTAACCTAACTGACCTCCTCTTATTATCGACGGCCGGCTACTCCACAACACCTAGATGCACTAATCCTATGATATCTGCCTCTCTACAGGCATGGAATAGACTTCTTACCGCGTACCCCCGAGACTCACCTAGTAAGACATTACCATTACCACTAAGAGCCCTGTCCTCCTGCATTCCTGACTTGAACCTCTCCCGGTGGCACAAAGCTGGTATACTGGTCATTGGTGACTTGATCAACCACAATTCAGTACATTTGTTTGCAGATCTGCAAACTAAATTTCAACTCCCAAACTCGGAAGCTTACACGTACACCAGAATCACTCACTTCTTGACTACGACCAAACTACCCTCCACAGTAAAAATTCCTGTACCAATCTACCTACATTACTTCTCTAACCCATCCCCTAGCAAAAGTATTTCCAGGATATACTCCTGCCTTAATGACGCCAGACCCTGCTCTCAGGTACACTCCTTAAATAAATGGGCCGAAGAACTGAAGGTCCCCTTCACCCAAACCCAATGGCTACAGGCCTTTACAGACACCTTTCAGGCATCTCACTGTTCCAACCACTGGGAATCCTACCAGAAAACCATCCACAGATGGTACCTCACACCCTACCGACTCTCAAAAATGTACCCTGGCCACCCTCCATCATGCTGGAGGAACTGCGGAAGTATAGGTTCCATTGCACATACCCTCTGGTTCTGCAAATCCCTTACATCCTTTTGGAACCAAGTATTCGCTTTACTCTCCTCCATTACTGGGACGTCCTGCCCTCCGTCCCCAGCTCTAGCCCTACTACATATTGGCATGGACAAAATACCACTCTCAGCTAGATGTATTATTATTCACCTACTCTATGCTGCCAAATTAAATATCACTAGATTATGGAAAACTGCTAGAATTCCCTCCATCTTGCATACTATCGCTGACCTCAACTTTCAATGTGAAATGGAGAGAATAGTAGCCAGAAAAAACTCACGTTTACCTAAATTCAAAGGTATGTGGTCTCTCTGGTTACAACATCCGAAATGTACTGTTCAACTGTAATTACCCTGGTATAAACTACTTATGGATCGTTTATCTCTTCACTCATAACCTGCTGGTGCCCTTCTCCCTCCACCTCCTATTTCCTACCCCCCCATCCCTAACCCCCCCTCCCCCCCCTTTTTCTTTCCCGTCTAGGACCTGTTACTACTCGACAACCATCCTTTGTTCAACGTTCTACTGTTTCAAACCACCACAGTGTTAATTAACGAATAGACAGTTTCTAGTCGGAACATCTGTATATGTCACTACTGTTATGACCCTAACATGTATGTACCTGTTTAAAACTTCAATAAAAATTACAATTCAAAAAAAAAAAAAAAAAAAAATACACACACGCGCGCGACTGCAGCAATATGGGTTAGCTAAATCTCAACACCATCTTACCATCTTACCTACCTTAAAGTGGATGTAAGCCCCATTCATGAAATCTGATCTAAGCACATATAATTGTAGTGTTTACTTATCTCTCTCTAAAGCCCTAAGTCCCATGTCTTTCTGCAGCTCCGTTCCTCTGTTTTCAGCATGATAACTTCTGACAAGTTCTCAGACACAGGAGATAAAAGCAGCTGGAAATTTGTGTCAGGGAGGGAACTTAGAGACAGATAAGCAGAGAGCTGGTCTATTTACAGTACAGCTCTACAAGTTTCTTCTTTCCTCTGCCTATGTGGAGGGGGGGTGGCCCTTTCCACCAATCAGTTTTCATGCAGTGTATGTCCAGATTCCCTTCCCAGTGCTGAAACAGGAAGAAAGATTTCTAACATTATCTGCACTTTCTAAAGAATATATAAAGCTGAAGACAGCAGATATACATGTAAAACTTATGTAGGGAGATTTGTTTCATCCCTGTGTATTATCTGGGGCTTTTCACTTCACTGGGTATATGTGAGGGTTTACATCCACTTTAAGGCACTGCTTCATCTGAAACTTTAGACAGAGACATCTTAAGGGTTGTACACACGATAAGAATATCGTCGTTTTTTTTTTTTTTTTTGCAAGCTGGTCTACGTATCAAAAATGAAGAGGTTACTACATTTATGAAAATTCTCATACAGAATACAACTTTGTAAGTGATGTAATGTATTGTATTATGATTTCGGATGAAAACTGCATCGATTAAATGAAAATCATGAAGCAAAATGGAAGTTCTGGACAGCCGCACTCCAGAATATAGCCTTTATTGTAAAAAGTCCAACAGATACAAACCACAGCAAAAAATGGGACAAACGAGTTGACGCGTTTCACACTTAACAGTGCTTAGTCATAGCTGCTCTACCACCAAAAGAGATGCAATATATATACTAAAATATCTCAGATATGTGAATCCATGTGTAGTTAATTGAGTCTAATTACTCGATTAGATATTCAGTTGAAAGAAACTCTTAATTAACAAACGTGATCAACGTGTGTAATTTAGGGGAGTGTACATGAAAATGTGAATTCAGTGTGAAGATGAAACAAATACTTTTATAATAAATTAAGATTAAACCAACTAAATTAAAATGTCTAAATAAAGGAAAATTTATTATCACATACTTACTGTAATTTTCCTTTCCTGATGGACTCCATGGCGGCCTATGTGTGGGTTAACCCCGCCTCCTCTCCAATGCTATAGGACCCCATTCCCATAAATGAGCACTCATCGCTAGATACTGTGTTCCGTAACTAGCCTACTCTTTGACCAATGGGTGGGAACTCCATCTGCCATGGAGTCCATCAGGAAAGGAAAATTATGCTAAATATTTGATAATAAATTTTCCTTTTTCCTGACAGACTCCATGGCAGCCTACGTGTGGGAAATAACTAGCCAACCACATGGGTGGGTATGCTGAACAAAACATTATTTTAATTTGTCCTATCAACCGATAGGATTTTCAAACCAAAGTTTACAGAAGACAGTGAAGCAGGCTCTATGCAGTAATGAGATACGAATGTATTAATAGAGGCCCAGGAGGCCGCTTTGCAAATGGTGTCTGAAGCCATTTTTCCAGTCCTGGCCAATTAAGAAAACATATACAAAACTCCTATACATTCCCTCAAAGTTCCGAACAAATGCTAGCTTTTTGAATGACCTCCTGGCCTTGTTTACCAGGGACTCTGTGCTCTCAGGTTTGCCCATTGGCCATAACTTTTATAAGGAGCCTCGAGCTCCTGGGTGCTTTATTTATTCTCCATGATAAAGAAGGTAACATGAAGACTAACACTTCAACTGCTACCCCAAGGAGACTCTGCAGTAAGGATTGGTGAGGGCAGACCAGAAACTATCATGCCCAGAGGCGTGCGCACAGGGTGTTCCAGGTGTGCCCAGGCACACCCTAATGACCCTGTGCAGCACAGATTCCCCCTTCTGCGCATAACTGTCAGCTTCCCTCCTCTCCCATCGGCTGTTGCTGCGGGATGTTTTAGGATGAGTGGGGGAAGGGGCCGGTAAATATGTAATTTACCGGCCCCTTCCCTTTCTTAATGAACATCGTGAGTGATCAGTAGTGTGTGTTTGAGCTTTGGGGTGCACACACTAATGCAATAGGCTACACACACCTATGATCATGCCTCTGAAATTTTGAAAAGATGAAAGATGGCCATAGACTATGTGATGAACTGGCCAAAATTAACTCCATGGTGGCCCTGTCGCTATCCTCCCACATGACATTCTTTGACTGAAAATTTAAAGAAGCCTCCCAGAATATTTTTGATCCAACAGCAGCTGCAGCCGCTGTTCAGATATACTGACAGGTGGCTGTTAGAATACAATAGGAGCATTGGGAGATGCATCCATCTGTGCTGTATAGTATGGATGGAGGAATCTGTTACATTTTTTTTGGTTCAGCTCCCAAGCTAATTTTAGGAAGTCAGTAGGTAATTCAGCTCATCTGTCCATTAACAAAAAATGGGTTTTTGGTGCATGATCCTTTAAAACTAAAATATAATATGTGTATAGGGATCTGCTGCCCTCTACAATTAGCTGCTGACATCACAGTGGTATGTATAGTTATGTATTAACACTGCCTGTCTCATGGAGGGGGCTTTGAAAACCCAGAAGGAAGAAGTAAAGAGAGAGACAGAGATCTGAGCCACATGGTTTTACACACACAGGGGCTGCTACTACTGCTGTATTTTCACCCAGATCAGACTCAAAAGACCATTATGCAAGTAATCCTATGTTATACTACATACTGGGTATGGTCTCGATGTTCGAGTTGAACGCAAGTCGAGTGTTCTGGGGCTTTCGCGGCAAATTCGAGCGCCGTAGGATCGCAGTGCATTGATGTCTGATTATTGGCCAAAGCATGCACCTGAACTGCATGCTTTGGCCAATCACAGCGCACTCTGCTGTGAGTCATGATTGGCCAAAGGCAGGGTCCCTTTAGACAATCATGGCTCGGGGGTCACTCCCCACACTATATAAGGCTGCTTACACGAAGGCCATATATAGTGTAATGATTGAGAGAATGTTAGCTAGAGGCAGGTTAATTAGTGGCGTGCAGGCAGTTTAATATATACAGTATCTCACAGAAGTGAGTACACCCCTCACATTTTTGTAAATATTACATACATATACACACACAGTGTAGTCAGTGTAGTGTAGATTATATATACAGTGCAGGTATTATACAGTGTATATATACCATGTAGTATATATATATATATATATATATATATACACACAAACATTCATACACAGTGCAGTCAGTGCATTTTATAATACAGTGTATTGAAGTGGTTAAGGGGAACCCTATGACAGAATTAAGAAAAAAAACGGGATGGGTCCCCCCCGTCCATACCAGGCCCTTTGGGTCTGGTATAGATTTTAAGAGGAACTCCACGCCAAAATAAAAACAAAAACAAAACAGCGTGGGGTCCCCCCAAAATCCATACCAGACCCTTAGACCCTTTCCTGACCCGAGCAAGGTCAGGTCAGGAAAGGGGGGGGACGAGCAAGCATCCCACTCCTGAACCATACCAGGCCGCTTGCCCTTAACATGAGGAGGGTGCTTTTTCTATTTTGCAGGTCAGTCGGGCGGCGTGATTGACGATGGATTTACATTGCGGAACACTTTTCTTTTTTTCCTTAAATAAAGGAATTGTCAAAAACTGTCTTTTGTGTTTTTTCTTTTTGACATTTTTTTTTGGTGAATGGGAACTTCTTTATAGATGATATATTGATGACGTGTTTGTCATATGGAAAGGAGACCAGCATCAAATTTTTTTAAATTTGCTTAACAATAACGATAGGAACATCAAACTATCATGGCAAATTGAAAAGGATACCATATCCTTTCTCGATCTAGAAATATCACGAGTTAATGACAAATCAGTAGAAACTCCAAAAGGTTGTACATTTTTTGTTTTACAACTAGAAAAAAAAAATGAAACTGCACCAACAGGAAGACTGACCTGTTCCCGCTTATTTCTAAATAATGGCTGTACTCTTTTTTTTTTTCTTAATATATACTTTTATTTGTATGTATGTTTATGTGTGCCACTTTTCATAAATAGATTGTGTATGGTTTAAATGAAGACCAGTAATAGAAACCAAGTTGACAACAACTGTGTGCACCATTCTAAAAATAACGGATTAAACAGATTGCTGAGTAATGACATGTTCAAAGTGATAACCTTCAGCAGATTAAATATTGTAATAAGATCTGTGCTTTTCAGACACATTTTCTATAACAACGGCTGTTTCTGCTCTGCAAATGGACCACATACAATAAATTAATGGAAATTGATTTCAGGCAAGCTTGAAAAGTGCATCCGTTTTCTGTAATGAAGACTATATGATACATGGTGAGGATTTGTGTCTGCTATTAACAAAGCAAACTTTTTAGGTTCTCAGATATCAAGAAGCTCTGGTGTGGGTCGTAGTGCCTGCAGGCTTTTTAGAGATTTGGGTTGGATAAAGCCTCTGTTCCTTGGTCCACATTCTACCTGTTAGCCATTATAAAGCTGGCCACAGACGATATGAAATCAGCAGGGATCAGGCAAATTTCAAATTGTGTGTAGTCTTTCCTCTTTGACAGAAGTCAACTGTAATATCAACTTCTGTGGAAAAGGAATGTTGGAAAAAGTTTGTCGATCAGTCAATTGACTGCAGCCACTTACCAGTGAATTCTGACTGTCGCTGTTGACAGCTGCTGTCAGAATACAATGTCCTAGTGGGGGGGATTCCTCCAGCCACCTTGCTTGTGTGGTTGGACAAATCTGTTTGTCTTTTCATTCAGCCCACTGGCTGATAAAAAAAAAAAAGAAGAAGAATCATCTATGGCCAGCTTAGTCTCAGCTGTACACAGGCTTTTTTATGTGCGAGCGAACTGTTTTAAGGAGGATATTTGTGTTTTTTATGCTATGGACTTGATGTAAAAAAAGGCTTCCTGCATTGTTTACTGCCTTACTCAATAAAAATGCAGGATAAACCAGCCTGGACTGCTTACCGACCCAGCAGATGCGACAGCTGACTGAAGCCCATCAGGTCTCCTTAAAGGAACATCAGTAGGTAAATCTGTTTCTACATGATGGCCTACAAAACTGCAACTCACGCTAAATTCCATAACAGGTGGTCAATATGGCAACAATTTAGGACAAAGAGTCAGTAATTCCCTGTGCACTTCTTGGATGAGGTCCCAGCAGGACTGTTTTTAAGGCAGGGCAAAAGGGGCAGCTGCCCCGGGCCCCATCATTGTTGAGGAGCCCAAAGCAGCTGCCACAAACTTGCCAACTATCCCAGTTTAAATTCCCTTATCCCTTGAAGTTTTAGTCCTGTGCTTTGTTCCGACATCTCAGTGTAAAGTTCTGTTGCTGCTGCCCAGCTCTGCCCTATTGCCATGTACAGATGACTCACCTGCAGACCCTGTGTTTACATATAAATAACCTGCATTGATATGTATAGAGGCAGCATTCATATGTATATCATGTCCCCCTGAGGTCATATCTACCATCACTTCTGCTGAATGCTGTCCATTGGGGAGGTAAAGGGGCATACTTAAAGCGGGGGTCCACCTATCTATCGTTTTTCTTTTTTTGAGTTCATTCACAAACTTTTCTTCTCAGCATTACATACTCACATATTGTGTGTAATATGTCCGCCTGTGTCAGATTTCGTCGGAAAGAATAACTTATATTATTCACTGCAGGCGGTTTCCATCTTCATTGTGGGCATTTGAAGCATTTATTTCCTGGATGTGGTGAATGCAGTGCTCCCAGCATTCACGGCTCGTTCCCGCACATGCTCAGTGGCATCCTGGGAAGCCTGAGACTAGCTCCCAGGAGTCTGGGAGAGGCTAGAAACGCGCCCAATCCCACGGGAGGAGAACCAGGAAGTGCAAAGAAGAATAGAAAAATAAAAGGTAATTACGGCGATTTAAATTTTTTTAAATGGCATGTCAGCATCTAGGCAAGAAAGAGAATACATACAGATATTGTTCAAAATTTGGGTGGAACCCCGCTTTAAAAGGCCTACCCACAACTACAGTCATTAAGCCTAACATCAGCCTGTTCTACAAAGGTAAGCAAATTGAAGGTGGAACCCTTCTTCAAAAAAACATGGTGCCACAGCACCCTGAATTTTGGTGAATGTGAATATGCACATCTCAGCCGATGCATGAGGGTGTCATTAACAATTCATGTCACATTTGTGTATCTGCTAAAGGGCAGCATGTTTCTGTAGTGTCAGGAAAGCGATTTTGCATGTATTCCTAACACACACAAATGTGAACGCAGGCTAAATGTCTCAGTTACATTGGTGGTCAGTGTAAACCTTCTCATTACATTGGGACTTGGTGTACAATCCTTTCATTCACAATAGTGGCCAGTGTGAAGGTCCCCCGTACATTGGTGGTCAGTGTAAATCCCTGTTTACATTGGTGGTTACTGTGAATGCTGCTATTATGTTAGTGGTCAGTGTAAATCCCAATTACATTGCTGGCCAATGTAGAAACTCCTCTTTATATTGGTAATCAATAAAAAATCCAAACTTGCATTTGTGGTCAGTTTCAAATTCCCCCTCACATTGATGGTCAGTGTAAATCCCCCTCACATTGGTGGTCATGTAATTTCCCCATAACATTGGTAGAATCCCCCACTATATACTTGCAAAAAATGTCCAGCTTTGCTCTACATGATTCAGAATTTGTCACACTGTACTGCCCCCTAACTAATCCCATCCCCCCACCACTGCCACTGATCCCATCAACCCCCCAGAATTACCACTGACCCCCCCTCCTCCCCCAGCATTGCCACTGATCCCAGGAGTCCTAGGATTCCTAGGAGTTTATTGTCTATTGATGGGTCCCCTCACCTTCCCAGTCCATGGTGTGCAGGCAGTGAGAAGATTATGTGTTGTAACTCTTAGCAACCAGTGAGCAATAATGCTGTGCACTAACCCCTTGCAACCAATCATTGAGCGGTAAAGCTATGCAGTAACCTCTAGGAACCAATCAGTGAGCAGTAATAATGTGTAGTAACCTCTAGCAATCAATTAGCGAGTGGTATAGATGCCCAGTAACCTCTAGCAACCAATCAGTGAGCAGTATTGATGTACAGTAATCTCTAGCAACCAAACAAGCAGAAGTCATGTGCTGTAACCTCTAGAAAATAACAGTGTGCCATAATGTGTGCTGTAACCTCTAGCAGCCAGTCAGTGAGCGGTAATGATACACTCTAACCTCTGGCAACCAATCGCAATCGCTGCCTGATTTGATTCAGTAAACTGATTTTAAGTCTTGCTGCTATTTATTGTATGCCTCAGAGCATGTGGAGAGAGAAATTACATGGAAGAGGGGGCCCAAGAAAATGTTTGCCCAGGGTCCAGTCAATATTAAAGACAGCCCTGGGTCCCAGTACTTATAGTACATTCTACCATTTTCTTTGTTTCTCTTGTTGTTATGTACGTTTATTAAAGCTTTTACCGGATTTATGCATCCCTAGGGAATTGCAATGACCACTTACTATTGGACTTGTATGTATCTTATCTGAGCTTTCACATTTTCGCAGTACTGCTCTAAATATTTCCCTATTGGGAGGACACACTCTTTATATACAGTGCCTTGAAAAAGTATTCATACCCCTTGACATTTTCCACAATTGTCATGCTACAACCAAAAACATAAATTTATTTTATTGGGTTTTTTTTGTGATAGACCAACACAAAGTGGAACATAATTGTGAATTGGACGGAAAATGATAAATGGTTTTCAATTTTTTTTTTACATATAAATATGTGAAAAGTGTGGTGTGCATTTGTATTTAGCCCCCCTGAGTAAATACTTTGTAGAAGCTCCTTTCACTGCAATTACAGCTGCAAATCTTTTTGGGGATGTCTCTACCAGTTTTGCACATCCAGAGAGTGAAATTGTTGTCCATTCTTCTTTGCAAAATAGTTCAAGCCCTGTCAGTTTGGATGGAGAGCGTCTGTGAACAGCAATTTTCAAGTCTTGCCACAGATTTTCAATTGGATTTAGGTGTGGACTTTGACTGGGCCATTCGAACACATGATTATACTTTGATCTAAAATAACCATTCCATTGTAGCTCTGGCTGTACAGGTTTTCTTATAAGATTGTATTTGGCTCCATCCATCTTCCCATCAACTCTGACCAGATTTTTTTTTTATAGTTTTCTACATTTTTTTAATGATATTTTTCACAATGCTTTGGTGGGGGGTGGGGTGGGGGTAGTGGATGGTGTCAGTAGTTTTTTGTCTTTATTATTTTATTTTTTATTTTGTTATTTTTTACAATTTTACTTTTTATTCTTTTTTTATATTTTTTTCCACAGTGCTTCTTATTGGTGTGTGTGTGTGTGTGTGTGGGGGGGGGGGTTGGCAGTGGACAGTGTCAGTAGGGCAGTGGATGGTGCCATTCGTTGTTTGTTATTTTTTTACAAATTATTATTTTTTATTTACAATTCAATGTTTTTTTACTCTTTTCACATTTTTTTTTTGGGGGGGGGGGCGGGGGGAGGTCTGAGGGTGAACAGTGTAAGTAGTTTTTTTTACATTTATATTATTTTTACAATTTTATTTTTTTAATAGTTTTTTTTACAATTTCCTTTTTTTTATTGTGTTAATTACAATTCTTTTTTTTTAATCAGCCCTATTGGGGGGCTTTGGTGAGATATCAGGGGTCTACACCCCTGACATCTCTCCTTTGTGACAGAAAAGGGGACTGAGGACAGAGATTGCCCAGTCCCTTTCTCTGTAGCCTGAGCTGCACTGAAGATGAATGAACAGGTGGCTGCTGTTCATTCATAAACTGAAAACACAGTTTGCGATGCTTCAATTATGAAAAGACAGAGTCAGTGATCACTGACAGGTGAACGCAGGAGGACATCGGGGTCAGAGAAGGACACAGGGGGCAGGAGGCGGGCACTGGAGCACACAGGGGGGCCTAAGGAGGACACATGGGGACAGTCAGGGATGATCGGTTCAGTGGTGGGGGCACCGATCTCCCTATAAAGCTTTCAATGAAGCAGCTGACAGCCACGGCAGGAGGGAGAGGAGGAGAAGCTCCTCCCTGTCTGCATCTCCTCCTCTGCCTTCCACGGCTTTCAGCTGCTTCATTTAAAGTCAATCAGGGAAATCAGTTCCTGTAACTGTCCCATCACCGCACCGATCATCCCCGACTGTCAACCAGGGATGGATCATCCATGGGTGCAGTGTGAGTAAGGCCACAGTCGCCCCCCCCCCGCGAGGCCCATGTTCAGTGAACATCCTGCACCCATGGATAATACGCCACTGTTTAGGATCCAACCATGGATATCTCAATGATTCCCATTGTAGGATAGTATCTAAGGCTAGCTTTGTGTGCCAACTGCACTGAAAAGATAGGGGCATCCAAATGTTTTGCGTTTACAGATCTAAGATGGAGAGAACGCCTGCTTTTGGTTTTGAAAAAGTGAAAAGGTTGGAAAATAAAGTGTAACATTTCTGCATTTGAAAAAGATCTGCAAGAGAAGCTTGGAAGTCTTCTAGCTTGTGCAAATACACAGGGAGATTGGATAACATTAATTGGAGTGGAGGTAGAGAATTACATTTTTTTGTAGCCCTTGGACATCTTCTACCCATATATCTGAGATGCTTGCTAATCAGGTGTCTGCAAAGGTAAACAGACTTCCCCCACTTTTGAAAGTGAGGGGGTAGCTTCATGCTGAAAATTACTTTGTATGCTGGAGGACTTGGACTTATGACTTATCGGATATAACTAACCAGAAGTTAGCCTGGTATACCCCCACATTTACTGTATCATGCAAAGATAGAACAAGAGCAAGTTGTGGAGCAGCTGGTTGCTCCCCAGTCTCACAAAAGGATGGAATTAGATCAGTGAGGCCCGGAACGGAAAAGAAAGAAAAGTAGTGCAGGGCCAGGCATGACAGTGTGTTAAGGGGAGACAACGTATGGGTTAATATGAAGAGCTAAGAGGGGAGGAGACAGTGAGTAAAGTCCAAGGGGGAGTGGTACTATTTAAGGAGGAGGCAGGACTGGGCTGGGGAACAGAAAGTTGTGGAGAAAGAAAGGAGGAGGCAGTTTTCCCACCCGCCCTCCCTATATGTTGTCTGTGTTTGTTGGTTTATGTGTTTTTCTTTCTTTCAGGAGCATGGCAGATGGTCGTCATGGCAGCTGTGGATTGGCAGTGTTTTGTTGGTCTTTGACGGTGGCAGTAAACATATGTGATGGAAAGGGGTGGGGGGCTCATCGGTAGTATGTGCCCCTCCGGTGTATTCCAGTGAAAGGTTAGCTAAAATACTGTAATGGTTGCACTGCGGGAAGGGGGTTGTCTCCGAGCTGATTATATGGCTGGAGGCCTATCATGTGGAAAAAGGTCTCGCAGTGTATTGGTGGAATATGTGTTGGAGTTCGGGGGTGCTGTCAAAGACCAATGGACTGGAGTTACGCAAGTTGTTATGGATGTTATATTTTGGTATATATTTTCTATTGGAGTTATTTATATGGTGTTAATAAAAATAGGCTGCTATGGGCATTTATGCTCCAAATTAAGGTGTGGTCTCATCATTTTAGAAGGGTAAGAAATATGGATGTTGGAGTACAAGTGATATAGCAGTAAGAGGCAGATTGGGTACCTCTGAACTACACTGGTCATGACTTATTCTCATGTTTGGGTGGTCTTAGGCAGCATCCAGTATTTACAAAGCCGTTTAGGAGTATTGTAAATCATGACCTGGAGTGTCAAATTGATGACCCCATCTACATTTTCAAAGTCTGCTAGTACTCTTGCCTATAATTGATATCAAAGTCTACCAGAGGGCACCAGCACATATTGGCAGTCCTTTACTATATCACCCAGTATCCAGAAGCACTCCTCCTCAGAAACACATTCTCTACCGTTAGAGTGAAAAGGCTCTTCCACACATTTTCCCATACAGGTTTTCCTAGGGATATTTCAAGGAACCTAGGAATGCCTTTAAAGTGGTTCTAAAGGCAGAAGGTTTTTATTCTTACCTTAATGTTTTCTATGCATTAAGGTATATAAAAAAAAAAAACCTGTGTTCAGCTCTCAACCCAGCCCCCCCCCCCCCCCCTTTATACATACCTGAGTCTGATTTCGATTGCATCGCTACTCTCTCTCTCTCCCCTCACCTCACTAGTTCAGAGACACCAGCAGGAACAATTGTCTCCTGCTGATGTCTATCACAGTCAGTGAGGAGGGACTTGAGGAAGTGGAGGGCAGGGCTGAGCCACACTGTATGTATGGTGTGTGTGCCTATGTGTGTGTGTGTGTGTGTGTGTGGAGTGAAGCTTGCATGAGTTCCCCTATAGCAAGCAGCTTGCTATGAGGGCACTCAGCATGGGAGAGGAGCCAGGAGCGTCGGCAAGGGACCTAAGGAGAGGAGGATTGGGGATGTTCTGTGCAAAAACATTGCTCAGAGCAGGTGGGTATGACTTGTTTGTTATTTAAAAAAAATAAATAAATTTTACAATCACTATCATCCCTATACTGATATGTTGGTAGAGTAGTTTAATCGCTTGCCGACCGCCTCACGCAGATATACTGTGGCAGAAGGACACATACAGGCAGAATCACGTACCTGTATGTTCCCCTTTAAGAGGCGGCCAGAGCGCGTGCGCCCACGGCAAGCTGGGTCGCGGGTCCCGCAGACTCGATCGCCACGGCGATACCCACGATCGCCTCACGGGGAGGAAGAACGGGGAGATGCTAATGTAAACAAGCATCTCCCCGTTCTGCCTAGTGACAGTGTCACTGTTCTCTGCTCCCTGTCATCGGAGCAGAGATCAATGACGTGTCACACACAGCCCATCCCCCCTACAGTTAGAAACACGCCCCTAGGACACACTTAACCCCTACACTGCCACCTAGTAGTTAACCCCTTCACTGCCAGTGTCATTTACACAGGGATCAGTGCATTTGTATAGCACTGATTGCTGTATAAATGACAATGGTCCCAAAAATGTGTCAAAAATGTCCGATGTGTCCGCCATAATGTCGCAATCACAATAAAAATCGCTGATCCCTGCCTTTTAAAAAAATATATATTATTAATAAAAATGCCATAAAACTATCCCCTATTTTGTAAACGCTATAACTTTTGCGTAAACCGATCAATAATCGCTTATTGCGATTTTTTTTACCACGAATATGTAGAAGAATACGTATCGGTCTAAACTGAGGAAAAAAATTGTTTTTTTATATATTTTTGGGGGATATTTATTATAGCAAAAAGTAAAAAATAATGCGTTTTTTTCAAAATTGTTTTTTTTGTTTTGTTTATAGCACAAAAAATAAAAAGCGCAGGGGTGATCAAATACCACCAAAAGAAAGCTCTATTTGTGGGAAAAAAAGTACGTCAATTTTGTTTGGGAGCCACGTCGCACGACCAACGCAATTGTCAGTTAAAGAGAAGCAGTGCCGAATTGAAAAAAGTGCTCTGGTCAGGAAGGGGGTAAATTCTTCCGGGGCTGAAGTGGTTAATAGAACCCAGAAAAGTATATTAAAAAAAAAAGAGGCTGATGAGGATGGAAGAGACTGGAGCTTCCTGTTACCATACTTAAATTTTAAAGTAAGCGAAGTGCTATAGTCTATAAGACTCCTATAAAAAAGTTTAATCGAGCAACTCCCTCAGATTCAGGATAGAATAGCAGCAGACATGCCCATAGCTTGAGAGAATATGCAGCAAGCCCAAGAGGCACCCTTCTCCACTCTAGTAGAGATTTCCAGTCACTTCCAGTCCTGATAGGAAGGGAGGGAAAATCTCCCCAGTAGGGACACAGACAGCAATTAAAGCCTGACAGAGGCTCTAACTCTTCTTGACTCAAAACAAAATAAAATACAGCAAATGGCATGCACTTTTCTATGGATGGTAAGTTTAACCATTGATGTCTGAACTGCACTTTTATCACAGTGTCACGCACTATAAACTTTTGTTGTAGTGCATTTGTGTCAGGAATTGCCTGAACGATTATTATCAAAGGCAATATACTAAAACTTAAAGTCTCTGTCAGTATTGCAGCAGCGCTCTAGCTGTTCAAAAAGAGCAGGTATAATAAATACAGTTCATGCATAGGGTGATATGGGCAGCAAAGATTTAGATGTCGCTTTCATGGCGTTCCGTGTAGGGTACTTCCCCCATATAATAACACCATGTGTGGGATAACTTCCCCTATGGGGATGCACTCACCTGAAATATAATTATATTGAGCCCGGGTTCAAAAAGGCTTCTCCACCGCTCCAACTCAAACGTCCACCAGGTGTCAGTCACGCTATTGGGCGCTCAGATTGAGCCATAGGGGGGAAATGGAATGTCCACATAGTGTGATATTGTTTAAAACATAAACCTTTATTCCAAAAAAAGTCCCCCCTAATCATATATGCGTACCAAAGATTAGAATTGTGTCGATGTCCCAATATTTATGGACCTGACTGTATATACAGTCAGGTCCATAAATATTGGGACATCAACACAATTCTAACATTTTTGGCTGTATACACCACCACAATGGCTTTGAAATGAAACAAACAAAATGTGCTTTAACTGCAGATTTTCAGTTTTAATTTGAGGGTATTTACATCCAAATCAGGTGAACGGTGTAGGAATTACAACAGTTTGTATATGTGCCTCCCACTTTTTAAGGGACCAAAAGTAATGGGACAATTGGCTGCTCAGCTGTTCCATGGCCAGGTGTGTGTTATTCCCTCTTTATCCCATTTACAAGGAGCAGATAAAAGGTCCAGAGTTCATTTCAAGTGTGCTATTTGCATTTGGAATCTGTTGCTGTCAACTCTCAATATGAGATCCAAAGAGCAGTCACTATCAGTGAAGCAAGCCATCGTTAGGCTGAAAAAACAAAACAAACCCATCAGAGAGATAGCAAAAACATTAGGTGTGGCCAAATCAACTGTTTAGAACATCCTTAAAAAGAAAGAACACACAGGTGAGCTCAGCAACACCAAAGACCCGAAAGACCATGGAAAACAACTGTGGTGGATGACTGAAGAATTCTTTACCTGGTGAAGAAAACACCCTTCACAACAGTTGGCCAGATCAAGAACACTCGCCAGGAGGTAGGTGTATGTGTGTCAAAGTCAACAATCAAGAGAAGACTTCACCAGAGTGAATACAGAGAGTTCACCACAAGATGTAAACCATTGGTGAGCCTCAAAAACAGGAAGGCCAGATTAGAGTTTGCCAAACAACATCTAAAAAAGCCTTCACAGTTCTGGAACAACATCCTATGGACAGATGAGACCAAGATCAACTTGTACCAGAGTGATGGGAAGAGAAGAGTACGGAGAAGGAAAGGTACTGCTCATGATCCAAAGCATACCAACTCATCAGTGAAGCATGGTGGTGGTAGTGTCATGGCGTGGGCATGTATGGCTGCCAATGGAACTGGTTCTCTTGTATTTATTGATGATGTGACTGCTGACAAAAGCAGCAGCATGAATTCTGAAGTGTTTCGGGCAATATTATCTGCTCATATTCAGCAAAATGCTTCAGAACTCATCGGATGGCGCTTCACAGTGCAGATGGACAATGACCCGAAGCATACTGTGAAAGCAAAAATGGTATGGTGTGATCCCTCGCGCTAAATTGAGTGGATAGGTTGTGTAGATGTTTCTATACTAGACTAAACATATATATGTGCAAAATAATGCAAATAAGCGGTGATGATATCTCTATGGATAGCAGCAAAATCTAAAGTGTTCACTTTCACTCAGCATAAATATAGTAAAAAATGATTTCGCGCTATAAAAATCTATCACCTCAAAGTGAAGTGCATACAATAATTCAAAATTCCTAAACGTGCAGTGTCTAAAAGTGCTCCATAGTGCAATAATTAATCAAAGTGCTATGTGCATCAAAATAAAAAATCAATGAAAGTTAATAAAAAGTTCATAGTGTGCATCAATGTTCAAAGTCTATGTTGTGCTGTTCCACTGGGGTCATTTGATAAAGGTGAAAAGTGAAAATAATCTTGAGTTTATTGATCCGGTGGCACCGGGCTCTCTAGACTCTCACCTTGAATAAAGTTATTAGGGGCATCAAAACCAGGTTCTTTGTTCTTTGTGATATGATGATGTAGAAGTAGAACTTCTCTGGTGCTGTAGCGATCCCTCTACTTAACAGTACCTGCGAGATGTGGGAACAAAGGGGGTTGCCCACCTGGGCTCCACCAGTCCGGTGGTATGAACAGGAAGGGGAGAGAGAAAAGATGCCTCCAATGGTGTAGTAAGTTTAAAACGAATGGCTATTTATTAAAAAATCAAGTGGTCTCTTACATGTAAACAGGTTAAAAACAGCATTTAAGGTAAAAGAGTTGAGGAGCGGCGTTTGAGACGCCTCCTTACTAGTTTCCGGTTTCGTCTGTGCTCGGCCACGCCCTACGCGTTACGTCACCGCCCGTGACTTCAACTGGGGAACCGGATTGGTCCGAGAAAGATGTCTTTTATGTGACGATACCGGAAGTCGTGTGTCGGCCATCTTTGTTGTGGTACAATGACCTTGTATCCTTATTGGTGTTTAGCGCAGCCATTTTATGTTATTGAAATGCGCCTGTGCTACCGCGGCCATTTTACAGGTGGCACTATATATCAAATTGCGGCCATATGTGACCCTTGACCCTTCTACATATGGCCGCAATTTGATATATAGTGCCACCTGTAAAATGGCCGCGGTAGCACAGGCGCATTTCAATAACATAAAATGGCTGTGCTAAACACCAATAAGGATACAAGGTCATTGTACCACAACAAAGATGGCCGACACACGACTTCCGGTATCGTCACATAAAAGACATCTTTCTCGGACCAATCCGGTTCCCCAGTTGAAGTCACGGGCGGTGACGTAACGCGTAGGGCATGGCCGAGCACAGACGAAACCGGAAACTAGTAAGGAGGCGTCTCAAACGCCGCTCCTCAACTCTTTTACCTTAAATGCTGTTTTTAACCTGTTTACATGTAAGAGACCACTTGATTTTTTAATAAATAGCCATTCGTTTTAAACTTACTACACCATTGGAGGCATCTTTTCTCTCTCCCCTTCCTGTTCATACCACCGGACTGGTGGAGCCCAGGTGGGCAACCCCCTTTGTTCCCACATCTCGCAGGTACTGTTAAGTAGAGGGATCGCTACAGCACCAGAGAAGTTCTACTTCTACATCATCATATCACAAAGAACAAAGAACCTGGTTTTGATGCCCCTAATAACTTTATTCAAGGTGAGAGTCTAGAGAGCCCGGTGCCACCGGATCAATAAACTCAAGATTATTTTCACTTTTCACCTTTATCAAATGACCCCAGTGGAACAGCACAACATAGACTTTGAACATTGATGCACACTATGAACTTTTTATTAACTTTCATTGATTTTTTATTTTGATGCACATAGCACTTTGATGAATTATTGCACTATGGAGCACTTTTAGACACTGCACGTTTAGGAATTTTGAATTATTGTATGCACTTCACTTTGAGGTGATAGATTTTTATAGCGCGAAATCATTTTTTACTATATACTGTGAAAGCAACCAAAGAGTTTTTTAAGGGAAAGAAGTGGAATGTTATGCAATGGCCAAGTCAATCACCTGACCTGAATCTGATTGAGCATGCATTTCACTTGAGGAAGACAAAACTGAAGGGAAAATGCCCCAAGAACAAGCAGGAACTGAAGACAGTTGCAGTAGAGGCCTGGCAGAGCATCACCAGGGATGAAACCCAGCGTCTGGTGATGTCTATGCGTTCCAGACTTCAGGCTGTAATTGACTGCAAAGGATTTGCAACCAAGTATTAAAAAGTGAAAGTTTGATGGATGATTGTTAATCTGTCCCATTACTTTTGGCCCCTTAAAAAGTGGGAGGCACATATACAAACTGTTGTAATTCCTACACCGTTCACCTGATTTGGATGTAAATACCCTCAAATTAAAGCTGAAAGTCTGCAGTTAAAACACATCTTGTTCATTTCATTTCAAATCCATTGTGTTTGTGTATAGAGCCAAAAAGATTAGAATTGTGTCGATGTCTCATTATTTATGGACCTGACTATATATATATATATATATATATATATTGTGACGGTATGCGAGGTGAGGTCATCGATAATCTATATATTTCACCTCGCATTTGTTCTATTGTAAGAGACTGAACCGGAATCCGGCCCGGATTTTTCCAGCCTCTGTGGCAGGCTTGGTTCCGGTCCGGGTCTTGTGGTCCACTTGAGTCCATGCTCAGGTGGAATTTAAATGACCAGGAAGGGAGCACAGCAGTTATCTGGCCTGAGACTCGGAAGGGAATCTGAGAGAAAGGAGCCCTGTTTGTTTGGATTGAAAACAAAGGTTTGCTTTACCTCATGTTTTGTAGGTGTCGGGGATCAGCCCCACACCCTTTAGACAGCAGTGTACTGTTTAGTTTAGCGCCGGACGGCAAGGATTTGTTTTACTATTTTGTTTATTTTTATGGCTTTGCAAACCACCTATAAATAAAGCTGGCAACCCGCCAGATTTTAAAGAAACTGCCTGTATGCTGACCTTCATTCTGAGAAAAGGTGATCCCCACAAGCTAATATATTAATATATATATATATATATATATATATATATATATATATATATATATATAGCACCCTCTACCTAGTGTAGGTGCTAGAGTGAGTTTTTTTTGTAGAACAGGTAAGTTTAGGCAGGCACATTGTCTTGGAGTGTCTAGAAGTGAATGCCGGGCCTGGCAGGGTGACAGGTGGGCCACAATCACTCAGCAGCCCTTATGAGGGTACCGCTACATACAGTGTGTATGGTAACTGCCAATGTATGAGCACACATTTCTGATGCAGCAATATTTAACAGTAAGAATTTTTTATTATCAGGAGGTGGAATTCCATGAATAACAATTGGAATACATCAAATATTTAGAACTCTTTGAACTATTAATTGAATATAGTTATATCACAACACACATTTCCCTAACAATATTGATTATCAATAAACAAACTGTTGTCATTAACACCCTTTTTCCGGCGATGGAATATCTTGCCAGGATAACATTTTGTGTACCCTTTCAACATGTATACTGTGTAATACTGTGTTATGATTTACAATCACATGAAAATGTCCATAATGTTTCCCAGGTAAAATAACGTATAATCCATTGGCTTGTAAGATATACTGTATATATCGGACATGGTCCTGATGATTTGCAGTATAGAGTTTGTGAAGTGACTTACCATATTTATCGGCGTATAACACGCACTTTTTTCCCCTTAAAATCAGGGGAAAATCGTGGGTGCGTGTTATACGCCGATCCCCCGCTGATTGTGAGCGGAGGATCGAGCCACTGAGATACATAGCCGAGTGTGCTCGGCTTACAGTCACGCCCACTTCCGCCCTATGATGGACATAACATAGGGACTGGGCGTGAATGTGAGCGGAGCCGTGCCGAGTACACTCGGCTACTCTCGGCTCCGCTCGGGACTGCGAGAGGACCCGAGTGCCGCCGAGAGGACCCGAGAGCCGCTAAGAGGGCTCGAGAGTGGCCGAGAGCGGCCGAGAGGACCCGGCGCCATTTTTAAAATGGACGAATGCACTGACAAGGCTGCACTGACAAGGCTGCAAATGACAATGACAAGGCTGCAAATGACACTGACAAGGCTGCAGATGGACACTGATGAGGCTGCATTGATGGGCATTTAAATGTAAGTTTTTTTTTTCCTTAAACTTCCCTCCCAAAAGTTTTTCTCCCTAAAATTCCCTCCCAAACTTGGGGTGCGTGTTATACGCTGGCACGTGTTATACGTGGATAAATACGGTATATTATATGAATTCTTTGAGTTGGTCAGGAATGTTGAGTCTTCTTTCACCTATGTAAATAGGCATGTGGGGGAGTCTTTCATTCTCTTAAACACAGAGGTATACAGTAAAATCTTAGATTGTGAGCATAATTAGTTCCAGAAACGTGCTTGTAATCCAAAGCACTCATATATCGAAGAGAATTTCCCCATAAGAAATAATGGAAACTCGGATGATTCGTTCCACAACCATTTTTTCATAAATCCTTCAGTTTATAGTCCATATAAAAAGATTTATAGCAATGTGATAGGTTGTGTAACTATAAAATGTCCATCCACAAATGGAAGCTTCCACAAGGGGATTAGAAGCAAAATCCATCAGGAGCTACAGAGTATAAAGAGAAGAGAGGCGCCTCTAAGTGTAGCAATATGGTTACATTTAATGAAGGTACAACATTTAGCAACTCACATGGTTGATGATTAAAGCAGGCACATCTAAGTATGCAGGCATTTGCGGTGAAACTGTCCACATTAAGGCTTGAAGCGCTTGTGGACTGCAGCGTGGAAGGGATCACATCAATGGCGGTGCGGAGGACGGTCTATGTGGGCAGGTTTAACCCAGATGCCTGCATACTTATATGTGTCTGTTTTAATCATCAACCGTATGAGTTGCTAAATGTTGTACCTTCATTAAATGTAACCACATTGCTACACTTAGAGGCGCTTCTCTTCTCTTTTATACTCAGCTTTGACATGACGCTACTCTTATTGCAAGACCTCGCAAGTTTAATCATTTAAAATTTATTAAAAAAATTTGCTCGTCTTGTAAAACATTTGCAGACCAAGTTACCTGCAATCCAAGGTTTTACTGTGGTTTTACCTAATTTCTGTTTGGACACTGTGTGTAACTTGACTTTGAAGGTTAGTCTATATTACTGGTCCAAGGATCATCAAACAAATTCTATTTGGCGACAATAAAAATAGTCTTATCCTTGGCTTCAGGTGAAAGGGAGAAGTACACTCATTGTTTTTCTAACCTGTTCTGTAAACATTTTGTTTGCAAACCCCCCCCAGTCATTCCAATGGGAAACACTGAATGTGAGTTAGTTGTGACCTGAATTGAATTCTCTAATATTTCGGCCTATCCAAAAATTAGACCAAGCCGTATTTATTAGCAGCAACCCTATGTCACATTTTTAATTAATTCACAGATGCTCTGACATGTGTAATTTGCAAACCAAACTGGTCATCTTTATCATATTATTTATAAACATGTTAAAGGGTAACAGCCCGACCCTTGGTATATATAGTACTACCTATAAATTATTCCTAATTCTTCGGAATTTCACATTTCACAATTGGTCAGCAAATATACAGGACACTGATCAGCTATAACTTCATGGCCACAGGCAGGAAAAGTGAATAACATTGATTATTACATTACAATGGCATCTGAAAGTATATAACATTTTAGGCAGGAAGTAAATATGTTGTGCCTGTTCAAGTGTTAAATCAGAAAAAAATTGGCATTGCAGTTTTCTGTGTATACTATAATGCTGCATAGACTGGTCAGGGTGTCCATGCTGACCCGCGTCCACAGTCAAACGTGCCTACAATGGGCACGTGAGCATCAGAACTGGACCAAGGGGCATTGCAAGAAGGTGAATAAAAAAAAGGAAGGAAAATACTGCGCCAACACACAATAAATGACCTGCTGACACTACAATTAGACAAATTGTGTAAAGAAAGGTAAGGATTTAGGTGCAGCGCTAGGTAACTAGTGATATATGTAATAATGCAAACATATAAGTGACAGTGCCCAATTAAACATACATTAATTACATTGCCTGAAAAGCAAGACTAGTATGCAAAATAGTGAGACAACATATACATAAACATATTGAGAACCTAAATGTCCATTAAACTGCCTCAAGAGACGCTTAGGTGAAAAAAAAGTAATTTTTCAAATGGTGCAAAATAGGTGGATATTCGGACTTCCAGCCAAGGACGACCGTCAGAGGTATGTGCTCATTTAAGCAAGAAAACAATATTCACCATCAAATGTGCTACCACCACCAGTAAAGGTATTAGGGTACTCTTACCAAATGGTGTGGGCTACCTGCCAGCAGCAGAGAGCCAAACAAGCAAAACTGATCTGGTCTTTAACATCATAGGAACCAACATGTGGATTGTACAGCAATGCAGATTCGACAATCAAGCTTTCAGGGACCAACATCAAGAAAGCATAACGATCCAAGCTCAGCGTATAGAGACTCATCGGCTCCACCAGTCAACAGAAAGGAGTCATACAGGAAGAAAAGATCACCACATAGCATAAAATCATTGGCTAAAAATGTATTAAATAAAGTATTGCACTTACCTCAAAGTAGATATCCACCTATCACCGTTTGAAAAAATACTTTTTTTTGCTTTGGACTAATCTAAGTGTCTCTTGACGCAGTTTAATGGACATTTAGGTTCTCAATATGTGGCTGTATATGTTGTCTCACTATTTTGCATACTAGTCTTGCTTTGCAGGCAGTGTAATTAATGTATGTTTAATTTGTGCACTGTCACTTATATGTTTGCATTATTACATATATCACTAGTTACCTAGAGCTGCACTTAAATCTTTACCAATGCAAGAAGGTGGCCTGGTCTGATAAATCATGTTTTCTTTTACATCAAGTGGATGGCCCGGTGCATGTGCATCACTTATCTGGAGAAGAGATGGCACCAGGAGGTAGTATGGGAAGAAGTCAAGCTGCCAGATGCAGTGTGATGCTTTGGGCAATGTTCTGCTGGGAAACTTTGGGTCTTGCCATTTATGTGGATGTTACTTGACATGTACCAACTACCTAAACTGTTGCTGATCAAGTACACCCCTTCAAGGAAACAGTATTTCCTGAGGGCAGTTCCCTCTTTCAGCAGGATAATGCGCTCTGTCACACTGCAAAAATGGTTCATGAATGGTATGAGGAACACAACAACGAGTTTGAGGTGTTGACTTGGCCTCCAAATTCTCCAGATCCCAATCCAATCGAGCATCTGTGGTATGTGCTGGAAAAACAAGTCCGATCCATAGAGACCCCACCTTGCGGGACTTAAAGGAATCTGCTACTGACCAATTGGTGTCTCAATGGGTCAGGGCTGTTTTGGAGGCAGAAGGGGCTGATTTGGTGGCAAAAGGGGGACCAACTCAATATTGGGTGGGTGGTCATAAGGTTATGGCTGATCGGTGTATATGCTGTACTGATCCTGCACTAATTTGTTTCAAAACCAGATGCATTCTAAGAATGTCTACATGAAAATATTATGCAGTACGCAACAAATAATGATTTTTAAGATAAGACTGAGAAGTGAATTGTGACAGTGTAACAGGTTAGGTGTAAAAATCATTGGACAGATTGCTGCAGGAGCACCGCATGAGTGTAGATAGACAAGCAAGTAGCATGTGTCCAGGCCTGTGTGGCCTTACAGACAAGCACTCTGAACAGGCTGATTCCCGAGGAAATGTTTAGCATATGCTAAAGCTGGTTGATTGTCTTTGGCCCAATGCACATTGGATGTTCAGTCCCGGTGCATGAGACTCCGGCAGTTAGGTGCGGGTGGAACGCGCAGGCACACTATTCAGCCCCGCTGCCAAGGAAGATACTATTATAATAACACACCAAGAAGTGCTGGATGCTTCTAGCCCTGTTAACATTTTTTAAATCAAATGAGAGTGTTGCTTTAAGTATTAAAAAAAAATGATTAGCCCATATCAGCACATTGGTTTAAAGACTCATGTTTAAGGAAACTCCCTCATGGGTACTTCTTGAAATCCCAAACAGTCAGCTAATACTCTTGGACAAGCTAATACCTTGCTTCATTACTTCCTGCAGACCAAACCTCATTAGTTCCTTCTAAAGCATAATTTTAGAATATAGGATCATATTATATTCTTCTGTTCCCTCATCTTGCCACTTTTGTGCTTCTGATCACTACTTGGGAACCCCAGATCTTCACCAGGCATGGAAAATTCAGAGATATTTTCATAGTTGACCTCACATACATATGGTAAAACTAAAGGTAGTCGGGAGCCAACTACGGTTATCTGATTTTTGCAGACTTGCTTCCTATTATTCCAGCTTGTTCCTATGCCCCTGTAGTGTTGGACTCAAATCACTGACATCACGTTCTGAGCACAGAGAAAAGCATTGTGGGAACTGTAGTCTTCTGGATAGACATTGCTGAATTGCATAACTGACTATGGACTACATCTCTCAGCAGACCATCTGCTACACAGGAGAATTGTGGGAGAAACTATAAAGGGATCTGCTGACCATTCCCACACTCTCTTGCTTCCTGGATCCCATCACGTGAGCACCACCCCGCCGCCGGTAGTGGAGATCGCGGCCTATCACGTGGCACACAGCCTACAGCTCCAGCCCCAGCGAGTCCAGCCATTGCCCGCTGGCAGAAGGACAACGGGTAGCAGCGCTGAACACCGCTGAACCAGCCGCTTCGCTGAGTTAGCAGACTGATCGCCATCTCTGCCCTTCTGCAGTAAGAAGAATCGTTTGTCCCTCTGAGAGGTGGCCAAGGTTTACCAGGATTGGTGAGGGGGCTCATGCCCACAGATCCCTCTGTACCACACTCGGAACACTGTGCACAGGCGACACTCACTTGGACTACAAATAGCATTGCTATAAACCAGGATCAGCTATCTTGCCTTGTTTATCATCACTTTGCCATAGTCAGGAATCTTTCTTCTATGAGCTCCAACTTTGCCGGTGAAGACAGTGCAAGGTCTTGCTTTTAGGAGATTATTGTTTATCACTCTTAAAGGGGACACTTTACTGGTAAATATAGTACATTATCTCTCATTGGGATTAAAGGTATTATAGACCAGCCCGGGGTTCTTCTTTAAAGCATTTCCATATATATCCATTAATAGCTTCTTCAAGGTATCCAATTGTGACTGTGTATATTGTTATCATTCATTTGTCACTACTAGCTGTTATTGCTGCAAGCAATATTTCAACATAGTCTTGGCTGTAAGCAGGATTTGGCAAATTAATCTTTATTTAAATCTCTCCTCTTGAGTAAGTAAAAAATGGAGAGAGTTGATACTACTTGTTTTGTGTCTGTGTGTCAATAAAAGGTATATACAACATGTCTGAACCTAGAGTGTCAGAGGGGCTGGAGAGTTTACAGGGTCATGGCTGCGCAGGACAACATGCATTACCAAGCAACCCCCGAGGGGGCAGTGCTTCATAAAAATCAGCAGATAAAAAGTACTATAGCTGTGGCTTTCAACCTCTTTTAAGGCATATGTGTGGCCGCAAAAAGGGTGGGCTGTAACACCCACATGCCGTACATATGCGCTCATAGGCGGCAGAGATTTCTGTGCTGAGAGCACACTCACTGTCCATTGCCAGCACAGTAACCAAACAATCAAAGACTGCACAGCCAGCTCCAGAATCTGGGAACAAAACGAGTTGTAAAGACTTTGGGTGCTAAGACGACAGTGCTTGACTTAATGAGCTTTTTTTCACCCCCTTCCCTGCCCAGGGAGTGGGAAGGATAGGCCGATCACATGACCACTGCGATTGGTCAAAGTGGTCACATGATCGGAAGTCGGTCCTGCCTGCTTCTGATCAGAAATACTCCCGATCATGTGATCAGAAGTAGGCAGGACCGACTCCTGATGATGTGACCACTATGACCAATCGCAGTGGTCATGTGATCGGCCTATCCTTCCCACTCCCTGTGGGAAAAAAAAAAACAGTCAAGCACTGTCGTCTTAGCACCCAAAGTCTTTACACCTTTGTTTTTGTTCCCAGATTCGGGAGCTTATTTCTTTTAATTAGCTTGGAGGTCTTCTTTATTGACCTTAAATAACAGTGTTTGGCTTTCAATATGCTTCTAAGATACTGTAAATTTAAAAAAAGAAGGCAATATAAACACTTAAAAAAAATCAAATTAAAAAGTTAAAAAGCAATATGAAATGTATAAAACGTAATGTATAAAACAACGGGTCGATCCAGACCTTAAACTGAATTCCCAATCATGTTTTTTTTTTGTTTTTTTGGCATGTCCCAAGTTATTGGATAAGATAGCTAAACTATTTGGTTGTATTAAGGCTCATTTTAGGGATAAATATCAGTGACACATGGGTAAGCAGCAAACAGAAGTGGTATTGTTAAAATGACACTGAGCTTAAGTTCACACTGGTGATCCGCACAGGAATCGCACCCAGTTCCTGTGCACATCACATGCGATGTCTGTGCTGTGCGATTTGAGCCATATAAAATATAAAACGGTGCAGGACCCTTTTTTTTCCTCCACATCTGAATCGCATTGCATGGGTGTTCACACCCATGCGATGCGATGCTGGCCATCGCACAGTGTTTTGCGTTCTGTTTCGGGCTGTCGTTAATCTAACATTGACACCTGCAGCAGATCGCATGGACGCTGTGCGATTGCCAAGCATTGCGATGCTGGGAAGCACAGCAAATCTTGTGTGAACCAGGGCTAAATGATACCTTATTTCTCCAAACATAATCAATGCACATCCACTACTTAATGGCCTTGGAATCTATTTTTCATGAAAGAACTTCTCACTATGTTTTTCTGCCTCCTTGTAATGTCCTCTGCGAGCTCCTGAACCTCTCCTTCTCCCCCTTGAAATGAGTAGAGCACGTCAGTTGTGGTCATGTGCATTGCTCTATGCACAATACACATCTCATAGTCCATCTTGGGAGGGAGTAAGAGATGTTGGTGAGGTTCCTACATACAGTGGGAGGATGGAGAACCAATGTAGCCACCCTATAGCAGGAAGTCCGATCACAACAGCCAAAAAAAGGAATTTGAATATTTGGAGGCAGCTGAGAGCAATAGAAGCAATAGAACTTTGCGAGTTAAGAATGCGTACTTTTAGTTTTTTAAAACCAGAGTTTAGTGTCAGTGACCAGAATAATGTTACATTTTAAATATTTCTTCAGTGCTCAGGTAGCCTTATGTGTTTCTAACTCAGTGCAATTTTTCAGCTATAGAGCTAGAGATTCGGAAGGTGTCAAAAGCCACTGATAGAATTGTAGATGATGACTTTGCAATGACAGCATTGATATTTAAAAAGTAAAAACAGATTTCTTCACTGTATGCAGAGCATGTCATCAATACACCCACATTTCTAATGTACAAAATAAAGAATAATTCATATATTGTTTCCCTTTTGAAAACATTACACTAAATAAATTATTGCTACAAAAATGTCAGCTGTAAAATATATCTGACAGCAATCAGCATGCCACACATGTAAAGTCAGCTGTACACATACCCAGTGTATAAAAGGTATACTGTAAGTACTAGGTGTGTGGAGGCCAACTGTTCACTACAATAGTGTAATAAAGCAGAATTACTCACTTTTCGGTTTCTTGCATACAGAATCCTGGTGTAGGAGGCCTTAGGAGTGCTATTTACATCTCACTGCTGGCAGATTGCAGCCTCCATTGCTGCGTCTCTATTTATGGATTGCTATGTCATCACCTTGCTAAAGACTGTGACAGCTGTCCCTATAAGTGACGTTTTAACCAACTACCAAGGGCTAGATAGAAGCACTCCCTGCAGCCTGATCATACAGTCTTTTGGGGTCCTGTTTCAATATAAACACTTATATAATGTGCATGGAATACACATTGTGTTAATGAACAATGATTCAGCTTGTGCAGTTTCACTTTTCCTTATATCGTATGGATGTCCTCCATGTTTATTACGTAAATGGGGCAGCTATTGCATACAGCCACAATTTGCTGTAACAAAAATATGCCTCATGCAATAGAGTATGCTCAGCAGGTTTATGCCTGGTACACACAATGAGATTATTGGACGAATGATCATCTGTTATTTTTTTTTGTTTTGTTTTTTTTGTGCATGCTAGTCTTCATATCAAAAAATGGAGAGGTTACTAAAGTTATGAAATTCTCACCTGACAGAACAAAAATTCAGAAGTGATGTAATGTATTGTATTGTATTTGCAGACGAAAACTGAACTGAATAAATGAAAATTGTATAATCTGGTATCGTACGAGACATTTTTTTGTGCTTTTCTCATCTGATAATATCGCATGAACTGTCGTGATCGGAACTCAGAAGCTGTGTTCTAATATTATTCTACAATCTCTACCAAAGTGGTATTTTTCCTATGATTTTTTGATCTCGTTTATGGGCCATTAGAGTCACCTGCCAAATGAACAGGTTTGCAAAGGGATGGCTAATACAGATAATAGCTGATGCTCTCAGGTAGTCAGGACATGCCTCGCTTGTCCTTGCAGACTGGCAGACAGATAAACACCATGCACACGTCATGTAAGGATAAGTTCAAGGCAGTTCAAGCACAGAATGTAGCACAGTGTTTCATTCACTTAGAAGTACAGCTAGCAGTCGTTCCTGGTTGATATGACAAATGTCACACAGGGGGCTTTAGGTGTAGGACTTCTCTGATGGCTGAGGAGTGCTCCAAAAAACCTAATCCACATCAATGGTCCCTAAATACCCAACCAATAAATCATGCAACATAGCACAATGAGTCAAAGAACCAGAGAAAGCATCATGTAAATAGTGTTGTGCGAACGGTTCGGGTCAAGCAAAAGTTCGGCCCAAACATCACCTGTTCCCCATTCGACGAACATCTAAATTTTCCTTCAAAATGGGGACTATTGATTTTTAAGTTCGGGTCCCAAAGACCTTAATAGGGTTCGCGGTTTGGGTCCGAACTTTTGCAATGTTCAAGAGTTCTGGCGTGAACCGAACCGGGGGGTCTTCGGCCCATTTCTAGCTGTTAATGAGTTTTAGAAAAGCTTTAGGAGTTCCTTATGTCTATTTTAGTTCTGGGTCACATGATAGCCAAGAAACTAGCATTGTCTAAAAAGGTCAACAATGGTACCCTCTATTGTGCTCTCATGACAGATCCACTTTAAAGAAGAATTCCAGTTATGGCCTTTTTTACAGAGTTACATTGGTCCAGCTTGGACCAATGTAAGTATGCATATGCCATACTTGTGGGATCCCTCTAGAAGCTGAAAATCACCATAGTAGACACTGCTATTCCAGTGATCTCCACTAGCATTCGAGGCCCATGCCAATTGGCTGCCCTCCTGCGTTCACAATGCAACAGGGTAGGTGCTCGGCATTGAACCCAGAAGCTAGTGGAGATCACTACAGTAGTGATGTCTACTACAGTGATTTCCAACTTCTAGAGGCTCCCCACAGGTATGGTACATGTATAGTCACATTGGTCCTAGGTGGACCAATGTAACTATGTAAAACATGTCACACTTGAAATTCTTCTTTAAAGAATATCTAAAGCCAAAACTTTTTGGGGGATCCATTATAACCCTGTCAGATTTTTTTTGTCTTTGTCCCTTTGGAGCCATTTTCCTTCACTTCCTGTCTTGAGACACCACATGAAGTTGTCTCTTGAAATCCTCTTTTACACAGTCATCCTCATTCTAAGATTCTCCTATATACCTGTTCCAGTGACAACTTAATATTTATATTAAACTGCATTTAAATACACTTTAAAGTGGTGTTCCGGCCGAAATTATACTTTTTAAATAAAAATACCCCTATAATACACAAGCTTAATGTATTCTAGTAAAGTTAGTCTGTAAACTAAGGTCTGTTTTGTTAGTTTATAGCAGTAGTTTTTTTTTTTTAAACTTACAGCAGGCCGTGGCCATCTTAAGTGTGGGCATCTGAAGCCAGACTGTATTTCTTCCTGGATCTCATCCTTGCAGATCTCGCACAGGCTCAGTGCAGCACAAGCTGTGTAATATGTTTCAGGTCAGGTTTCCATAGCAACGGCAGTTCCAGAGGAAGTTGCCGCAACTTCCCAGAAGGCACTGCAAACAGGAAATGATGCGATGGGCAGCCGCCAGGGAGGAGGAAGTGAAAAATGAATACAGCAGATATACAGTAGGTGCTGAGAAAAAAAAATATCCAATTTGTTTACAGTGCACAGTTTAGTGAGGGATGCTGAAGAGTTGTAAAAGTGGGTGGAACTCCACTTTAAGTTCTTCCATGCTGCTTCACTGCACATGTTCCTGCAGGAGGCATTCTGGACTGAAACTGTGTTTATAAAGAGCATCCAATCATGTACAAAAATACTGCCACGTTTATTCCCCTGTAGAAGATGATCATTGAACATCCCTTCATTTAAGTGTATGCAAAGCAATTTTTGGGGGATCGAGTAGAAAAGGTTTACAATCCCTGTTCATTTTTTTTTCTTGCCGTGTGTGTTCTATTGGGAAGATTTTCCTTTTTCCGGTTCTGTTAATGTAACAGTAAGTAATGGCCCGGAGACAGAGGAACTCTAGGAGGAGGGCCAGCATGACTTGGGTGGGGCAGTGAGGCGGAGTTGTTAGGGTAGTGTACCTAGGATAGGAGGTGTCTGTGGGGGGAGTTTAGATAAAAGTGGGGGGCGGAGTTATAACAGGGGTCAGTGTGAGAGAGGAGCGCGCCGGTAGAAGAATTCCCACCCTCCCTCCCTTTCATTTATGGATACAGTTCCGGGTAATAGGGGGGGTATGGGATGGTTATGTTTCGGGTTATAGTTTAGGAGGTAAGAATAGGGATGGTTGGGATTTTGATTGTCGTAGCAGCGGCAGGTCTATGGGGTCCTTGAAGGCGGGGCTGAGAAATAATGGAGGTTTAAGGGGGGTTGGGCCCTACGGAGGTATGGGCGTCCTTTCCCTTGTATGGAAACAATGGTGGAGCAAGTTGTATCTGGAAGGAGGTAGCTGTTTGTCCCCGAGCTTTCGTAATTACACGGCGGGGGGCCGTTTATGGGTATACCGATACAACTAGTTGGTGGTAAAAAACATTGATATTTGCCTTCAAGGATCTCTAGACCAAAAAAGGTTAATAGGAAGGTTCAGTTTGGTAAAATGTTTATAAGAATGTATATTATGCATTAAGTTATTTGTTCAAAAGTATTTTTGTATTTTATTTTGTTGTAATAAAAGGCTGCTATGGCCATTTGACTCCAAAAAGAGTAGTGTCGTTTGGTCAATGGTGGGTTAAAGGGGGGTAAGATAGAATTATCAGGTTTGCACGGTAGCCTCACTTATAGACACATCCCTTAGTCAAGTGAAAGTCAATCTTTACAAAATGAGGGGAAATACCCTCTTAGACAGTTAGTACCATAACAGGTGTTCCCATTGGAAGTTTTTGTTCTGGCGATAGCTGTAAAATTTTGGATTTACCATAACTTGCTGTTTCAGTGACATTGGTCTCCAGGACAAATAGAGACAGTGAATCTTTCCAGCTAGGACAAAAAAAAAACTTCTTCCCCTATAGCCTAAACTAAACTAACTTCATAAAACTAAATTTAAAAAAAACAGAGCTTATAATATTTCACCCCCTGTACCTAATTTTTTAACCTTACATACAATCATTGTTCAAATTTTACCACCTTCACCTCATACCAACTTACAAAGCCATCCACAACTGGTCCTCTACCTACATCACCAACCTCATTTCAAAATATTACATAAAAAGTCTGTAGCCGGGGCAAAGTAAACATTGCACCTACATTCCAACAATGGGTGCTACCAGCAGGCTTCTGGCCTAAACCTAAGCTAGTGTTGGTCCCGGTCCCAGAGGGAGTGATATGGGAACAGTCCCAAGTGGTGAATACTTACTTTCATGACTGAAATTCTAATAGCTTTCCCTGACTGTACTAGGTGAATACATTCCTACTCAGGTAAAGGTCACACGATAATAACAGAGACCAGTCCATGCTGTTTTTCAGTAACTTTACCTCCCCTTGCCATAACAGGCACACAAAAATCATTCATTCAAAGCAGTCAGCAGTTGCCCATTAAGGGGTATTCTTTCCACCTATCTTCCTAGCTGAACCCATATAGGGAAAAGAATGATACGATTTTCCCCGGCTCCTTACTACCCTCTTACAAGTCCTCTCCACTCTTCCTATGACCTCCTGCTCACTTGTCACATCCTCCATACTAGACAACAGGACCTTTTTCGATCCACTTTCTATATAACGAGCGAAGAAAGACTATCTTTAATTCCTTGTACTTACAATGATCAGAATGATCAGATTGCCAGTAGTATAGATGAGCAGAGTCTCTCGACCTGTCATGCAGGGACCTCTATTCTGTTAGTGAACAGAATCTTTTTAGAAATATATTTCCTGACTTTACTGACCTGATCAAATTGTAACATTTCCTAAAGGCTGTCAAGACTTTAATAAACAAGTATTATGTAACACCCTGATGTTTAGGCGGGGTTGCTCCTAAATTTACCTGCCAGGTGTAGTTACCTTGGCTCATTGTTAGGAATCAATTAAGTTCACCCTAAGTCTGAAATTGCTGCACTTCTCTCTTCTGTCGCTAGGTTGCCAGGTACCTGGTGACATTAGATAAGACAATCGCAAAGCAAGGAAACATTAGGAGTTTATGGGGTATCTCAGCCAATGGGCAGGGGTTTTCTTAAATCCCATGGCCTGCTGGGAGAACCTATATATTTGGGTGGAGTCAGGTGATCGGGGTTCTGTGCCACCTGGATGGCTGTCTGGGTGGATGTGTGTTTACTGCCCAGGCTGGAGTTTGGCCCTATCCCGGGCACATCTGGCTGCTAGGCTGTCTGAGGGCCTCTTCAGAAGCAAGAGAGCAGCGTAGGGTTGAGACTGCGGCTTGCAGTCCAACCATAAGTGACGGTTCTGCCGGCCGGAGAACCTATCGTGGTCAGAGGTAGAGGGGAAGCTGTCGCCACTAAGGTACCAACCACCTTATTACCAGGGACCACAGTGAGTAGCTGAAGCAAGTACCAGAGCAGTATTCTCACCAACCGGGGATGGTGAAGAGTTGGGAAACTTCAGCAGGTGTCAAGCCAGGGACCCAGCCAGCAGAGGTGACGCTTGCAGAGCAGCCTTGTGCGCCAAGCCAGGGACCGAGCAGGGCAGTGGGGTGAAGCTTGAGAAGTATCTGGAGTGCCAAGCTAGGAACCCAGCAAAGAAGCGGAGGTGATGCTTGAGAAAGATACTCAAGTGAAGATTGGAAGAGCACCTACAAGAAGTGACTGTAGAGAAAGTAAAGCAGTTCATTATAATTTGTGTTAGGAATAGGGATGAGCTTCGTGTTCGAGTCGAACCCATGTTCGACTCGAACATCGGCTGTTCGGTCGTTCGCCGAATTGCGAACGATATGGGCCGTTCGCGCCAAATTCGTGTGGAGCGTCACGGCCCATAATTCACTGCGGCATCGCAGTGCATTGCTTGCTGATGATTGGCCAAGCATGCACTATGACCCGCATGCTTGGCCAATTACAGCGCCGCCTGAACAGAGAGCCGTAATTGGCCAAAGCCAAGGAGGCTTTGGCCAATTATGGCTCAGGGGATTTAGTACACGCCCCACACTATATAAGGCCGCCTGCACGGCGGCCCTGTGTAGTGTGTGTTCTGGCGTTGAAAGAGATAGACAGAGAGACAGTGTTTGATTTGAGTTAGATAGATTAGGCAGAACAGTCAGTCAGTTAGCTGCACTTACAGTGTATTGTGTATATATATGAATCCCAGGTGTTGCATATATATATATATACACTGTACTCAGTTTAGCTAGATCCGTTCCTGTTATCTTCTAGACTATTTACATTTAGTGCAGTGCGTCCTGCTCACAGTGTTCAGCTAGATCCGTTCCTTTTATCTTCCAGACTATTTACATTTAGTGCAGTGCGTCCTGCTCACAGTGTTCAGCTAGATCCGTTCCTGTTATCTTCTAGACTATTTACATTTAGTGCAGTGCGTCCTGCTCACAGTGTTCAGCTAGATCCGTTCCTGTTATCTTCTAGACTATTTACATTTAGTGCAGTGCGTCCTGCTCACAGTGTTCAGCTAGATCCGTTCCTGTTAAATTCTAGACTATTTACATTTAGTGCAGTGCGTCCTGCTCACAGTGTTCAGCTAGATCCGTTCCTGTTATCTTCTAGACTATTTACATTTAGTGCAGTGCGTCCTGCTCACAGTGTTCAGCTAGATCCGTTCCTGTTATCTTCCTACTGACAGGCAGGCTTGTCTTGTTACAGTATTTACAGCTACCTAAAGAAAATTACTGGTGTTCTTTTGATCCTATTAGTACCACGGTCAGGCAGCTAGACTATTTACATTTAGTGCAGTGCGTCCTGCTCACAGTGTTCAGCTAGATCCGTTCCTGTTATCTTCTAGACTATTTACATTTAGTGCAGTGCGTCCTGCTCACAGTGTTCAGCTAGATCCATTCCTGTTATCTTCTAGACTATTTACATTTAGTGCAGTGCGTCCTGCTCACAGTGTTCAGCTAGATCCGTTCCTGTTATCTTCCTACTGACAGGCAGGCTTGTCTTGTTACAGTATTAACAGCTACCTAAAGAAAATTACTGGTGTTCTTTTGATCCTACTAGTACCACGGTCAGGCAGCTAGACTATTTACATTTAGTAAAGTGCGTCCTGCTCACAGTGTTCAGCTAGATCCGTTCCTGTTATCTTCTAGACTATTTACATTTAGTGCTGTGCGTCCTGCTCACAGTGTTCAGCTAGATCCGTTCCTGTTATCTTCCTACTGACAGGCAGGCTTGTCTTGTTACAGTATTTACAGCTACCTGAAGAAAATTACTGGTGTCCTTTTGATCCTTGACTATTTACATTTAGTGCAGTGCGTCCTGCTCACAGTGTTCAGCTAAACCTACAAGTTAGTGGGGTGCGTCCACCTCACAGTGTTCAGCCAAAGCTACCTGTAGAAGGTTGGTGGTGTTCTCATACTACAGGCAGGTAGTTGATTTTGCTAGCTGCAGTATATATATATATATATATATATATATATATATATATATATATATCCCAGCTTAGTGCAGCTACAGGCCATTAGTATGTCTGGAAGGCCAAGAAGGAGAGGCAGACAGTCACAAGCCAATAAAAGAGGGCAAGCAGGCTCTGTGTCTAGTGCTGGTCGTGGAGACGGTGCATCCTCATCAGCACGTGGCCATGGGACACGCTTGGCCTTTTTTTCAGCAGCTGGCCGTGTTGAGCCGCAACATGCGGAAGACTTGGTCGAGTGGATGACCAAGCCGTCCTCATCCTCCTCATCCTCTCTCACCCATGCCCAGGGTGCTTTGTCTGGCAAAGCAGCGGCCTCTTCCCTCGGCTCAATGTCATCAGTGACTCCTTCCCTAGCTCCACCATGTCCTCCTGAGGAGTCCCTCGAACTGTTTGACCACAGTGTTGGGTACATGCTCCAGGAGGAGGCCCAGCGTTTGGAAGGCTCTGATGATGATACTGAGCTCGATGAAGGCAGTAACATGAGCACGGACAGAGGGGGTGCCCAAGAAGCACAGCAATCTGGCAGTCATGCTCCCCCTGCTGCAGCATACTGCCGGGTTTGCTCCAGTGATGAGGAGGGAGGGGATGATGAGGTCACTGACTCAACGTGGGTGCCTGATAGGAGAGAGGAGGAGGAGGAGGCGGCACATCACCAACGAGGCAGGATGCCCTCCAGGGGCCAGCCTAAGGGCAGCACATTGACTGCATCACATGTGCAGGGCGCTGCAGTCTCTGCGCGTTATTCAAAAAGTTCTTTGGTGTGGGCCTTTTTTGAGACGAGTGCATCAGATCGCACCGCTGCTATTTGCAACATATGTCTCAAGCGTATCTCATGTGGCCAAAACATCTCCCACTTGGGTACCACATGCTTGACCAGACATATGTTGACCTGCCATGCAGTTCGTTGGCAAGCGCATCTAAAAGACCCACACCAAAGAACAAAGAGGACCTCTCCTTGCTCCTCATCAGCTGAGATTTCCAACCCCACTAGACCTTCAGTCCTCTCTGAGACCTGCACTGAGAGGAATGAAGGTGTAGAATTAGGTGTGTCACAGCCAAGTACTTGTGGGCAATCTGCTTTTGGTACACCGACATCAGATTGTGCCAGGCAAATTTCCCTGCCCCAGCTGCTGCACCGCCGAAAGAAGTTTGCTCCCAGCCATCCACATGCCCAGCGGTTGAATGCTAGCTTGGCAAAATTGCTGGCACTTCAACTGTTGCCTTTTCAGTTGGTAGACTCTGCCCCCTTCCGTGAGTTTGTGGAATGTGTGGTTCCTCAGTGGCAGGTACCCAAACGCCACTTTTTCTCATGGAAGGCGATTCCGGCTTTCTACCGGCATGTGGAAGGCAATGTCCATGCCTCGCTGGACAGGGCGGTCAGCGGTAAGGTGCATATTACCGCTGACTCATGGTCCAGCAGGCATGGACAGGGACGTTACCTAAGTTTCACGGCGCATTGGGTGACTCTGCTGGCAGCTGGGAAGGATGCAGGACAAGGTGCAGTAGTGTTGGAGGTTGTTCCGCCACCACGCCTCCAAAATGCTAATGATTGTGACACACCTCTCTCCTCCACCCCCTCCTCTTCTTCTTCCTCCATGGCCTCTTCCTCGGAACCAGCGGTGCTCCGTAGTCGTTCAAGGGGCTACGCAAGTACGCAGGCCAAAAGATGCCATGCGGTGCTTGAGCTGGTGTGCTTGGGGGACAGGAGCCACACTGGGGCAGAGGTTCTGTCAGCTCTGCAGGGGCAGGTTCAGAGGTGGTTGACGCCACGCCAACTAAAGGCAGGAATGGTGGTTTGCGACAATGGCACCAACCTCCTCTCTGCCCTCCGACAGGGACAAATGACCCATGTGCCCTGTTTGGCTCACGTCCTTAACTTGGTGGTGCAGCGGTTCTTGGGCAGGTACCCGGGCTTACAGGATGTCCTGAGGCAGGCCAGGAAAGTCTGTGTGCATTTCCGCCGGTCATATAATGCCAGTGCTCGGCTGACGGACCTCCAAAAGGAGTTTAACCTGCCCAAGAACCGCCTAATCTGTGACATGCCCACCAGGTGGAACTCAACGTTGGCCATGCTGCAGCGGCTGCACACGCAGCAGAGGGCCATCAATGAGTACCTGTGCGACTATGGCACCAGGACAGGATCAGGGGAGCTTGGTTTTTTTTCCCCACGCCAGTGGGCCATGATCAGGGATGCATGCACTGTCCTGTCACCATTTGAGGAGGCCACGAGGATGGTGAGCAGTGATAGTGCATGCATCAGTGACACTGTCCCCCTTGTCCACCTGTTGGAGCACACGCTGCGTGGAATAATGGACAGGGCACTTGAGGCAGAACAGAGGCAGGAAGAGGAGGACTTCCTTAGCTCTCAAGGCCCCCTTTATCCAGACAGTGTTCCTGCGTGCCCGCTGATCACACAGGAAGAGGAGGAGGAGGAGGAGGAGGAGGAGGAGGAGGAAGATTGTGTCAGTATGGAGGTGGAGCCTGGCACTCAGCATCAGCAGCAGTCTTTAAGGGATCAGTCCCAAGAAACACATGGACTTGTACGTGGCTGGGAGGAGGTGGCTGCGGACCATGTCGTCCTTAGTGACCCAGAGGACTCCGGACCGAATGCCTCAGCAAACCTACGCTGCATGGCCTCCCTGATCCTGCAAAGCCTGCGTAAGGATCCTCGTATTCGTGGTATCAAGGAGAAGGACCAATACTGGCTGGCAACCCTCCTTGATCCACGTTACAAGGGTAAGGTTGCGGACCTTATCTTGCCATCGCAGAGGGAGCAGAGGATGAAACATCTTCGGGAGGCCTTGCAGAAAGGTCTGTGCAACGCGTTCCCAGAGACTGGGAGGTTACAAACTCCTGTTTCTGGACAACGTGTTGCTGAGGCTTCGGTCAGTCAAAGAAGGAGCAGTGGAGAAGGTGGCCGTCTGACCGATGCGTTCAGACAATTTTTTGGTCCGCAGCCCAAAGGTATGATCGGTTCCAGCAACCATCGCCAGCGTCTGTTTTACATGGTGCAGGAATACCTAGGGGCAAGATCAGACTTGGACACCTTTCCCACCGAAATTCTCTGGGTTACTGGGTCTTGAGGATGGATCACTGGCCAGAGCTTGCACAGTATGCAATTGAGCTACTGGCCTGTCCTGCATCCAGCGTTCTTTCGGAACGCACATTCAGTGCTGCTGGAGGCGTGGTAACCGATCACAGGGTGCGTCTGTCCACCGACTCGGTCGATCGACTGACCTTCATAAAAATGAATCAGTCTTGGATCACCACCAGCTACCAAGCACCTGATGCTGATGTAACCGAATAATTTTTTTTGAAATCTCAGATCCCTTCAAAGACTGCCTATGCTGATGCCGAGTGACTATCCCTGAGAAATTATCCTCTTCCTCCTCAATCATCACGCTGATAGCTTGTAAGAACATTTTTGGTTCTGGGCGCCACCACCAGTGCCTAAGGCACAATTTTTCAGCCCCTGTTTAACAGGGGCATGTAATTACAATTTTTGATGCAATACTTTGCAGCAGGGCTCGTTTCTGCGTTACAACTAGAGTATCTGTGAGGGGTTGCAGTGTTGTGGCACCAGCACCAGTGCCTAAGGCCCAATTTTTCTGCCCCTGTCTAACAGGGGCGTGTAATTACAATTTTTGATGCAATACTTTGCAGCAGGGCTCGTTCCTGCGTTCCAACTAGAGTGTCTGTAAGGGGTTGCAGTGTTGTGGCACCAGCACCAGTGCCTAAGGCCTAATTTTTCAGCTCCTGTTCAACAGGGGCATGTAATTACAATTCTTGATCTAATATTTCACAGCAGGGCCCTGCGAGGGCTTACAGTGTTGTGGCCACAGCAACACCTAAGGCCCAAATTTCTGCTGAGTATATAGGGCAGGACCCTACTTTCAAACATCTAACTTACAAACGACTCCTACTTGCAAACGGAAGTAGACAACAGGAAGTGAGATGAAATCTACCCCTAGGAAGGGAAATTCTCTCCTGTAAGAGTTAATATGGGGAAAAAAATTCTCCTTTCCACTGTTGCTTTCCAATCCTTGTTCCACAAAAAAACCCAAATTTTCAAAAAAATTTTTTCATTGGGACAAAAAGTGAGGTGAAATCTTCTGAAGAGGAGGAAAGACAGCAAAACAAATGTCACAGGGGTGATAACCCTTCCCTATGTTTTCCAAAAAGCTTAAAAAAGATTTTTTGGCTGGAGCTAAACACGTTAAAAATGTACCCGTTCAAAATTACAAAGAGATTCTACTTAACAACAAACCTACAGTCCCTGTCTTGTTTGCACCGCCTGTATACTGCTGTTCAGAGTATATAGGGCCTGGTGGCCCCACACCTTTCCTTATTTTAATTTGGGTGCGGGGTTCCCCTTAATATCCATACAAGACCCAAAGGGCCTGGTAATGGACTGGGGGGTACCCATGCCATTTGTCTCACTGATTTTCATCCATATTGCCATGACCCGACATTACATTAAACCCGCAAGCAGTTTTAAATGAGATTTTTTCCTTTAAAAATGACATTTGGTGCAGGGACTGTTCTAAACACGGGAAACACGCGTCACTTTACAGGCATACTATAGACACCCCCCAGGTACGATATTTAAAGGAATATTTCACTTTTTTTTTTTTACTTTAAGCATCATTAAAATCACTGCTCCCGAAAAAACGGCCGTTTTTAAAAGTTTTTTTTGCATTGATACATGTCCCCTGGGGTAGGACCCGGGTCCCCAAACCCTTTTTAGGACAATACCGTGCAAATTAGCCTTTAAAATGAGCACTTTTGATTTCGAACGTTCGAGTCCCATAGACGTCAATGGGGTTCTAACGTTCGTGCGAACTTTCGGTCCGTTCGCAGGTTCTGGTGCGAACCAAACCGGGGGGTGTTCGGCTCATCCCTAGTTAGGAACTGTTCTAAGACTGTTGCCATAGGAGACAGCATTCCTACACATGCAGATGTGGTGTCTTCCTGGATGCCTTTCCCTGCATAGCTGTCTACCTGTAGAAGTCTCAGGAGTCTGCTAATTAACAACTACCTAAGGGTGTCCTGGCCCTAACTAGGATTGCCACCTCATCTATTTAAACCTGGACACATATGAATGACACAGGTTCTGAGGCCAATTTAATGCAGATAAGGCACCAAGTGAGTTTAATTACCACCTTAATCAGCCACAGAACCTGTGGAATTAATATGTGTTCGGGTTTAAAGGAATGAGGTGACAACCCTAGCCCTAACCCTCTCTCAAAGTTCTGTTCAAGAGAAATACAATCTCTTTGCATCCAAGAAGTGTCTGGCGCCCATGAATCTATCTTACATTACACCCACTATGCCTTACAACCCACTCTATACAGAAGGATGTCAGCAGCTTTTGGCTCTGGAGGTTCTCATTAGACTAAAGGAGGCCTGGGATCTTGCTACAATTATATTGTATCCTCTACTAGTCAGTAAATGCAGGATCTCACTCACACATGGACAAGAGATTTGTGAGTGAGACTTGGGAACCCACACTGAGACAGAGGCTCCCTTAGTAAACTAAAGAAGGGTCCAAATGACCCATTTACTAACTTGTTATAGGGCAAATTGTAAATATTTACCCTATAAAGCAAAACTCAGTGGCCACTCAGCTGCATCACCAGTAGAGCAAATGTTTTAATATTTGCTCATCGCTGGTCATAATATGAAATGTCTGCATTTTCTCGATGCCACAAATCATATTTGGATTTTCAGATTCCATCTGCAATTTGTCTGATCAATTTAAAATCTAATTGGTGGTTATGGGGTAATAATGATGGTTCTTAGCAACAATGTTATGGTAAATGAGGTCATGGAATATAAGCTAAAAAGTGGAAGTGGGTTGCCAACATATACACTATATTCATTTGATAAAAATGCCCTTTATTCAAACAGTTAAAGAGAAAGCATGCCTGTAACCAGCAGAAAAATGTCTGTACATATTATGTTCGGATGTTGGCAAGTATGGAATTTATCTCTTCCTCATGAAGAAACAGCTGTTGTTTTATACAGGGTACAAGTGAAAATGAGAAATGGATAGGCTTATCAGCTGCTGTTTGAAAAAAAAAAAAAAAACTTTACTGACTAACACACCCTGTAAATACTTAGGAAGACATGCAATGGTAAAGATTACCTGGAAATATAGACGCTTTCAAGATGTTTCACTTCAAGGTCTTGACTGAAATCTGTTATTAAAGTAACTACAATCATCATAGTAACCCAGGTTATTAAAGTTAACTTGTCATTTTATATCAAACAATACTATGTAAAAAATGCAGGTAGGAATGGCTATGGTTTTCCAGTTACAGAAAACCACTGGGGATACAACTATGGCAGCTATGACTGCTGAATTGTTTAACTACTTCCCTCCTAACCATGATTGATAAACATCTTTGAAATTGCATATGGTGCAGTGGCTGATTTCCATGACTCTGGTGGTGGGTTCCGGAGTTGTTTGTGCTGGAACTTCTGCCGTCAAAGGAAACTGAATTCCTGGTTTCCAGCTGATCGACTTCTGATCTCACTATAGAATGCTTTATAGGGGCATTTTGGTTACAAGGGAAATTCTGTGATGTGATCTCTGATGTCATCAGAATTACCTGTAAGCAGGGCCAATGTAAAGCCGCGTACACCCGAGCTGACTTTTCGACCGGTCTCGTCCGACGGACTTCCGACGGACTTTCCGAACAAACAGACTTGCCTACACACGATCACACCAAAGTCCGACGGATTCGTACGTGATGATGAAGACCGGACTAAAATAAGGAAGTTGATAGCCAGTAGCCAATAGCTGCCCTAGCGTCGGTTTTCGTCCGTCGGACTAGCATACAGACGAGCAGACCTTTCGATAGGAACTGGGTCCGGCAGGGTTCCGTCGTAAAGATTTGAAACATGTTCCAAATTTAAAGTCCGTCAGATTTTCGACCGAAAAAGTCCGCTGCAGGTCCGATAAAGCCCACACACGGTTGAATTGTCCATCGAACTCGGTCCATCAGACCAGTCCGTTCGAAAAGTCCGCTCGTGTGTACGCGGCATTAGAAATCATGGGGCCCCATACAGCCTACCTGACAGGGCCCCCCCCCCTTTGACATCGCCCTTGACTCCACCCCGTGCCCCTTCCCTGACCCCGCCTCAAAACAAAATGCAGTTTTGTCTTTAAGTGGAGTGGGGGGCATACAGTGCAGCAATTGTGAAAGTGATTGGGAGGCTTCAGAGCTGCTCTTATCACTTTCACAAGAAACCCGACAGTTGCCTTTACAAATATACACACACTCCTGGCCGCTGACCCTGGTCGGGAGTGTGTATGCATTTAAAAACACATGTTCGCAGCATGGTCCTAGTGTTGTTTTAAAATAGCACTGGGACGTGGTTAAGGTGAAGTGATGGGGGGGAGGCAGTAAAAATGCAGCTCAGCTGCTCATTTTTACCCCCCATGCAAGTGTAAAGTAGCATCTCACTGTGCCTTATGATCTTTATCATTAGGATATTCATTCACATAGCGCATTAGGTGCTCGGCTCTGTTGCAGTGTCACATGGCTGTAACACACAGTACAGCCATAAGCTAACAGTAAAAAGTTAAAAGTCAGCACCCAACAGGCATGTGACACTGTGACAGAGCCGAGCACCTGATGTGCTATGTAAATGAATATCCTAATGATAAAGATCATAAGGCACAGTGAGATGCTACTTTACACTTGCATGGGGGGTAAAAATGAGCAGCTGAGCTGCATTTTTACTGCCTCCCCCCCAATCACTTCACCTTAACCAAGTCCCAGCGCTATTTAAAAACAACACTAGGACCGTGCTGCAAACATGTGTTTTTAAAGGCAACTGTCGGGTTTCATGTGAAAGTGATAAGAGCAGCTCTGAAGCCTCCTAATCACTTTCACAACTGCTGCACTGTATGCCCCCCCGCTCCACTTAAAAACTGCATTTTGTTTTGAGGGGCGCGGGGTGGAGTCAAGGGCAATGTCAAAGGGGGGGGGCCCTGTCAGGTAGGCTGTATGGGGCCCCATGATTTCTAATGCCGCGTACACACGAGCTGACTTTTCAAAAAGACTGGTCTGATGGTCTCAGCGGGGGGCATCGATAGTTTATAAAACTATTAGTTAAGCACCCGAACCACCACAACATACAGGGATATACAATGTATGTGAATGTGAGAGATGACATCACTAAGGGAGCTAGGGAGGAGGTGGAATCCCTTTGGGTCGAGCTCCAAAGGGATGAAGCTAAGAGGAAAATAATGCTGTGAGTATGCTATAGGCCTCCTAACCTGAGGGAGGAAGTGGAGACAGATCTCCTATCACAATTTGGATTAGCAGCAAGGATGGGAAGTGTTATCATAATGGAGGATTTTATTTATCCAGACATAGACTGGGCAGAGGGAACCGAGCATTCATCTAAGGCTCGCCAGTTCGTTAATGTCTTGCAGGACAATTTTATGGGTCAGATGGTAGACGCACCAACTAGAAATAAAGCATTACTGGATCTATTGATTACCAACAATACAGACCTGATCAGGGGTGTGGAATTACGGGGCAATTTAGGTAACAGCGATCACAGGTCAATTAGTTTCAGTATAAATCACACAAATAGGAAACATAAAGGGAACACAAACACACTGAATTTCAAAAGAGCCAACTTCCCTAAACTACGAACCTTGCTAGAAGGCATAAATTGGGATAAAATCTTAGGAACAAAGAACATGGAGGAGAGATGGGTTTTCTTTAAGAGCATATTAAAAAAGGGCATTAGCCAATGCATCCCATTGGGTAATAAATTTAAAAGAGCAAACAAAAGTCCTGGATGGCTTAACTTCAATGTAAAAATACATATAAAAGCAAAGGAGAAGGCCTTCAAAAAATACAGGGTTGAGGGATCATCATCAGCATTCAGACTTTATAAAGAATGCAACAAGAAATGTAAGGGTGCAATAAGGATGGCTAAGATAGAACATGAAAGACACATAGCGGAGGAGAGCAAAAAAAAAATCCCAAGAAATTCTTTAAGTATGTAAACAGTCAAAAAGGTAGGACAGACCATATTGGCCCCATAAAGAATGAGGAAGGACATCTAGTTACAAAGGATGGGGAGATGGCGAAGGTATTGAATTTATTCTTCTCCTCATTCTTCACGAGGAAATCGGGGGGCTTCAGTAATCAAAACTGCAGTGTTTATTCTCATAACACATCACAGGAAGCACCTCCATGGTTAACAGAGGACAGAATTAAAATTAGACTTGAGAAACTTAACATTAATAAATCACCGGGACCAGATGGCTTGCACATGAGGGTACTTAGGGAACTCAGTACCCATCAAGTGATTGCCAGACCGTTGTTCCTAATTTTTACAGACAGTCTACTAACTGGAATGGTACCAGCTGATTGGAGAAAAGCCAATGTAGCACCAATATTTAAAAAGGGCCCAAAATACATCTCTGGGAATTACAGACCAGTCAGCCTAACATCAATAGTATGTAAACTCTTGGAGGGGATGATAAGGGACTATATACAAGATTTTAGTAATGAGAACGGTATCATTAGCAGTAATCAGCATGGATTCATGATGAATCGTTCTTGCCAAACCAATCTACTAACCTTCTATGAGGATGTGAGTTGCCATCTAGATAAAGGAAGGCCTGTAGACGTGGTGTATCTGGATTTTGCAAAATCATTTGACACAGTTCCCCATAAACGTTTACTGTACAAAATAAGGTCCGTTGGCATGGACCATAGGGTGAGTACATGGATTGAAAACTGGCTGCAAGGGCGAGTTCAGGGGGTGGTGATAAATGGGGAGTACTCGGAATGGTCAGGGGTGGGTAGTGGGGTTCCCCAGGGTTCTGTACTGACCAATCCTGTTTAATTTGTTCATAAACGACCTGGAGGATGGGGTAAACAGTTCAATCTCTGTATTTGCAGATACTAAGCTAAGCAGAGCAATAACTTCTCTGCAGGATGTGGAAACCTTGCAAAAAGATCTGAACACATTAATGGAGTGGGCAACTACTTGACAAAAGAGGTTCAATGTAGAAAAATGTAAAATAATGCATTTGGGTGGCAAAAATATGAATGCAATCTATACACTCGGGGGAGAACCTCTGGGGGAATCTAGGATGGAAAAGGACCTGGGGGTCCTAGTAGATGATAGGCTCAGCAATGGCATGCAATGCCACGCTGCTGCTAACAAAGCAAACAGAATATTGGCATGCATTAAAAAGGGGATCAACTACAGAGATAAAACGATAATTCTCCCGCTCTACAAGACTCTGGTCTGGCCGCACCTAGAGTATGCTGTCCAGTTCTGGGCACCAGTCCTCAGGAAGGATGTACTGGAATTGGAGCGAGTACAAAGAAGGGCAACAAAGCTAATAAAGGGTCTGGAGGATATTAGTTATGAGGAAAGGTTGCGAGCACTGAACTTATTCTCTCTGGAGAAGAGAAGATTGAGAGGGGATATGATTTCAATATACAAATACCGTACTGGTGATCCCGCAATAGAAATAAAACTTTTTCGCAGAAGAGAGTTTAATAAGACTCGTGGCCAATCATTAAAATTAGAAGAAAAGAGGTTTAACCTTAAACTACGTAGAGGGTTCTTTACTGTAAGAGCGGCAAGTATGTGGAATTCCCTTCAGGCGGTGGTCTCAGCGGGGGGCATCGATAGTTTCAAGAAACTATTATGCTGCGTACACATGAGCGGACTTTACGGCAGACTTTGCCCGGTGGACGGGATTTCGTCGGACAATTCGATCGTGTGTGGGCTCCAGCGAATTTGGTTTCTCAAACGTTGGACGGACTTAGATTTGAAACATGTTTCAAATGTATCCGACGGACTCGAGTCCGGTCGAAAAGTCCGCTAGTCTGTATGCTAGTTAGACGGAGAAAAAGCCACGCTAGGGCAGCTATTGGCTACTGGCTATGAACTTCCTTATTTTAGTCCAGTCGTACGTCATCACGTACGAATTTGACGGACTTTGGTTGATTGTGTGTAGGCAAGTCCGTTCATTCAGAAAGTCCGTCCTAAAGTCCGTCCTAAAGTCCGTCCTAAAGTCCGTCGTAAAGTCCATCAAAAAGTCAGCCGGGCAAAGTCTGCCGTAAAGTCCGCTCGTGTGTATGCGGCATAAGATAAGCACCTGAATGACTACAACATACAGGGATATACAATGTAATACTGACATAGAATCACACCCATAGGTTGGACTTGATGGACTTGTGTCTTTTTTCAACCTCACCTACTATGTAACTATGTAACTATGTAACTATCTGAAACACAGCACAATTGTGGTAAAAATGCATATGCGTGTTTACCACGAGTTTGCTACAGAGCAGTGTTAAAAGGCCCTTATGTATTGTGTTTTTTTGCATTAAAATTCAAAAAAGTGTATTTTTCCCAAAAATTTGCGCTTGAAAAACTGCTGTGCAAATACCATGTGACATAAATTGTAATGCCCAAATTTATTCTCTAGGGCCTCTGCTTTAAAAAATATATTTAATGTTTGGGCGTTCTAAGTCATTTTCTAGCAAAAATACAGTTTTTTTACATGTAAACAAAGGCCTGTAGCAGTGACATTGTCACATTGCTGCAGGAGGCCTGTGTAGACAGCAGAGCTGTGGGAGGGACCTAGCAGTCCCACCCACCACAGATTGTTTGCAGAAAACAACAGGAGGGGGCAGAGACCAGACCAGTCGCCCTGCAAGGACAAGGAGCAGCAGTGACCGGTCTTTATTACAGGAATTTCCCGCACAGAGGCAACATTTCACACTGGATTACTGCACAGATATGCAAGAAATACACAAAGATTCAAATATAAATATATGTGGCTTTTGTATTGAGACGATATTTGGTCATCCTGGAGTTCAGCTTTAAATGCGTACTGCATAGTCTGTGGGAGATTTAAATATTTTCTGTCAATTCAGATTCCACTCTTTTATTGTATTGCTAATGTTCTGTCTGTAAAAAAATTGTTTTTAATACTACCCATTAGTACTTGATGTTATAATTTTGCCCACTTGCATATTCTGTCTTGTGTTTGCCAACTGATGAAGCAGACGGCAGTGTTTACGATTAAAATACACAGTGTATTCCAACACGGATCTTACAGACCTTACCATCTAGACTAGTGTTTGCTAAATAAAAAGGCACATAAAACCCAAACACTGACTAACTGTCTAATATGATTTATGCCCGTGCTGTCCCCATGGGGATTGCTTGTTGCATGATGACAGATTAATATCACAAATTGATTAGGGTCTTACTTATTTACAAAATTTACTGACAGAAACTAAGAAAAACTTTTTTTTTTCAAAATTATTGGTCTTGTTTCTTGTAAAAAAATAAAAAAAAACCCAGCAGTGATTAAATACCACCAAAAGAAAGCTCTGTTTGTGTGAAGAAAATAATTAAAAATTAACCTGGGTACAGTGTTGCATGACCACGCAATAGTCATTCAAAGTGCGACAGTGCTGAAAGCTGAAAAATGGCCTGGGCAGGAAGGGGGTGAGGTGGTTAAACCAATCTTTCCTTAACACCTACCTACCCAGCCTATAGCAGAATGATGTCTGGACGATGGCTTTACCATGACGTCCAATCAGAAGGAGCTGTGGTGCCGTGCAGGGGCACGATCTGTCACCAGCCATGTTCCTGGACACAGCCAATGACTGATCAGTGTACTGGCTCACTGCTGGTATCATGTGACTACTGTGACTTCCTTTCATGCCATACATTGTGTACAATTGTGTTTCTAGCTGTGATTGGTCAGTGTGATCACATGGTACAGACAGGGCCAATCACAGCCCATCTGTTCCATGTGACAAGCTTTGACCAATCACAGCTAATCACAAAACAGAACAAACTGAATGCATCCATAATCAATGTAATTCACTGCTATAAACAACATAATGTGTAAAAAATAAAATAAAATCCTGATCACTATGATAACATTATAGTGTTCTGGTCACAGTGTGTTAAAAAAAACTGTAAAAAAAATGTAATAAAGAAAAGAAAAATGTAAAAAAAAATGATTATTACTATTATTATTTTTGTTCATATTGTCACCAGTCAGTGTCCTTGATCACCACCACACCAGTTATATGATGACCCTGTACTGCACGGGTGACAGTATGTAAAGAAAAAATTTAATTAATTAATTTCTTCATTTTTCATAAAATTATGACAAAAATTTTCAACTTCAAATAACCCGCCATGCATCTTACAAAATACCGTGGACTGTCTACTTTCCAAAAATGGGTAATCTGGGGAATTTGTACTGTCCTGGCATTTAAGGGCCTCAAGAAATGAGATAGGCCAACAGTACATCAGGATTGATTAATTTTTTTTAGCTATATAGTACATAACATAATTTGTGGACTCTATAGCTTTTCTACAGACTAAATAATGATTGAGTCCTAACCATTCGGTATTATTATGAATAAAGTTTTGGTTTATATTGGAAATAACTCCTAATTGGTTTTTTTATACTCTTTCTGTATTGTCAGGGTTTTTTGTCTTTGTTTTGTCTAGTTAGTGAGCTGACACCCATTGAAAGTTCACCTTTTTTTAAAAAATAAATAAATTCACATCTTTTTGCAGGTAAAAATATGTTCATTTATTTTTATTTTTTGTTGGGAGCCTCTAAAACATTGCACCCACGATCAGCAGACCATGGTTGCAATGCAGTACTTTTGCAGACTCTGTGTGTAAGCTGTTTGGTCGTACATTGTATGGCAAAGCAGGTACACACTGGCAGGAAGCATTAATGGACTACCACAGTGCTCATTGAGAACTACAGCCATGGCCAAAAGTTTTGAGAATGACACAAATATTAATTTTCACAAAGTCTGCTGCCTCAGTTTTTATAAAGGCAATTTGCGTATACTCCAGAACGTTATGAAGAGTGATCAGATGAATTGCAATTAATTGCAAAATCCCTCTTTGCCATGAAAATTACCTTAATCTTAAAAAAAACATTTCCACTGCATTTATGAATAAGGCTTCAGAGCACCAAGAAGGTCTTACAAGCGCCAGGACTGTCTCCTACAATTGATTCAGCTGCAGGATTGGGGCACCACCAGTGCAGAGCTTGCTCAGGAATGGCAGCAGGCAGGTACGAGTGCATCACAGTGAGGAGAAGACTTTTGGAGGATGGCCTGCTGTCAAGAAGGGCAGCAAAGAAGCAACTTCTCTCAAGGAAAAACATCAGAGACAGACTGATATTCTTAAAAAAGTACAGGGAATGAACTGCTGAGAACTAAAAAGTCATTTTCTTTGATGAATCCCCTTTCTGATTGTTTGGGGCATCCGTAAAAAACCTTTTCCGGAGAAGAAAAAGTGAGCGCTACCATCAGTCCTGTGTCATGCTAACAGTAAAGCATCCTGAGACCATTCATGTGTGGTGTTGCTTCTCAGTCAAGGGAGTGAGCTCACTCACAATTTTGCCCAAGAACACAGCCATGAATAAAGAATAAACATCCAAAGAGTGCAACTTCTCCCAACCATCCAAGAACAGTTTGGTGAGGAACACTGCCTTTTCCAGCATGATGAAGCACCTTGCCATAAGGCAAAAGTGATAACTAAGGGGCTTGGGGAACAAAACATGGAAGTTTTGGGTCCATGGCCAGGAAACTCCTCAAACTTGAATGCCCTTGAGGACTTGTGGTCAATCCTCAAGAGACGGGTGAACAAAAAAAATCCACGAATTCTGCCAAACTAGCATTGATTATGCAAGAATGAGCTGCCATCAGTCAGGATGTGGCCCAGAAGTTGATTGACAGCATGCCGGGGGGGTTTCGGGGGCCTATGATTTGTAACATGTAACATGTTACAAAAGGTGAACTCATCCTAACAGTTACCCTTGTATTCGGGCATAGGTTTATGGGAAGTAACAAATACTGTATATACATGGATAAGGATTTTTCTACATTTTTCTACTTATTTATTTATATTTATGTATTTTTTAGCTATGACTAAGCGCTGATGTTGACGTGAAACGCATTAGCTAGAGTGCTGTGTTCACCTTGAATGTAGTGCGAAGAGTCTTTCTGGCATATGTGTAAATAAAGGTGATTTTATTGGATGTGCGGCCAACCAGATTCTTCTCTTCTACTGTCATGGTCATGAATGTCATGGTTTTACACTGACCATGGATGTAATGGGGGCACTTACACTGAATACTGGTGTAACAGTTGTTTTTATACTGACTACCAATGTAAAAGGGGCATGTACACTCAATACCAATCTAACAGGTGTTTTAAAACTGACCACCAATGTAACAGAGATCTACACTGACCACCAATATAATGTGGACATATACTGTACAATGATCCCTAAGATAATCATGGGGCTGAGATTGCTGGAAGAAGTTGAGAGCATAACAGGAGGAGGTGGTGGGCGTGTAATGGTGACTATTATTAAGGGGGAGCAAGGGGGCCTGTTTACCACGCTGCTGGATGGAAGCCTGATTGAGCAGCTCCTCCGAAACACCGGCTAATACAACATCTAGAGGCAATATACCGAACCCACAATACCCCCAGCTACCTGCCATAGTGTCCCTGCATCTTCAGAGATGACCAGGAAGAAAAAAGAAGCTTCCAGCACGAAGAAGCTACCACACTTCTTCCTCCCCACGGAGCGGCCGTATGTATAAAATGGCACCGGCTTGCTGGCTTCGTCCAGCGGTTCCTCTCACTCCACATAGAGCCTCTAAAGCCTCACAGCCACGGTCACCAGCGGCTTCAACCCCAACATCATAGAGCCCTGCCAAGTGCAAACCAAGGCTATCTGCTGGCTCCTCTCCCATCCATAGAGGTAAGCCATAGCTGCAACTATGTAAAGACTACCAGGGAACTGGCAGATACCTTAAGCTCCTTTCCTGCTACCAACTAGCCTGTCTCTGAGTCAACTCTAAAGAACATGTTGGTGTCCCTGCGGGCCTCCTTACATGAAGATATGATGGCATGTGTGATAAATTTCAAAGCTGAAGTGCAGAAGCTAGGTGGGAGAATGAATAACATAATATGGGTAAATTTGCATCTTCCCACAACACACCCTAATAAATGCACACAATGACCAGGATGATGAGCTGGAAAAACTCAAAGCTACAGCCGCAGACATTGAGGACCGCTCAAGGCGGAACAATGTGAAACTCAGAGGTGTTCCGAGTCTGTTGAAAACGCTCAACTGAATCAATACGCATATGACCTGATCCACACGGTCCTACCGTCTACCCCAACCCCTGAAATGGTAATCCGTAGAATACACTGCTTACCTAAACCCTCTTACCTTAATGACAACGTTCCCAAAGATGTTATAATGAGGGTACATTTTTACCACGTAAAGGACAAACTTATGTACAACTTCTGTAAAGCATCCCAAAGCAATTCTCCTGCCTTCAAATGGATCTCTCCCAGTATACGCTACAAAAAAGTAAATCACTCCTGCCAATAACGAAAGCCCTAAATCACAATATCACTTACTGTTGGTGCTACCCAGTGAAGCTCACTATCATCCCCAATGATACCACTTCCATGATCACATCGCTCAATGAGGGCCTAGCATTGCTCTGCTCATGGAACATTCTTCCAGAGCAAGAACCCACCTCCCGGTCACCCCCTACCAGAGTAAACACCCAAGATGACTGGCAGACTGTCTCTTACAAGTGCAAACAAAAGAGTCATGCACTCTGATCGCCTCTAACCTTCGAACTTGAAACAGGTATGCTACCTGACTTCCCCAGTCACATGGAGCACACTTCCCAGGATATTCCTTGTCGGTTCCAGGTATGGCATTCGAGGTGAAAACTCAGTAGGGTATCAAACTGGCATACTACTATGCAGCTTTAACGGGAGCTTACACTTGGGCCTGCTGCCTTCCCCGCATGTTGACTAAAGGTAACACGTATGGTTTGTCCCCATGGTGCTTAAAGTAACTTTGTTTAACGTGCAGGAGCTTAACCACCCTACCAAAAGAGCATCTCTATGGAAGATGTCTCTTAAACTGGGATGTGGCCTAATTTGTGTGCAAGAAATGCACTTTCAAGCATCGGCACCTCCTACTTTAAAGTGGATGTAAACCTTCACATATACCCAGTGAAATGAACAGCCTCAGATGATACACAGAGATGAAACAAATCTCACTACATAAGTTTTACTTACTGTTTTATCTTTAAATAGTAATACTCTTTAGAAAGTTCAGATCATGTTAGGAGATTTTCTCTACCTGGTTAGCACTGCAGTGAATCCTGGGTATACAGGCAAGACAGCTGATTGGAGTAAAGGCACACACCCCCCCCTCCTCATAGGTAGAGACTTTCAGCACTGTTCGTTAAATAGTTCAGGGCTCTGCTAATCTATATTGCATCCTCCCCAACACAAAACTCAGGCTGCTTTTATCATATGTGACGAAGAATTTGTCAGGAGCTATAATCCCTCCCCCTTAAGCATCCAGGTAGCAGCTGTCTGCACACAGGGTTCTTTGATCGGCTGAATGTGTGTCTATCTCTCTGAAGCTCATACAGGTGTGGACTCGCTTTTTGTGCTTGGAAATACTGACCATCTGGCTTCATCACCAAACAACTGACTCAGGACTATCTCCAGTCTGGACTATGTCGGTGCAGTGATTTTCTGCACTATACAGTGGTCCCGCTGATCCAAGTTCCCAACTGAGGTTATATCCATCTTCTATCATCACACAGTCCCCGTCTCTTCAGACTGCATCCTGGGGGAATCTCAGCTGGCCTGTTTGAGTGTTCTCATCAGGATGGGTGTCAGGTAATACCAAACGCATGGGCCGCTGATGCATGTTCTTAAGCTTCACGATATGCTTTATCACTCAAAAATTTGGAAAGTTGTATGTACTTTATTTTGAAGACACCTCTGAAAGAGTCCTGAAACGCGTTAGCTGTCTGTATCTAATCTTTCCAATATGTATGGTTGTCATACACCATTTTCACTTGATGTTTTGTATATGTTCAGTTTGTAATAAAATTTGATATTGTTACAATTCTTACTACCTCTTTGACTTTAATCTACCAGTGCCGCTATAGTCCCACCCCTTGAGGGATTTCTCCATTTCCATTGTTTACATCCTGTGCAACATGTACCACATACCTGAGTATATAGGGACCAATTTCCGATTGCTTAAAGTTTGTTGTCTTGTTCACCCCCTTGGGGTACTACATACTCATTCTTTTGTTGTACTGTGTGATATTACACTTATTTTTTAATAAAAACAAATGAAATAAAAAAAATAAGGGGAAGCACATCGGGGTACTGGTGGTAGGTGAATATAGTTACATAGTAGGTGAGGTTAAAAAAAGACACAAGTCCATCAAGTCCAAACTATGTGTGTGATATAGTGATGTCAGTATTACATTGTATATCTCTGTATGTTGCGGTCCTTCAGGTGCTTATCTAATAGTTTCTTGAAACTATCAATGCTCACCCACTAAAACCACCGCCTGTGGAAGGGAATTCCACATCCTTGTCACTCTTATAGGGCGTACACACGGTCGGACTTTGTTCGGACATTCTGACAACAAAATCCTAGGATTTTTTCCGACGGATGTTGGCTCAAACTTGTCTTGCATACACACGGTCACACAAAGTTGTCGGAAAATCCGATCATTCTGAACGCGGTGACGTAAAACACGTACGTCGGGACTATAAATGGGGCAGTGGCCAATAGCTTTCATCTCTTTATTTATTCTGAGCATGCGTGGCACTTTGTCCGTCGGATTTGTGTACACACGATCGGAATTCCCGACAACAGATTTTGTTGTCGGAAAATTTTATCTCCTGCTGTCCAACTTTGTGTGTCGGAAAATCCGATGGAAAATGTGCGATGGAGCCCACACACGGTCGGAATTTCCGACAACGCGCTCCGATCGGACATTTTCCATCGGAAAATCCGACCGTGTGTACGGGGCATTACAGTAAAGAACTCTCTATGTAGTTTAAGGTTAAACCTCTTTTCTTCTAATTTTAATGAATGGCCAGGTGTCTTGTTAAACTCCCTTCCGCGAAAAAGTTTTATCCCTATTGTGGGGTCACCAGTACGCTATTTGTATATTGAAATCATATCCCCTCTCAAGCGTCTCTTCTCCAGAGAGAATAAGTTCAGTGCTTGCAACCTTTCCTCATAACTAATATCATCCGAAGCCTTTATTAGATTTGTTGCCCTTCTTTGTACTCGCTCCATTTCCAGTACATCCTTCCTGAGGACTGGTGCCCAGAACTGGACAGCATACTCCAGGTGCGGCCGGACCAGAGTCTTGTAGAGCGGGAGAATTATCGTTTTATCTCTGGAGTTGATCCCCTTTTTAATGCATGCCAATATTACGTTTGCTTTGTTAGCAGCAGCTTGGCATTACATGCCATTGCTGAGCCTATCATCTACTAGGACCCCCAGGTCATTTTCCATCCTAGATTCCTCCAGAGGTTCTCCCCCCAGTGTATAGATTGCATTCATATTTTTGCCACCCAAATGCATTATTTTACATTTTTCTACATTGAACCTCTTTTGCCATGTAGTTGCCCATCCCATTAATTTGTTCAGATCTTTTTGCAAGGTTTCCACATCCTGCGGAGAATTTATTGCCCCGCTTAGCTTAGTATTGTCAATATGAAGGGTCTTCACATTATGGAGGCTTCCAATAAGGAATTAAACCATCGCCCACTCTAATCTAAAATGAGTTCTGGTTTTACATAAACTTTCCGTAAAGCATTTTGATGGACCTTAAAACGATAACGAAAGGGAAAACAATACTGATTGAAATAGTGGATTTACATTACAGGAGCTTACCGAGTACATTCCCTACAGCAGCCTGTAATGAAGGAACAGATGGCTCACATTATATTATGTCACTGGGTCAGATCTCTTAATACTGTTACATTGCCTGTGCCAAAGAAAATCCATGCGAGAAGGAATATAATAAGTGTCCCACACTGAAGGCGAACAAATGTGTGGACTGCCTGTAGGTGTTGGTGTACATTTCACATTTATGAAAATATATTATGCTATAGTTAAAAGTTGAATGACGATGTCCATTTCTTTACATTTTTGGCAGAATGTTTAAAAAACAAGGCTATAACTAACACAGCTCATACTTTTGCGTCGCTTAGAGCCCTTTCACACTGGGGCGGTTTGCAGGCGCTATTGCGCTAATAATAGCGCCTGCAAACCGACCCGAAAGTGCCGCTGCTGTGTATCCAGTGTGAAAGCCCCGAGGGCTTTCACACTGGAGCGATGCGCTGGCAGGACGGTAAAAAAAGTCCTGCCAGCAGCATCTTCGGAGCGGTGAAGGAGCGGAGAGTATACCGCTCCTTTACCGCTCCTGCCCATTGAAATCAATGGGACGGCGCGGCTATACCGCTGGCAAAGCGCCTCTGCAGAGGCGCTTTGCGGTGGTATTTAACCCTTTCTCGGCCACTAGCGGGGGGTAAAACGCTGCTAATAATAGCAGCGTTTTACCGCCGACGCCGCCCCCCGCCCCAGTGTGAAAGGGCTCTTAGAGCACAAAGACTGACATTTTTTTATGAGATGTCATTACACCTCTTGTTCTGAAAATTGGTTGGTTATTGTGCTGACCTACAGGTTCCAATACTTTCTCAGTCACTGACCTCGAACACATGTGCAGAGGGAGTTTGCCATACAATATACAATTGTTTTCATTCTCCCCCGACTGACCTTTTTGCTTTTGGACCCCTGACCCTCTGTCTGGACAATGCTGATTGGCCCTGTGCTGATCACATGCACTCTCCCCAGAAAAAAAACTAACAATACGCACCAAACTGAGCATGTGCAGCTTGTCCCCCCATCCCCTGCTCTATCAGGAGATGGATTGGAGATAATGGAAGAAGGGGAGGAACAGAGAAGACAGGATCAAACAGCCTTTTTACACAATGCAGAGGATTAACCCCTTAGGTTCCACTGTGAGTATAACAAGCATGTTTTACTGCATATACAGACTGATTTTACTGTTGTGGGTTTAGTACCACTTTAATGTATATTTCATGAAAGTGATTTTATTGGTTCATGTGTACTTTCATGTGTGATTTGGGCACTATGTGGGGGTGGGGGATAATATTTAGCTTATTCCATGCTTTGTTACCTAAACAACACATTTGATATATTGCAGCTTAGTTATGATGGCTGCATTAGTTTTCTTTTTTAGGCTTTCTTTCTATTATTCCTACCTTGTGATCCAGCCAGTAAGTCTGTTACAAGCTGTCCTGCAGATACTGCAGATATAACAGTAAGAGGGTTGAGACAAACCATTTACCACTGACATGGGTGCTTAGAATAGTCAGTTTTGAGCTTGAGTTTTGCTTCAAAATGTTAGTGTATCTAAATCTGTTTGTGTGCATCTAACACTCCCCCCTCCCCAGACAGACAATGCTGCTCTGCAAAAGGTGTCTCTGTTGCTCCTTCACCCAGAGTGTAGGCACTCTAATTCAGGAGGTGTTACTGGCCAGATCACCGGTGAAAACAGAGGGAAAAAAAGTCTAATGCCATGTACGCACGGTCGGACTTTTCGTCTACAAAAGTCCGACAGCCTGTCCGACAGACTTTCGACGTACTTTTGTCGGACTTTTGGCGGACTTGCGGCAGACTTTCTTACGAACAGACTTGCCTACATACGATCACACAAAAGTAGGACGGATTCGTACGTGATGACGTACACCGGACTAAAATAAGGAAGTTGATAGCCAGTAGCCAATAGCTGCCCTAGCGTGGGTTTTTGTCCGTCGGACTAGCACACAGATGAGCGGATTTCTGGGTCCGGCGGAGTTACGACGTAAAGATTTGAAGCATGTTTCAAATCTAAAGTCCGTCAGATTTGAGGCTGGAAAAGTCCGCTGAAAGTCCGGGGAAGCCCACACACGATCGGATTGTCCGCCAGCTTTAGTCCGTCGGCGTCCGTCGGACTTTTGTAGACGAAAAGTCCGACCGTGTGTACGCGGCATAAGAACAGAAAAACCGGATGTAGTCACCACATCTAAGGATTGCTGATTACATGTTTGGTTTTGGGTTTAATATCACTTTAACCACTATAGCAAAATGACGGCTGGGCGGTGGTTCAATTATCCTGACTGGGCGTCATATGACGATCGGTGGTGCGGTGTGTCAGTCTGATGGAGGCTCTTTACCACGTGATCAGCCGTGTCCAATCACAGCTGATCACAGTGTAAATAGGAAAAGCCATTTATCGGTTTTTACTCACTCGCTTCTGACAGACGCGAGTAGAGGAGAGCTGATCGGCGGTTCTGCTGACAGAGGGGGTCTGTGCTGATGGTTTATCAGTGCAGCCCTCCCGCAGATGCCCGCCCAGGACCAACAGGGATGCTGCCAGGACCAGCAGGGATGCCCATAAAGGACGCACGCCAGGTATGCCACCCTGGACCACCAGGGATGAGCCAATCAATACCCTGACAGATGCCAATCAGTGGCCATCAGCAATGCCTGCCACTGCCAGTGCCATCAGTGGTGCCTATCAGTGCCATCTATCAGTGCCACCTATCAGTGCCCATCATTGTCACCTATCAGTGCCGTCTATCAGTGCCCATCATTGCCGCCTATCAGTGCCACCCATAAGTACCCATCAGTGCAGCCTTTCAGTGCCCATCAGTGTCACCTATGAGTGCCCATCAGTGCCGCCTATCAATGCCCATCAGTGCTGCATATCAGTGCCACCTATCAGTGCCGCCTATCAGTGCCCATTGTCAATGTCTGTCAGTGCAGCCTCAGCAGTACCAATCAGTAAAGGAGAAAACTTACTTATTTACAAAATTTTACAGAAACAGAAAAAAACTTTTTTTTCAAAATTTTCGGTCTTTTTTAATTTGTTTAGCAAAAAAATAAAAACCGCAGAGGTGATCAAATAACACCAAAAGAAAGCTCTATTTGTGGGAACAAAATGCAAAAACATTTGTTTGGGTACAGTGTAGCATGACTGCGCAATTGTCATTTACAAAGTGACAGCACTGAAAGCTGAAAATTAGCTTGGGCAGGAAGGGGGGAAAGTGCCTGGTATTGAAGTGGTTAAACTGTAACATGTAGCACTTGCTTTAAACTTTTTTCTCCTCTGGCAGTTTAGTGTGAGCTGTCTGAGCTGTGCCAGTGTAGTATCTAGTGTGCTCCAATTTAACCTAATGTGAACCTAGGCGGTATAATGTACGCCCTAAAATATGTCATTTAAGTACCTAGTACTTTTTTCACACTCTATGGCCTTCTTTCCCCACTGCGGACATTGTGTAGAGTGACCGGCAATCAGTTTGACAGCTAGGTCTTGCTCTCTGCTGCAGAAAAACAGAAACTCATGTATAAATGAAACCAACAATGTTTGCAGGCTTCATTCATAAATACGTTGTAACAATATTATTGTTACAATGTATTTACATTGGTATTTTATGTACAGATCAAAAGAATGAGCACCAATACACTGTTGAAACTCATACACTATTTTTATATATAATACATTTTTATGTAGTATATAATACAAAAAATGTTGCGCTAACTCCCAAACATGAAATGGGTGGAGCCTGCTGTGACATCACCAGGCAAACTGGATGTTAGTGGGAGGCCATTTTGCTGTTACCCTGGAGTTCGTTTACAAAAGCTTTTAAAGCGGTAGTAAACCGCTGAAAAAAATATAAAAATTGCAAGACAATAGTATAATGTGCTAGTATGCATCGCATACTAGCACATTATGAAATACCTTAGAACGAAGCTCCCACAGCACATGCTTCTCTGGCGTTTCTTCCGGGATCGCTGGCTCCAGTGCTGTGAGTGGCTGGAACCGCGATGACGTCACTCCCGTGCATTCGCGCGCGGGAGCCCTTCGTTCTTCCACGTTCCGGCAGGATACGCCGGACCTGCAGTGCGCATGCACCGCTGACGTCAGTGGCTGCATGCAGGGTCAATATCTCCTAAACCTGCGAGGAGAAATTATTTTTACTTACAGGTAAGCCTTAATATAGGCTTACCTGTAGGTAAAAATCATCAAGTGGGCAATACAACCCCTTTAATCATCATAAATGTAAGTGTTTTTTCACCTTTTAATAAAATAACAGTTTTAACCTGTTTACACTAATGCCCTGTACACACGGTCGGATTTTCAGACGTGCGATCGGATTGTGTTGTCGGAAATTCCGATCGTGTGTGGGCTCCATCGGACTTTTTCCATTGGAATTTCCGACACACAAAGTTTGAAAGCAGAATATAAAATTTTCCGACAACAAAATCCAATCGTTTAAATTCCGATCGTGTGTACACAAATCCGACGCACAAAGTGCCACACATGCTCAGAGTAAATTAAGAGACGAAAGCTATTGGCTACTGCCCTCTTTATAGTCCCGACGTACGTGTTTTATGTCACCGTGTTCAGAACGATCGGATTTTCCGACAACTTTGTGCGACTGTGTGTACGCAAGACAAGTTTGGCACAAAATCCGTTGGAAAAAATCCGACAGATTTTGTCGTCGGAATGTCTGATCAATGTCCGATCGTGTGTACAGGGCATTAGAGGAGTTTCTTGCTTTGATTTTGTTCCCTTGGCAGAAAAAAAAACGTTCACATAGAGCACTTTTTGTACAAAGTTTAGACGAGTTTAGGAGAGTTTTGCCTTTTTTTCTGCCAGAAAGCTCCAATCAGAAGCGCAAACCAGACAGATTTTTTTTTCCTGCCTCTAAACGTTGCGCTCAAAATATGCCTCTAATCGTCCTAATGTGCATGGACACATAGGATAACATTGAGCTGCTTCTATAGGCAAAACACAAAACTCCTGTAGTAGCAGTGATTTTTATGACAGTGTGCATGGAGCCGAAGGAGAACACCCACAAACAGAAACAAAAGTTTTAATTCATACTGTCATAGCTGACAGTGACTGTTAAGCCTTGAACACAAAATCAGATTTTCGGAGGACTGTTGCTCCGTTTTTTGTTGCATGCTAGTCTCATGTGGAAAGTGAAAAGGTTACTCACTATATGAAAATTCTCGTACGACAGAATTCAACTTCAGAAGTGGCGTAATGTGTTAAATAGTTTTGTATGTGTTCTTTCATTTCTGAGCAAGCGTAGTCTTGCTCTTACGATTTTTTTGGACGAACTCTGCACTAATTAAACGAAAATTGGACGTTGTGTTCACATCTGACAAAAATTTTATAGTCTGCACATCCAGCTTTTGTCGTACGAAAAATCAGAATCGGCTGTCTTAACCTGTTTACACTAATGCCCTGTACACACGGTCGGATTTTCAGACGTGCGATCGGATTGTGTTGTCGGAAATTCCGATCGTGTGTGGGCTCCATCGGACTTTTTCCATTGGAATTTCCGACACACAAAGTTTGAAAGCAGAATATAAAATTTTCCGACAACAAAATCCAATCGTTTAAATTCCGATCGTGTGTACACAAATCCGACGCACAAAGTGCCACACATGCTCAGAGTAAATTAAGAGACGAAAGCTATTGGCTACTGCCCTCTTTATAGTCCCGACGTACGTGTTTTATGTCACCGTGTTCAGAACGATCGGATTTTCCGACAACTTTGTGCGACTGTGTGTATGCAAGACAAGTTTGGCACAAAATCCGTTGGAAAAAATCCGACAGATTTTGTCGTCGGAATGTCTGATCAATGTCCGATCGTGTGTACAGGGCATTAGAGGAGTTTCTTGCTTTGATTTTGATATGTCAAATACCTGAATGCATATGTGATTGAGGGTATTAAGGTGTACTAAAGCGCTGATATGTAGGGTGAATATTAAAAATGAACTGGTGTTAAAAATAATGTGAAAAAAATGTGCAAATATCAGGGATTGGGATAAAGTGAATATATAACAAAAAACCCCCAACCTCTATATTGTGAGTGAAAAATAGGAAATAAACAAATAATTTTAAGCTGCACTCATGTGAAAAGTGCTCTGATACCACTACAATAAAAAACTATTAAAAAAGTATAAGTGCACTAAAAATTAACTTCCTATTGGAGTATAATAATACACATATATATATACCGTGAAGTAAAGTAAAAAAATATATAAAAAAATATTATGTGATCCACAATCAAATTAAAGCATAAAATAATTAAAATCCATAGCTGCCTTCATAAAAAGACATCCAGGTAAAAAATCAGAAGAAGAAAATTACACAGCAAGTTAAATGATGTGTCTCAATCCTTATAAATAACGACAAACGTTCTAGGTATGTTCAAAGAAAAACATCCATCATAAATGCTATTTCTGATTTCTTCAATCAAACAATTAAATGGGGCTGTGAGTCCATGCCCTGTAATTCTGAAGCTTATAGAAGATGGTTTTAAAATCCTCCCATTTCGTATTTATGTTTGTGTAGTACAAAGAAAGAGAAAGAAAAATATATCATTGCGCAATGAAGCTACTTCTAAAATGCCATCTGCATCCACAGCATATTCACTCACATTTAGCTGGCAAATAACAGCGCTTGTGAAACAATCAGGAACAGTTTCGTTTTCCTTCCTCTCACCGCTGACAGTGTGTCTCGCACATAGGCAGGCCGCATGACATCACTGGCTCCTCCCGACGCGTTGAGTCACATGTCACGTGACTTTATCAAGGACCCTTACTAGTAGTAGAGGATACTAGTGTCGGTATCGGTGCAACCCTAATATGCACTAAAACACAGCTTGATTGGCTCCTAGAGTTGGCCTGCCCTCTCGCTCACTGAGTGTTGCTGTACAGTGAATTGCAGGAGGCATATTAAGACAAAGCTGAATACTTACAAAAGTTTGATTTAAAAATACATTTGTGATTTTTCAAAGAACACATGCATTAATAGATCTCACTTTTTTGTGGTTTAGTTAAGAAAAAAACCAAGGACGGCTCCATACACAATGGGCTTAAAAATGCCAGTTCCCTTGGCAGAAAAAAAAACGTTCACATAGAGCACTTTTTGTACAAAGTTTAGACGAGTTTAGGAGAGTTTTGCCTTTTTTTCTGCCAGAAAGCTCCAATCAGAAGCGCAAACCAGACAGATTTTTTTTTCCTGCCTCTAAACGTTGCGCTCAAAATATGCCTCTAATCGTCCTAATGTGCATGGACACACAGGATAACATTGAGCTGCTTCTACAGGCAAAACACAAAACTCCTGTAGTAGCAGTGATTTTTATGACAGTGTGCATGGAGCTGAAGGAGAACACCCACAAACAGAAACAAAAGTTTTAATTCATACTGTCATAGCTGACAGTGACTGTTAAGCCTTGAACACAAAATCAGATTTTCGGAGGACTGTTGCTCCGTTTTTTGTTGCATGCTAGTCTCATGTGGAAAGTGAAAAGGTTACTCACTATATGAAAATTCTCGTACGACAGAATTCAACTTCAGAAGTGGCGTAATGTGTTAAATAGTTTTGTATGTGTTCTTTCATTTCTGAGCAAGCGTAGTCTTGCTCTTACGATTTTTTTGGACGAGCTCTGCACTAATTAAACGAAAATTGGACGTTGTGTTCACATCTGACAAAAATTTTATAGTCTGCACATCCAGCTTTTGTCGTACGAAAAATCAGAATCGGCTGTCGAAAGCACCGTATTAACAATCTGAAAATCGGCAGATTGTTCGGCGGACGAAACTTTACTTCCGCTTTTCCTATCGTGTGTACAGGCCTTAAGACCGGGTTCAAACTTATACGACAAATGCTTTGACTTAGGAAGCTCATGTTGCATAACGTGTGCAAATCAGTGGTTCCCTATGAGAGCCGTCTTAAATGGTCCAACACAAGTCGGACCATAGGGTCATTCACATAGGAAGGAGGCTTCCGATTCTGATAAGCCCCCCACCCACAGACCCTGACAACCACCGGCCAGGGTTGTCGGGAAGAGGCCCTTGTCCTAATCAACATTGGGACAAGGTGCTTTGAGGTGGGGGGTGCAGGGCCCCCATGCCCCAAAACACCCACACCATAATGTTGAGGGTATGTGACCTGGTATGGTTTGGGGGGGGGCGTTTACTCGTCTCCACCCCCTTACCTGACCTACCAGGCTGCGTGCTTGGATAAGGGTCTGGTATGGTTTTTGGTGTGGGGGCTCCCCTTAAAACCATACCAGGAAGGGTCTGGTATGGTCTTGGAGGGGGAACCCCATGCCGTTTTTTTTTTTTTTTTTTGGCGTGGAGTTTCCCCTAAAGATTCATACCAGACACAAGGTACATGCCTGGTATTATCGGATCCCTGTTCATTGAAGTCGGATGGATGTCGGACTTCAAGTTGCAGGGCAAAGTCGGATCCACAGTCGTACGACTGTCTCGTCGTACCAGTGTGAACCCGGCCAACTACAGGATTTTTGTTATTGGTCAGATCACCAGGTGAAAACAGAGGGAATAGACCCTAAGAAAAGTAAACAAATGCAGCCACCACCACATCAAATGAGTGGTAAGCTGCAATATTTTACCTTTTTGGTTTAAAAATAGCTTTAAATGCTACCACATAACATGTTACAATTGCAATTACAGTGCCCCACCTAAAAAAAAAAAAGAAACCCACCTAGATATTCAATACAAACTAGACTTTTAGGAAGAACTGCAGCATCTGTTTTATTTCCAGTACACCATTCCACTCCCTTTGCTGTGTGCATGTTCATTTCTTAGGCATCTGTAATTTAAGATCAGGCAGATGCTGTTGCCTGGCAACAGTGCATGGCCTACATGGTACCCGTCCTATGAACCAATGGCTAGCTGGATTTTTTTTTTCTCTCTCCGTACACATGCTACAAACGAGGCCATTGCACAATTTTAATAATTAATGATCCTCCAGGAGGACTTCAGATTTTTAGCATAGCGTGAAGCCGCCTGGTTGCAATTAATCACTGAAATGTAACCATGAGAGTTCTGATATGTACAACGTGCCACCCTCACTATTATCTAATGGGAATAGTAGTCTCTCCCCGTGAGCTGGATAATTATGGATTTATAGCCAGGACATATGTTGTGCATTGCTTACATAACATGTTTAATTATTAATGCAATGTAATAGGAGGTCTTCACATGAGTGCAGCCTTTTTTTTAATAGAATGAGCCCACGTTTGGTTTTAATTCACAGTAATAGTACAATGCAGCTATCTATAGAGGCACCAGCATGCATGTCACATTAACACAAATGACACAAGCACAGATCACAACTGATTCCAACATCACCAATAGAAATAAATTCTTACCTTTAAGGGTCGTCTAATGCAGAAATTGTTGGTGGATCTGCTGATTCCAGCTCTGTGATTGTGTGGTTCCTGGGATTGGTTGATTGTAGACTGTTAGAATTGCAGGCAGACAATGTCAATGTTCCTCATCCAGATAGCAGCTGCTGCTTCTCTTTTTTTCTCTTTTTTTTTTGGAGGCTTTTGTCACGCCTGCCTAGTGGGCTTTTTTTCCCCCCTTTTTTCAAGAAGCTTTATTTGTAGGCTGTAGAGACAAGCAGCAAATCTGAGTGAAGTCAAATTATGTTCTGCATTGAGCTGCTCAAAAAAAAAAAACTGTTTTGTCAAATTAAGAGTGACCACACATATAGTAAACCAATTGCTTCAATATTTTGCTTAAAAAACAAAACAAAAAAACATCTATTAGAATTTTTCTTTTTTTTTGGTGGAATTAAGATGCAATCATACAGTTTGGACAGACCATTAGACAGACTTTTCCTAAGAGTGTATAACGTGTGTAATATAAAGTGTATAACATAAAAGAAAGATTTTTGAAGATTGACTTATGCAGCGTGCATAAGTCCGGCGGACAATCCGATTGTGTGTGGGCTTCATCAGACCTTCAGTGGACTTTTACAGTCTGACGAACTTTAGATTTGGAACATGCTTCAAATCTTTACGTCGTAACTCCGCCGGACCCAGAAATCCGCCCTTCTGTATGCTAGTCCGATGAACAAAAACCGACTCTAGGGCAGCTATTGGCTACTGGCTATCAACTTCCTTATTTTAGTCCGGTGTACGTCATCACGTACGAATCCGTCTGACTTTGGTGTGATCGTGTGTAGGCAAGTCCGTTCGTTAAAAAGTCAGTCGGAAGTCAGTCAAAAGTCCTTTAAAAGTCCGTCGGACCAGTCCGGTCGAAAAGTCCACCCGTTTGTATGCGGCTTTAGAATGATATTTTATTGCATTGTAACCCTGCACTGCTTGTAGTCCAATTGGGTCTATATTGTGATAAAAAAATAATAATAAACCCTTGTTTGCAATTTCTTTCTTCTATTTTTTTATTTTTTTTGTAGGAGGTAGAGACAAGCAGCAAATCTGGGGCATTCATAAGCGAGAATAGTGAGGTAAAATGATGTTCTGCATTTAGCTGCTCGAAAAAAAACTGGTTTGTCAAGTTAAGATTGACCACACATATAGTAAACCAATTGCTTCATTGCTTCTATACTTTGATTAAAAAAAATGAAACCATCTCTTATGCCGCGTACACACGGTCGGACTTTCCGGCTACAAAAGTCCGACAGCCCGTCCGACAGACTTTCGACTGACTTTTGTCGGACTTTTGTCGGACTTGCGGCGGACTTTCCAACGAACGGACTTGCCTACATACAATCACACAAAAGTAGGAAGGATTCGTACGTGATGACGTACACCGGACTAAAATAAGGAAGTTGGTAGCCAATAGCTGCCCTAGCGGGGGTTTTTGTCCGTCGGACTAGCATACAGACGAGCGGATTTCTGGGTCCGGCGGAGTTACGACGTAAAGATTTGAAACGTTCTCCCCAGGGGAATCTGGAGCAGATGTGTTTAAATGTTTTGAAGAAGGATGATGGGAGTTGGATTGGGAGGGGTACAAATTCTATATAAATAAAAAAAATGCAAGCACTCCGGTCAGTGTTAAATGGTTTGTCTCCACCCTCTTACTGCTATTTTGTCTGGACAACTTGGTCTATTAAAGTAAGTTTAAAAATTGGTGAGCTTCAGTTTAATACATTTTTGTTTTGGGGGGTTTAATACTGCTTTAACCACTAGGTCATGAATATTTATTTGACTCAGCCAATCACTGATGGTGTTTTTCAGCACCATAGCTTGGTTAGATGATAAATGATTGGAATCGCTTTTCCAGAGCTGTCTTACCTAGGGTTTCTCTCTGGGAGGAGGCCTTTGTAAAGAACTGCTGTAGAATGAGCAATGTACTGAGGGCCCCAGATACCAAGCCACAGGCTGAAGTGCATGCCTGCAGGGAGATGGACTGAACGGAGATACTCTTGCCTGAAGAGGGTCGCAGAGGAGCTGGCTAGAAGCTGCCATTTGGATCTTGGAAGAAGGATTCTTGGCCATGAACTCAGGTATTTTACTTGCTTAACCACTTCAGCCCCAGAAGAATTTACACCCTTCCTGACCAGTGCGTTTTTTGTGATTCGGCACTGTGTCACTTTAACTGACAATTGCGCGGTCATGGCTCCCAAACAAAATTGATGTCCTTTTTTTCCCACAAATAGAGCTTTCCTTTGGAGGTAATTGATCACCTCTGCGGTTTTTATTTTTTGCGATATAAACAAAAAAATAGCGACAATTTTGAAAAAAATGCATTATTTTTCACTTTTTGCTATAATAAATATCCCCAAAAAATATTTAAAAAAACATTTTTTTTCCTCAGTTTAGGCCGATACGTATTCTTCTACGTTTACAAAATAGGGGATAGTTTTATGGCATTTTTATTATTCATTTTTTTTTTTTTACTAGTAATGGCGGCAATCAGTGATTTTTATCATGACTGCGACATTATGGCGGGCACATCAGACATTTTTGACACATTTTTGGGACCATTGTCATTTATACAGCAATCAGTGCTATACAAATGCACTGATTCCTGTGTAAATGACACTGGCAGTGAAGGGGTTAACCACTAGGGGGCTAGGGAGAGGTTAAGTGTGTCCTAGGGATGTGTTACTAACTGTGGGGGGGCGTGGCTACGTGTGACATGTCACTGATCTCTGCTCCCAATCACAGGGAGCAGAGATCAGTGACACTGTTACTAGGCAGAACAGGGAGATGCTTGTTTACATTAGCATCTCCCCGTTCGTCTTCTCCGTGAGGCGATCGTGGGTATCCCCACGGCGATCGAGTCCATGGGACCCGCAACCCGACTCACGGAGCTCCCGGCCGGCGCGCCGCCAGCGGCGCGCACGCAATGGCACGGCGGCAAATACAAAGGGACGTACGGGTACACCCATTTGCCCAGCCGTGCCATTCTGCCGACGTACATCGCTGGTCGGGAACCAGTTAAAGAAGGACAGAGGTCAGATTCAGGAGCAAGAGTACACTATGGGGTTGATTTGCTAAAGGCAAAAAGACTGTGCACGTTGCAAAGTGTAATTGCATTGTGCAAGTGCAACTGCTCTAGAGCTTAGTAAATGAGGTAGGGCTTAGCTTTGCAAAGAATACCCAATCAAGAGCAAGGGAAATAAAAAAACATAATTTTTTACTGCACATGATTGGATAATGAAAGGCAGCAGAGCTTCTACTCATGTACTAAGCTCTGAAGCAACTGCTCTTGCAGAGTGCAACTGCACTTTGCAAAGTGTACAGTCTATTTGCCTTTAGTAAATCCACCCCTTTGACTGCTCTCAAAGGGTCACAGATTTATATGATCATGGCATTTATTTCTGGAGCATCGCTGATGTAAGACCTATTGCTGATTCTGTATATTTGGCCTCCTATTTTGTGTTTTGGGTAACCAGCACCCCTAAACCCTCTCTCCAATTAGAGTACTGCTATAAATAGTACAAGAAAACACTTGTGACTGGAGCCTGATTATTGCCAGAGGCTTTCCGATGAACTGTTGGATCCAGATATAGGGTAAGTAGCGAAAGGATAGGCAGGAGGATCCAACTATTTCTAGTGGTTCCCTAGGGAGTCAATGATGCATCTGTAAGCTGAATAGCTCAAATTTGGCAGTGCTCTTTCCAAATAGTTACAAAAGAAAGGGTACATTAAAAAAAAAGTTTATGTATACACAAACATACACTTGTCCTTTTAATACGGCTCTAACAGGTAGATAAAACAGAAAACACACATCTTCACACTTGGCTCTGTAATGAGCAGGACAGTATTATGATGTATGTAGCACACTTCCATAGAGCGCATGAGTTTTTCGAAGCAACTTCATGTGAAACGGGAGCTTGAAAATCCTTAGGGCTTTGTCAGATTACACTTGTGCACTACAGTGACAAATTTGCTTTAAGATAAAACATGAAAATCTCTTCAAATCAGGCATAAAATTGAAAGCTTTGAAACATACAGTATATTCTTATCTAGTGTGTAAGTGTATATGTGTGTTCGTAGTTTCATGCTTACTGATTTTAAAAAAATGTTTAAAATCATGTTGGCCTTGTGAGTGGGCAAACTTTTCAAAGCAACTGGGACTAAAATAGTAAAAGAGATGCTATGCTTGTGTTTACAAATGTAATTTAGCGCTACCCCCTGGGAGCTGCTGGTGAATGGGATCCCCCACCTTGCATAGCCAGGCACACCACATTTTCCACAGTACACAGAGTCAGGAAACAGTTTGAACAGCTTTTGTATTTTTTGTTTTATTAGGAGATTTAAACTTGGATGGGGAATATGGGATGCCCACTTGATCAGTGTAATACAGTCTTCAGGATCAACTATATACATCCAGTAAATACACTCCTCTGCCTTCTGCACAAACTTGCTTGCAGATCTACTCTTTCTCCTCCAGTGCAATTTTTGCTCGTGGAACCACAACACCCAGGACCAGCTGGCACTGTTTGGTTAGTCTAACACAAGGCTCAGTTAGACTAGTAGCAAATGCCCTTTACAGGCGGGGCCGCGGGCTACTGCTCCCAGTACCACCTCTTCAGGCACTACCAGCCCACCTGGCTGCAGCTGCCCGTTTTCCGTTCCACCACAGTCTTCCTGACTGACTCTACATCCATCCCAGACGCTCTCTCCCAGTCCTCTCAAGCTGCCTCTCAGTTCTCCCGACTGTGTGTCACTCACCAGCCCACCTGGCTGTCTTCCTTCCTGGAGATTTGCCTGGCAGTGTTCTCCTCCTGTCCTCTCCTTGCTCCCATGCCTCCTGATCAGGATCCCCCTGTGTGTCTTGAAGAGGGGTCCCTTCTGCACCTGAGTCCAGGCCTGAGTTCACCCCCTCCCCCAGACTAGGGGGTTACTCTCAAAGGCCTCCGACAGCTAACACTCCATCTCCAGCTTCCATCCAAACTCCACTTCTCCCATGGGCTGACCCTGAGTATTTGAAGGGGCCTGCCCCCTGCCAACCCATCTGTTGGTGATTGCTCAGGGGCCTCAGAACACTTCAGACAGCTCCACCTTATTTCCGCTCCCATTCTTCCAGAAGTTTTTTCAGTGAGTTCTAGAAGTAGGGGGAGGTCTCAGTAATGCTGCCTGTGAGTCACCCAGCCCTTCCTGGATCTCTGCCCAACCTAGGAAAGAAACACACAGGCTTGGCTGCCAACCAAGTTTGCACACATTTACCTATACTAACAAAAACCTGACTCTAGCACTTTAGCAATGCTAGGGGCTACTACAGTAATAAATATAGTCATTAGCCTCTTACCTCATGCTTGTTTTGGTAACAGTAAGTTTGAATGGAAGAAGACATGGAGTCCTTCAGTGCATGACCTTCTACTAAAACCAGTCATCCTTAGCAAATCTACCAAGCTCTACAGTATGCAACATTATTTCCAGTTGTTTGTTGCATCCTAATGTCAACCTTTTTAAAGGAATATAGAGGCTGTTAATGTTGACCTCTTCTTCTCAAAATGCTAGATGCCTGGCTGCCATGATGTTTTAGTGATTTGAGTATTGCCCAAAATATCTAAATTTTGGAGAGTCCCGGTAGAAGGCTTGAGGTTTAGAAATTCGTTTTTGAAATGCAGCCAAAACAACAATTATAAAATGGCACAGAAGGAGGGCAGACGTTTGAGTCCTGTTCCTTGGTCATCTAGGGCCATGCTTGGCAATTAGATCAGGTAGAAGAAAGTCAACTGTCAGTTTCTACTGTTGAAGACATGGGCTTTCCCAAGAAATAAAGCCAAAGAAACACACTGGTCTTCTCGAGAGTCACTAAAATATGATAATCTTTGCTACAAAGTGATTTGAATGCGGTTTTCAAGTTTGGCCTACTGGTACTTTCAGAACCTACTGTATATAGTATTAATGGATTTTGGTGAAACTGGGTAAGTAGAGGGTCAAGAAGCAGAATTAAAGTCAGAAACAATCCTGGGGTCAGTAACAGAGAAGTGAGGCACTAGAGCATGAAAAAGGCCAGAGTCCCAGATCAAGGTGAGGTCAAAAGAATAGCAAGTTCAGACAGACAGTAAAAAAATTAATAGAAGAATAGTTGCAGAAAAGTTCAGAAAGGCGCATGTGGAAGCAGCAGAAATACAGCCAGGCAACTATGATTCCTAAAATAAGGCCAGAAACGGCAGCCCCCAAATTTCTTTCTGTGCAGGTTGCCTTTAATTGCAGTATTGTAACATGGACTGTAGCTAATAACTGCTGTGGAACTTTGTTGCTGCTGTATTACCCTTCTGCAGTGTGGACAGGGTTAAACTGCAGAAGTTTAAAGAGAGACAGCGCACACAATGCGGAACTTCCAGTACAATTTGCAAGATCCTCTGTCAGGTGCTCAGGCTCAGTGTGTCCTTACACACCACAGCACAAACAAGTAAAAGGATTGAGCCAGCAACTCTGTAGTCCATATAATGATTTTAATGGTTGTTACATGAAGTGACAAGCAAAACAACTGACATGTTTCGGCAACAGCTGACTAAGGCTGTTGCTGGCTCAATCCTGTTACATGTTTAAACTGCAGAAGTGCAGCAGCCATCTTTAAAGGGACCACTTTGCAATGTTTGTCTATAGAGTGTCTTCAGTGCAGGAGCAGCCACCATGGCTGGGTCTGATTTGATCCTGGATTGGCTGATGCAACAGTTGACTTGAACTTGACTTCTACCAAATCAGGTCTTGATTCTGGAGACCTAGAGGAGGGCACCCAGGGTCTGGTAAGAGATTAATATCTTATGTAGCGCTGGTAGATTTGCGATCTACCATATGTTAGGTAAATTTAGTAATTTGTTTGTTAAATAGGTTAGGTTTGCCTCTGTTCCAGCTTGGCTGACGTTGTGTGTGTTTCCGTGCTGACCGGTGGGTGTCGCTGTTATCACTGGTCAGTGTTGGAAATGCAACGTGTCGAAGCGTATGGATGCTCTTCTGTCCCGGAGACAACTTGGTGGAGGTGGTCCTCCGAGTTGCATTCTGGGCGAGGGTATTTATGGGACAGATGCCATATTGTGGGGTTCGTTTTACAGCCACCTGCTGGCCCTCCTGGCCGACAGGTATGCGTTAGAGAAGCAATCTCGTGGTCCTCCGTTCCGGAGGCCCACGTTGCTGCGGCGCAGGGGTGGGCCCAGAAGCTTGTCTGGGGCCTACCACAGCAGCCGAGGAATGGTCCTGAGCTGTTTATCCAAAGGGAGGAAGCTGGACAACCGAGGAGATCCCAGGGGAGGACCCGTCATGGAAGGATCATGCGGCGTGCTGGTCTGGAGAGGGGCCTGGTGACTCGGTTGGAGGACGTATCCTAAAAGTAACTAGTGTTGCCGGGTTGGCTTAAAGGTTCAAGCACTGTGACTGACGTTCATTGCAGAAAACCAATACATCCTGTGGCAGAGGATCGTACCGGTTTATCCCAAACAAGTCTGTGGCAGAGACTTTTGTTCGTGCTACATACTGGCTGCTAGGCAAGTGAGAGAGGCCTATCCAGGCGAGCAAAGAGTGTGTCCCACGAGGGGAGCACATTCTATTATAATATCCAAATTCTACCAGGACATTTGTCAAGAACCTTACAAGAAGATATTTGAGTTTCTTCTGCAGTTTCCTTCTGCCTCTTTCCTGCTATTTCCTTAGTAAATTGTTCAATAAAGCATTGAAAATGTACTCAAGTGTTGGTGCGTGTATCGTCCAGAGGTGAACTCAACGGAACCCCCGGTGGCGGTAAAACAGAGGGAAGGAGAGTGAAGGTAACAAGCCCGCTTAAACCAGCAGCTCCACCGAGAGTTAGTGCTACACTTACAAAATAATTGTTTGTCTTCTGGAAACTGTTGGGCTTTTTTCAAGAGCCCCTACTTTGCAACATTTTTTTTCATCATTCACTTGCCACTGTGAAAAAATGGGGACTGTAATGGAAAGTTAGGATTGTCTTTGAATACTGTTGCTAGGTAAATACGGTTTGGTTCTGTTGATTGCTGTTAGAATACTGCAAGTGTTTAACTGTATCTCTCAGTTTAACATTATTGTCTTCTCAATTGTTTGTATTAGTACACTTGCTAATCCTCCCTTCTTTTAGGCTATGCTTTGCCTAATAAATTGTTTGAAATGTCTCAAGGTGTGTCAGTAAGTGCTGGGTGAGCGAGGCATGTCATCTTCAGGTGTAAGGAACATTCACAAAACAATTCAACGGATAGGCTCCATTACTTTGCTCTTACCCTATGTTGGTAGTTAATGTTGTAGGGTAACAAACTCCCCTGGAAGTAGATGGAAGAGTAGATGGACAAAAGCAATAGCAAAGTATTGTTTCTCTTTGCCTAGTAATAAGACGTAATTTCAAGGGAAATATGTTATCAAAGCTGCAGAATAACTGAGACCACTCAATCTTTGTGAAGAAAGTGAATCTGGGTCCTGCAGATTCCTAGGTCCCCATGTGTAGCAGGTGTGAGGATTTGAAAATGAATAAGATAGTTAAAAACAGTTTAACAATATAATACCATAATACATAGTGACACTGAGGAGAAGTCAAAGCGATAGTAAACTCGAAAAAAAAAAAACTTCCCCTGCAAGACAATGTTATAATGTGAACATCAACCAAAAGTACAGCACATATAAACAGAAACTGTGTCATTAAATAATACTAAATAAAATAAATAAATTGCAACTCATAATGGTGATAAATGCACAATAAATAGTGTCCATAGAGAGTCCAAAGGCACAAAATGTAAAATATAATAGTGTGCACCTCCAAGGTTAGTAAAGGTAGATAAATATAAAAAGTCCCAAATAAACTCTATGTTAGATTTGGAAAGGAATCCAGGGATAGCCCATGGGACACCAAAGATACCCTCACCAGAGGCTTACCAGAATGCCGGTGACCCCCTTTACCCAGGGTGGTCAATATGCGTTCAGCTAAACAGTAGAGATGAACTCCATAGCAGGAGTAGGGCCATCAGCACAGGTCACTTTTGTCAATAATAAGAATGCATCAAACAGCCAGATGGATCCAACAAACAGACAGTGGATCAGGAGATATGCAAATTAAAGGCTCAACATAGTAGAGTTGATTTACTAACTGCAAATAGACAAGTGCAGTTGCTCCAGAGCTTAATAAATTAGATAAGGTTTCACTTTGCAAGGAGTACCCAATCAAGTGCAAGTAAAATAAAAAAAACAGCATTTTTGCTTGCACATGATTGGATGATGGAAGTCAGCAGAGCTTCTGCTCATTTACTAAGCTCTGGAGTAACTACACTTGAAGGGGGCAACTGAACTTTGCAAAGTGCACAGTCTATTTGCCTATAGTATATCAACTCTAGTGTGATATTGTGAACCTCCATTATTTAAAAGAATTGCACTTACATTTAAGTGGCTAACAAACAGCATGTTATAAAGCACGAAGGATGAGAAACAGGTCTTCTTCCAGTGACAAAGATGGTGGACATTCGGCTCCGCATGCGTGGTAGCGTGTGTACGCATTTCGTTAGATGTGACATAATTTGCCTTGCATACTAGCACATTATGTCAAACTTACCTTAAAGTAGAACTATAGGCATTTTTTTTCATTTTGGGTGGAGTAAGGGGGTTATAACCCCAGTGAGATTTTTTTGTTCACCATCTGTGTCCCATTGGGGAGATTTCCCTTCACTTCCTGTCTCATAGCCAAACAGGAAGTGATAGTAAATCCCTGCAAATTAAGGGAATCCCTTGGTCACCAGAACTAGTGTCCCCATTGAAAGATTTCCCCTCTATTACTTTTCTGGGGACAACCCAAGATTTTCTTTTATTTTTACTTTCAGTAATAATGGTAAACAAGACAAATAGAGAGGGTGAATCTCCATAATGGCACAGACAGCAATACAAACCTGACTGGTGTTCCAATCCCTCTCCACTCTCCTTTAGTTATACTTTAAAACAAAACACTCCAGCGGCGTGCTGTCACCGCTAACAGGGCTTCTATCTTCACCTGGTCTTCCTTACAGGTTTGTGGGCTCTGGTCCTTTGAATGGCTGAGCCGCGATGACATCACTCCTGCGCAGGTTTGCCATTCCTTTTTAGAGCACATGCGCTGGTGACCCCACCAGTGATTACACAGATAAACATCTCCTAAACGGTGCACGTTTAAGAGATATTTACAGTACCTACCTGTAAGCCTTATTATAGGTTTGCCTGTAGGTAAAACCTAAACAAATTACCTTTACTACCACTTTAACCCCAAATTGATTGGTCTGATCATTTTATATTTATTTAACCACTTGCTTACTCGGTACTTAAAGCAGGGTTTCACCCAAATTTTGAACATTATCTCTATGCATTCTCTTCCTTGCCTAGATGCTGACATGCTGTGTAAAAAAATTTAAATTGCCGTAATTACCTTTTTTTTTCTAATCTTCTTAGCACTTCCTGGTTTTCCTCCCATGGGAGTAGGCGTGTTTCTAGCCTCTCCCAGACCTCCCACAGTCCCCTGGGAGCTAGTCTCAGGCTTCCCAGCATGCATTGTGCAACAGTGTCATCACAACATCTCGGTGAATGCTGGGAGCACAGCATTCACCGCATCCAGGAAATACATGCTTGTGGGCTTCAAATGCCCACAATGAAGATGGAAACCGCCTTCAGTGAATTTTATAAGTTATTCTTTAGAACGAAATCGGACACAGGCGGACTTATTACACAGAACATGTGAGTAGATAATCATGAGAAGAAAAGTTTGTGAATGAACTCCAAAAAAAAAAACGATAGATAGGTGGACCCCCGCTTTAAACCCCCTTCCTGCCCAGGGCAATTTTCAGCTTTCAGCGCTCTCACACTTTGAATGACAATTGCGCAGTCATGCAACACTGTACCCAAATTACATTTTTATCATTTTTTTTCACACAAATAGAGCTTACTTTTGGTGGTATTTAATCACTGCTGGGTTTTTTATTGTTTGCAAAAATGAAAAAAGACCAAACATTTTGAAAAAAACAAACAAACAGTTTCAGAGTTTGTTATAACATTTTGAAAACAGGTAATTTTTCTTCTTCATTTATGTGCGCTGATGAGGCAGCACTGATGGTTACTGATAGGCTGCACTGATGGGCACTGATAGACTGCACAGATAGGCATTGATAAGGTGGCACTGATGGGCACTAATAGATGGCACTGGTGAGCACTGATGAGGCGACACTGGTGGGCACTGAGAGGTGGCACTGAAGGGTACTGATGGGTGGCATTGATTGGTGGCACCAATAGGTGGCACTGATAGGCGACACTGATAGGTGGTACTGAAGATGAGGCACTGATGGGCACTGGTTGGCAGCACTGATGGGCACTAATAGGTGGCACTGGTGGGCACTGGTAGGTGGCATTGATATGCACCTGTAGGTGGCACTGGTGGGCACTGGCAGGTGACACTGGAGGGCATTGCATAGTAGCAGTGACTCTCCCTGTTCGGGACCGATGTCCCTCTGTCAGAATCTGGTGATCGCCTTTTTTTCCACCCTCACCCTGTCAGCGTGAGGGAAAAAAAAGCTGATTACCCAGCTTCTGTTTACATCACATGATCAACTGTCATTGGCTGACAGCTGATCACGTGGTAAGGGGCTGGGATCTGTGATCAGCCGAGTCTCATTGACTCAGTGATCACAGAGCATGCCACGTGCGGCCCTGCAGAGGGAGCGCAGGCAGCCTATGCACGGGAGGACGGCAATTAGGCCCGCGCTGTAGCCATCATTCGGCTATAGCGCAGGCGGGAGGTAGTTAAAGCCGTATTATACCCAAAACCCTTAAATGCAATATATCGCAGCTTATTACTTCTTAGATGTGGGAACTGAATTTGTTTTCTTTTTTTTTTTGGGGGGGGGGGGGTCCCTTTATCTTCACTTGGTGATCCAGCCACTAAGTTTGTTATTTTTCAACTTACTTTAACAAACCAAGTTGTCCTGACAAAGTAGCAGTTATTGATATTGTTTTTGACTGGTAGCCACACTGCTGAAATGAGGGACGTACTAAACTGCATATTGAGAGTTCTCAGTATTGCAGCTAATAATCCAATCATCCCATCATCCCAATATGCAGTTTAGTACATCCCCTGAAATGATAACAAAATGAGAAAGAATATGTAATCACTCAGATGAATGCCAGGGCAAGAATATAGCAATTTGAAATGGGGAAAAGGGTTATCAGCACCAAGCCTCCAGCAAACCTTGGACATCAGACATTTTTCTGAAAAAAAAATCCATTCACATTCACTATTTAATGGCCTTGTATATACTCTAAATATACTGTAGGTGTAAAATTGAACATGGTCTAAAAGGTGGAGTTTAGCCTTTAAGAATACACAGAGCTTTTTTTCTCAGAGAATAGGTGCAGGAACTCAACCATGCCCGCCACACACACATACCTGCCAAATGGCATCAAATAGTAGCTCTTCCCTCTGCATGCAACCCCTCCTTCCACTGCCCTCATCTTCTCTCCCTCCTTAAAAGCTTCACCATCTGTCTTATTTCTTACCTTTGTTGCAATATTAAGCTGAAGCACCTATCTGGCTGTAGTACCTCCCAGCATACCATACTATACTATACTATACTATACTATACTATACTATACTATACTATACTATAATATACTATACTATACTACAGTCACTTGCAAGGGAGATCATACTGTAGGAGCTTCAACTGGTCACCAGAGGGTGCAGCGTACCACGCACCCTCTCCTGCCCATGACTGCACTGAACCCTGGGCAACTGTTCTGTATCTTCCTTGTCCCTGGCACTCAGTGAGATCTGCACAGGAGATCTGACCTGTTGGAGCTACTGGGAGATAAGCTATCACTTGTAAACACAGAAGCTGGACTTCAGTGTTACCAAGTGATAGTGGTGAGCAGGGAGCAGAAGACCTGAGCCAGAGGTAGTGGAACTGAGTTCCCCCTAGTTCCTGCTGAAAAAAAGCCCTGAGAATACATACTTGAGTAGATATCTTAACCAGAATTTAGTGCTGTTGTCATGGATCTGCCACTCAGCGCAGGGGTCACCTAAGGGTTAACAATGGTGCAGTAATTGCAGTGATTGGAGCCAAGCTGCCTTATTTCAACACGTGAGCTGCACAGAGACTTCACTGTCTGAGCTGTAGCTCATACCTGTACCTGTGTCTACCTGTTTTCAAGATTCGATCTGTTTACTGTTTTGACCCAGCATGTTTGACTATGATTGACTTCTGTTATCCTGACCCTGGCTTGCTTTGTGACTTTGCTTATCTCTACATTGACTGATATCCTGTTGCCGAACTGTTGCCTGTATATTGACCATTCTCTGCCTGCCACTTGGGTCTGACTGATCATCTGTTACCGAACCCGGCATGTCTGATCACGCATCCAGTGTCCCCATAGCTCTGCATCTTCCAGCTTCCTGTTTCTGCTTCCTGTCTGCTGAGCTGACTACATCTTCTGTTACCTGCTGGTCTATGCTGGTAATTAATCAACTGCACAAGAGACGATCTAGGCACTCTTACACCACTCGGCTCTTGTGGCCACTGTTCATAACATTGGTGGTCCTTGAGCCGAGGGTGTAAGCAAGGCCTTCCTGCTACACATCAGGCTCACCCGTCAGGTACATGACAGTATCAGACAGCCATGTCTGAGCCTGCAAGTGGGAAGTTGGCCTCCAGAGATGACATCTGCCAGCATCCTGCTGCCCTGACCCAAGCTGTCTAATCCCTGTAGGATGGCTACAAGCAGCTGGACCAATGAGTACAGGCCCTATTGGCACCAATACGCACCACAGCAACTACTACTGCGCCCTCTACCACCGGAACTACTACTACAGTGCCATCAGTCATGATGCCACCCCCTCAACCCAGAGTTCCAGCACCAGAGAGATTTTCGGGGGACCAGGGTAAATTTTGTGCCTCCCGCAACGCATATCAATTATACTTTGCCTTGCAACCACAAGCATTTTCATTGGAGTCCACTAAAGTGGGGTTTATCATCTCCTTACTCCACCGGGAGCCCCAGTCCTGGGCCCACCAGCTGCTAGATATAAATGACACAGTGCTGCAGTCTATGCCCACCTTTCTTGACACCATGGCGAGAATATATGATTATCCGCAGTGGACTTCTACAGCAGAGGCTGCCCTTCATGAACTCCAGCAAGGCCATAGGACGGCCGAGGACTATGTAATGGACTTCAGGCGCTGGAGTGCAGATACGTAGGGGATTGATTAGGACACCAGTTCCGTCTTGGACCTTTGGAGAGCCTGAAGGACGAACTGGCACGCGTGGGTGTTCCAAGCACCCTGGAAGCCCTCATTACACTGGCCATCCAGATTGACCTCCAGCTCCATGAGCGGCGATCAGAAAGATCCGTACAGCAGCAGTGTCCAGTTTGAGTAATGCCTCGAATCCCAGCTCCCACCTGTCCTGCTAGTACCAGTCCTGCTCCTAGCCAGCCTGTTTCAGTCAGTCCTGCAGCCGAAGCACCGAAACCCATGCAGCTTGACATAGTACACCCCCCTCTGTCTCCTGAAATACGTCTATACTGCCAGCAAAACAACTTCTGTCTCTGTTGTGGGGGAACTGGCCATTATGTACGCACCTGTCCCGTCAAGACATGTAAGTGGCGAACCTTATCATCTGTTAACCACATTCCTTTGTTCCTTAGTGTCACCCATCTCACTCTCCCTATTTAATTCCAGTTGCCGGGAAGGGAAGTTCCGGTCACCGCCATTATTGACTCTGGGGCTTGTAGTTGCTTTATTGACCTGACCTTTGCCTCCCAGCAACGCATCCCCTTAAAGACTAAAGCACAAGGACTTCCTGTTTACCTGGCTGACAGGTCATGCATAAAATCCGGTCTTGTAACCCGAGAGACATTTCCTCTTCCAGTACTGACCTCCTCCCAACACAAGGAGATCCTCAGCCTTGACGCCATTATGTCCCCATTGTTCTTTTTATCTTGGGCCTACCCTGGCTATGGGCACATAATCCACGGATTGACTGGGCCACAGGGAGAATCGATTTCTCTTCCACCTATTGTTGGGAACATTGTCTACCAGAGTCCCTAGCTCCGCCCTCCACATTATTCTGCATGGACTCTGAACCTGAGGTACGACAAGCTGTACCCAAACACTACCATGACTTCTTGGATGTCTTTAGCAAACCTAGTAATTACATCATTTACTTTTTTTCCCTTGATAAAATACTTGATTTACTTTCAGTTAAGTAGCCTGGTGCTTATTTCCTGATACCTTAACATAATGGTGCGTAGGATACTGATACATCGGGGGAAAGAACATGGCAACCATATTGTTAGTGTGGGTGGAGCTGTTGGTAGAGCTGACATCACTCATTCCTAATGCCCCTCTGTGTGATTCTTGCCAGTGGCATATTTTGTTGGCAGAATGACTGTGACAAATGTGTATATTTTTTCATGCACTGTTATGAATACCTGTTTTCATGAGCTGCCATTATCATCAATAAGCCCTTTAATGCAGGTCAGTGCATCCAAAAATTGATAAATTAACTCTTTGTTGCCTAGCCACATTGTATAGGTGTGAACTAGCAGAATTACACACATTGGCTAAGCTGTGCACACGTTGACGTGCCTTAAACCTCATTGCTGTGAATTATATTTAAAGTCAAACCAAGTTTTCACTTTTATAGCAGGTAATGGTTAGAACGGTATTTTTTCTTTCTTTTTTTACCATGAAGACATAAAAGAAAGTACACAAATACAAGCAATTCAGAAAGGAATAATATAAAAGTATTTTATTGGAAACATGTAGGGTCGATGGCATGTTGCCATATCAAACAGTATAATCTGGTTAAGGAATAACAAAAACATTTCACATTTACAGAAAGCAAACACAAAGTTACAGCATCACATATCATTAGTCTGTTGTGATGAGGTCCGATGCGTTTCGACCCATATAGTCTTCTTCAGGGTGTTGGTTTGCTATAAAGAGATATATGTAGTATCTCAAAAGAAGGAGATATTCTAACATGTATTCAATTTCGTATATGCACGATATAGTTATCACTGAAAGGTAAAAAGAGAGATTTCCTGATCAGAAATTTAAAACCGTTGGATAATCCCCGAGGGTCCATACCTATTTGTGTCCCAAAGGCGGGAAGGATCGATTCGATGCGACTTGCAAGCAGTGCATGTGGATCAAGACAGGATCCCATGCATCCCTTAACTTATAGTCATTCCACACGGATGGCTTTATGTAAGTACCTCATTTAATCATGGTCGATTCCTAATTTGCCTTTTCAGGTTACCATCTTTAAAATATACCTCAACACTGCATCTTTGCTTCTGTTTATTGAGTCCCTGGCTCATTATATACTTGAAGCCAGGCACCCCATCCTAGTCAACTGATGTTTTATAGCATTCATATATACACTTAGGCAGGGCTTTTTTCTCAGAAAATAGGTACAGGAACTCAATCATGACCCCCCCCCCTTACACAAACCCTCCAAACCGCATCAAGTAGTTGGCTCCACCTCTCTCACTTGCGGGGAGATCATTCAGTGGTGATATTAGCATTTGTACTACACCCCGGGCACTTGCATCTCCCTTGTCCCCATCCCACTTAGTGGGAGGCACTCAGGAGATCTGATCTGTGGGAGCTGTTGGGGAACAAGCTGTCACTTGTAAGCATAGAAGCTGGACTTTTGTGTTAGTGGTGAGCAGAGGGCCTGAGCCAGAGGTGGTGGAACTGAGTTCCACCAAGTTCCAGCTGAAAAAAAGCCCTGTACTTAGGCTCACGTTGTCAGACCATATCTATGGGTTGTGCGTTTGTACCCCTTTCACCAGTGATTATCCTTACCCAAGCATATTTGGATTGTCTTTTTTTGTGCTTTCCTCCCCACATACACTCCTTTATTAGCACTTGTCCCCCTTTTTTTACATGTTTTTTTATTTTTTTTTATTTCTTTTTACGTTTATTAGCATGTCATACACTTTTTTCACTTCATATTTTGCAGGTTCCAGCACCCCTTCACTTCTCACACCACTACTCATGCCTTCACATGCTCTTGTCTCATTTTTATTTCACCTTGCACTCATTCAATTTTTCTTCCCCTTCCAGCTTCCCACAATATATCCACTCATCTCATACCCTTTACATCACTTTTTTCTTTTCACACACCATACTATTGTCAGAACAACATATATATACACTCTATCTGATTAATACAGATTGATTGCTACAATACAATATATAAACACTTCAATACCTAATAAATATATGGAATCTGTTTGGCATTTAATGTTCTATATCTTCATAAAGGAATCTGTCTGACATTTTTGTAATATGTTGGGACTTTTTGGAATCCCTTTTGATGCATTGATATCATTGGAAATTTGCTGCAGGTGTTGGCCTTCCTTACCCTCTGAGGGTGTCCTCAGTGTGACTGCTTGCAGGTCACATTGGATCGAACCTTCCCGCTTTTGGGACACGAATGGGTATGGACCCTCAGGGATTATCCAACGGTTTTAAATTTCTGGTCAGGAGATCTCTCTTTTCACCTTTCAGGGGTAACTATACCTTGTATATACAAAATTGAATATATGTTGGAATATCTTCTTCTTTTGAGATACTAAATATATCTCTTTATAGCAAACCAACACCCTGAAGAAGACCACATGGGTCAAAACGTGTCGGGGCATCGTCACAACAGACTAATGATTTTTGATGCTGTAACTTTGTGTTTGCTTTCTGTAAATGTGAAATGTTTTTGTTATCCTTTAACCAGATTATACTGTTTGATACGGCAACATGCTATCGACCCTACATGCTTCCAATAAAATACTTTTATATAATTGCTTTCTGAATTGCTTGTATTGCTGTTTTAAAGCCCCCTGGGGGAACCTTCCCATGTTATACAAATTGTTTTGGGGTGTGCAGCTGCTGTACCTCTCTTGGTTCCCCTCTTATTCCCCTGCAGCGCTGCCAAGTTTCAACCTCCCGCCAGCTGCTGTAGGGGATCTGTCAGGATGGAGAGCGGGGAAGGGGCCGGTAAATGTATCATTTGTAAACTCTGTTTACTATGCTTCAGTTCATGGATAAACAGGAAGCTCTGTACAGAGCTATTCCTGTTCATTCATTCTGTGCAGCTGAGGCTGCAAAGAAAGGGACTGATGCATCTGTCCTCAGTCCCTTTCTCTATCTCAAAGGTGAGACATTAGGGATCTGTTTATACCCCTGACATTTCACCAATGCCCCCCAATGAGAATCCTAAAATATGTAAAAAATAAAAAATGTAATTGTAAAAAAAATAAAATGGTAAAAAAAATATAAAAAAATAAGACTACAAAAATAAAATATACCAGTGGCGGAACTACCAGGGTCGGAATGGGGCTCTGGAGTTCCGCCATCATGAGGGGACCCCCAGATGACAGGAAGGTGGCCCGCTGCAGGACCGTAATAAAGGGTCCCATGATGGGAGTAAAGGGCCCAAGGATCAGTGGAAAGTGCCCGTGGGGGGGCCAGGGGGGCCCTTCATAGTTTCTTGCACTTGTGCCCTGATGTAGCAAATATACCTGCTTACCGAAGCATATTTGTTATCATTACTGAATTCCAGTATTCCCAGATCTAAGACTTCCAACTTTTTAATTTAAGCGGAGAAGTACATTACTAGTAGAAACCTGTTCATAAAAGAATAATGAAATTAATTGGACAGATGACATAGCATCCAACTATCAGCTTAATAGCATTTAAAATCTTACATTTTGTTTTCTTTCTACAGGTCAAGTTCAGTCACATATTATTGTAATCTTCCAAATTATTAGTTATCTTGTGATAGACTTTTGGCTTAATGGATGTAATTTCTTGGTAAGTAGTGGGTTAATAATCATAATGCTGACTATATAGCTGATGGGTTTGGACCCTTTAATTAGGGTTGGAAACTATAGTTAGAGAATAAAGACAACCATACAGCAATGGGAAACCCATGGCATGTGGGTGATTACTAAACATGAATATAGTTCAGTACTATTGTTCATATTTTTATTAGAGTGTATGCTGCCCTCTTGTGGATATTTGTAAATATACACCATATTCAACCCGTAAAGAGATCTCTTTCTCTCTCTATGCTCCTCCAGCTAAATCCAAAAGATATTTCTCACGGGGAGGTACAGAACTATATTTACCATATAATACTAATGTTATATTGCCCATTAACATATGTGAATATTGTTATATTACACATAAAAAAAAAAAAAAATTCTTTAACACAGGCAACATTACATTTGGAAATTTGGCACACAGACAGAAAAATTCCAAGGGCTCCGAACCAGAATTCAAGAACTAGCCAATGATTCTGAACAGGGATAGCTTTTTTATTTTATTGATCCTAGACTGGTTGATAATAATGTGGCAATGTCTAAATAAGCTTGTAGTGGTTAACTGTATTTCTGCTGCTATGAAAAACATGTGACCAATAGCTATACAGAAAAAAAGCTGTTTTTGTCTCTGGTATTTATTCAAACATCTGCTGTACCTAATAGTAAATGTGTTTCTGATTCTAAATAAGAATAAAGTAAAGCTAATATCTACATTTTCTGAGTTTGTGTTATTCGATCACCTTTCACCTTGCTACCTAAAACTGAACTCCAGCTTAACTTGTATTTCCATCTATCCTGTTTTAAAATGTGCAAAGCAGTGCCCCACAGATGAGCCCTGTCTAGAAGGAAAGGGGACTTGATCTTACTTTGCTGTAGCTTCACTTTCATTTACAACAGTGGTTCTCAACCTTTCTAATGCCGTGACCCCTTGAAAAAACTTCCCAAGTTGTGGGGACCCCTAACAGTAAAATTATTTTCCTAGCGTGGGTTGTCAGCACTCAAAGCAAGACAAGTAATTTAAGCCCCTAACCCATGGACATTTAGTGCTCCCTGAGTCCCTTCCACTCGTACAGTATTAAAACCCCTTATGGTACATTTCAGGATGTACCACTCTTTGTTCTCCTTTCTTCCCCTTTTATATCTCAATCAGGCCTGGATTGGCCATAGGGCAAACCAGACACTTGCCCGGTGGGCCAGAGCCGCCAGTCCTTGCGGGGCCCAAGGCAGCTGGGCTGCTCTTTGAGCCCGTGCCGCTCACCCGGCCTCTCCGCGGCCGCCCAGCTGCCAGTTAAGCTTAACCATCGGTGCCAGGGAGACGGAAACATGAAGGGGGAGGAGCTAGAGGAGACACCTTCGGCCACATGGCCACCCGTATAGGTCAGCCGTCAGTGTCGGGAGGTGTGACTATAAAGGGGGAGGAGCTAGAGCAGACACCAGCTGCAGACACCTTGGAGCCGGATGAGAGAGAATGTGAGTGCAGCCCCCTCCTGTAACCTAGACATAGAAGAATACTTCTCTCCATCTTCCTCCTGCAGTCTCTGCATGCCCCCCCCCCCCTGTACTCTCCACCCCACCCATACTCTTTGCATCAATCACACACAATTTTCAGCTCAAGACTGAAATTGAATTGAATGTTAATATATAGAAAATATATAGAAAAGACTATCATTCTGACCCCAGCTTTTTTCATTCTTGTCCCAATCATTTGTGGCCACTACTGTCTATTGATGTGTAAAACACTTTGTAAAATCAGAAATTAATGATCAATAATAACATCTAGTTAACATCATTAATTATTTGACTAGAAATATGTTGAACAATGCTATACCTGGCTCAAGCTGGACTCCTCCACTTCTTCCTGGCGGGAAGGCCCTGGTTGGAAATTGGAAGACTCAGCTGAGGTGGAAGGAAGCCTTGAAGGAAGACTGGAGAGTGCTGGCCTGGGTTCAGTCTGGCCTACCAGAAAATGCAGTATGTCATAGTATCACAGTCTGGGTACAGAAATGTCATCTGCTGCAGCTCCTGAATGAATGAATGAATGAATGATTTGTATAGCGCTGCAGTTGCAAACTGAATCGCCTTCAATAGCTCCTGATCTCTGGGAATCCTGGACTTTCTTGCGCTCCCTATTATAAGTGCTCCTCATGCTACTAATTAGGGCTTTCAAATAGGGGATGTATGTCGTAGGGATCACCCGCTTTACAAATTCCAGCAATTGATCCAGTGCTGCCTTCCTCTTTGTTTTATTGTTATAAAAGAGGTGGTTTACCTGCCACAGACAGGGCAGCTCCCTGTACATATGAATAAATATGGGGATAAAGTCATGATCATTCAATAGATCCATTTTCTCTGCAAGACACAACACAAGACAAACTCTAATGTCGGGCTAAACTCTCCTAATCTTGTCCCAATATAGGCCTCAATCTATAAGCAGTATAGGCCACTGATGCACCAAGTTAAAATTGTACCTTCGTTCTAACGATTGGCGCTTCCGATACTCCTTCCTCCTCTCAAAGATTGTATGTACGACACACAAGTGTTATGCTTTATATACACTGCGCATGCGTGAAACTCCGCCCACCCCTGCCGTCCTTTCTAGTCTATTCCCCGCTCCTTGTCTTTCGGTGCAGTGGGAGAGCACATGGCAGAGAAAGAGTAAGTGCATGCAGAGGAGAGCAGCAATGATGAAATCCCGGAGCCACGAACGTCCCGATCCCGGAGGAGACTTAAGGCCTCAAATATGTCCTTTATAGAGATGGTGGAGATGGTGGACATCTTGAAGAGGGCTGACTATGACGGGAAGCATGGACCTTGCCCAAATCCAAATGTCAGAAAGGCCAAGATCATGGCTAAAATTGTGAAAAGTCTGCACAGGAATTTTGGGGTACGACGATCCAAGGATCAATTGAGGAAACGCTGGCCAGGATCAGTACAGAAAGATCAAGAGAGTTCTTCAAAAAAGTAAGTAGTTGTCATGTGTTCCTATTATTATTATTACTTGAATGCTGCTCCATGTGCTTTTCTTTACTGTTGTACAGTTTAAAATGGCAACTTTCAGGTTCGTGGGCACAGTAATCATTCGTAGTAAACATCGCTTGTTCGCCCACTAATACGATGTTTTTGGCAGATACAGATTAACTACATTTGTTCAGGCCTATTGGTATTAAAAGAAGTTTATGACATTGTTGTCTAGATGGGTTTGTACTAGAATGAAATGCAAACTTGATTCAGTGTAAGGAGAGGACACTTAGCAGCTCTGGATGCAGGAGCACTAGTGTGGGACACCAGAACAAATTTTTTAGAGTGTCCCACACAGGTGCTCCAGTAGATTCTAGGGTTGTCTCCATGTGTGAAAATTGTACAAAAAAGGTAAGTATTCCAGGTTTAGAAAGTGAAAAAAATAATGTCTTCAGCTTGGAACTCTGCCAAAAAAGACAATTGAATGACACTTCCAAGCAATGTTTCATATTACTATTTCTGGCCTCAAATACCTGTGTGCTAAGTATACCTTTTTTTTATTCACTCGGGATGTCTGAGGACACCAGGGACCCCCCACCTCTGAAAGAAAAGCAAATCCCCACACCACAACCAGAAGATGTGGAGGAAGGAGAGGTTTATGAAGTGGGCAAGTGTGACCACAACAGGTGAGTGTCTGAGACCACAGCTTCAGGTAATATATGTATGCCTGCATATTTATAATACATGGTGTGTTTTTTAATTTAAGGTGATGTGAATGTTGTGGAAGAAGATTCGCAAGTGCACACGTCCTCATTGGGGTGATCATGGTGTGCAATTGTGATTTACAAAAGATCAAGGAAGACATCAATGATGTGGAAAAAAGACTCAAAAAACATCATTGATGTTTTAGGCAGAATCTAAAAAAACACAAAATTCTTTGATTTTTTTTTTATTTTTAGTATTTTCACACATTTGAAATATTTTTTAGAAAGCCAAATTTTGAAGATGCACACAGTGTGTCAGCATGTGCTATCTGACATCACGAGATGTCAAGGTACACGTTTTGGGGGTGCAACCCTTCGTTGCAAATAAAGTAGATGAGAGGAAGGGGTTCCACGCCCGAAACACGTCCATTGATCCCCCATGATGGGAGCTAGCACATGTTGAAATTAGGCATGGGATCAGCAGGGAAATTCCCATTTTGACTCTCAATTTGTGTGCATCTTTAAAATTTGGCTTTCACAGGGGTGACATCACCCCATCTGATGAAGGCAAGATCAACCCAGTTTGGACATGCTAATGTCTGATATTGCCTTCACTTTGTCAAAGTTGAACTTTGTAAGTTCCTGAGTTGTGTATTGTTTTATGGTTTTAAACATGCCCGTTTTAACACAAAAAGGCTATTTGTACTGTTAAAAACAAAAATGTTATTACTAAAATATGTTGTTTTGTTCAAAAACCATTTTTTAACGCACATGTGAATGTGCACAGAGTAAAACGTTTTCTACTCAACAATGTGTGGCTTCTTCTTTCAATGCTCAATATCATTTTTTGCACTAAGTACGTGTTTACACTGAAATGGGGGTTATTTACTAAAGGCAAATCCACTTTGCACTACAAGTGCACTTTCAGTGCAGTTTCAAGTGCACTTTTGCAGTGCACTTGTAGTGCAAAGTGGATTTTCCTTTAGTAAATAACTCCCACAGTGCTTTACAATTTGCCACAATCATGCCATTTTCGTGACTCTGCAAAATTCATTCATGGGGCTGAAAATGATGTATATTTTTAACAGTAATGAATTACATACATTAACAACAAAAACAAGGTATGTGTGTAGCAGACCCACAACATAATATTAGTTCGCTGAAGAAAAGATTGTCACCTCATATATCAAATGAATTACGTTTGCACTATTGAAGAAAATGTAAAAAAAAAAGCCCATTGGAGAACCTAAGAGACAGTAAATCAAAGGAAATATTATTTCAGTTTTAAATTAAAAAAAAATATTTTTAAAATGTCTATTAAACATTTTCTGGCATATCATGACATTTATACGGACCTCGTCTGCACTTTGGGGGGGCAAGCAATGAAAACCAGATACAAACCCACAAGCACAAACTGAAGAGCAGTAACGATCGGAAAAGCACGAGGCTGAAAAGTGCGAATCGTCTCTCACCAAACTTCTACTAACACGAGATTAGCAGAAGGAGCCCAAAGGGTGACGCACTTGGTATTGAACTTCCCTTTTCTAGTGCCGTCGTACGTTCTTGACGTTCGGAATTTCCGACAATATTTGTGTGACCGTGTCTATGCAAGACAAGTTTGAGCCAACATCCGTTTGAAAAAAATCCATAGATTTTGTTGTCGGAATGTCCGATCGTGTGTACTTGGCATTAGAGGTCATGAGTCTTTGAAGAATATCAAGCTGAAAGCACCATAGCCTGAGATTTCCTGGGAACAAGGTCTTGTTGATACGATATATACATGATGATATCAAAAGGTTTATGGGATGATACTATTTAATGGTAACCACATTTTTTTTTCCTTTGGGATCAATACTCCCCCCGCCCTTCTTCAGGGTTTGCTTGATTTTGCCACACAACCCTCATGTTTCTCCAGGACATTTCAGGATACTAGGGCCATTCTTGTAAACACGATACAGAACAACATTAGGACCTGGTGATGATACTGATCTTTATATATGGTAAAGTGCTGTGCTAAATTTGATAATAGTGAGGAAAAACTCCAACCAAACAAACATATGTTAGATGCAAAAACTTATATGCATAAAGGGTCATAAAAATATGAGATATGATTAATGAGCTCAGTATTTAACATATACAGAAAAAAGTAAGTATAAAATAAACAGTGATAAATTATAGTGCAATAATCCACTATATAAAGTGCATGTGCATTCTTAAGTGCATATATAGTTCATAAATCTGTGATATCAATGAATAAAGTGACTTCAAAGACAATTCATGTAGACAAATTTGTAGATAGTCTGCCACCAGTAGAAAAAAAGGCTTCGCCCTTGATCGGATGATCGACAAACACATACATGCCGCAAGATGTGCACCGAGTCACATCTCCACGCCGGGCATCGTACCTACTACTGGGGATACTCCTAGAGGATTAGGAATTTTACTCTGTTCGGTTAACTGTTAACTCCTGACTCTAAATTCTCAGCACACAGCTACTCCCAGTTACTCAGCGGTACTCAATCACTCGCAGTACTCAGTTACCCCACAGTACTCAGTTACTCAGCAGAACTCTAGTCCTCTCAGTTACTCTGCAGTACTCACTTACGCTAAGTCGCTCCGCAATACTCAGTTACTCTCGGTTTCTCATCAGTACTCAGTTACTCTCATCAGTTTCTCATCAGTACTCAGTCACTCTCAGTTATTCTGCAGTACTCAGTTACTCAGCAATACTCAGTTACTCTCAGTTACTCAGCAGTACTCCATTACTCTCAGTTACTCCTCCATACTCAGTCACTCACAGTTACTCCTCAGTACTCAGTCACTCATAGTTACTCCTTAGTACTCAGTTACTCTGCAGTACTCAGTCACTCACAGTGCCTCAGCAGTACTCAGTTTCTCAGCAGTATTCAGATACTCTCAGTCACTCAACAGTACTCAGTTACTCACACTAAACCCTCCTCAGCCAGTGTCCCGATTACACACATTCAGCCTGTCACAGTCAGTAAGTCTGCCTTTTTTATTTATTGTGCCACTCTGCTCCTGCTCAGCCACACCTGTAATCTGTCTCCTGTAGGGCTTGTCAGCACCCTTAGTCTCCCCTGGTCAGCCTGCCTCTCCCTTCTCCCACTGCTTCCCTGGTCTGCCTGTCACACACAATCCCTTCTGGTCTGCGGATACACTTATACCTTTCTCGCTTAATAGTCGCAAGTAGAAATTGAATAGCTAAATAAAGTCATGAAAATTCTCATAGGACAGACAAAAAATCGGAAGTGATGTCACGTGTTGTAATGTATTTGTATTGTATTTTCGGACGACAACTATACTGACTAAACGAAAATCGTACGATCTGGAATCATACAAGGAAAATTTTCGTGTATATCCGATCGATTAATATTGGATTAACGGACATGATCGGCTGTCAAAAGTAGTGTACACACGATCCGAATATCATACGACCCTTCCTCAGATGTCCGTTTTCCTACGATATTCGGATCGTGTGTACGGGCCATTACCCGCCTTCTTGCCCGATCAGCCTGCGGCCTCCTTTGGTCTGCCTGTCACACTCCCGGTCTTCCAGGCCTGCTGATTTCTCGCCCGCCTCCTCTGTCAGACTCAGTGGGTTGTCACTGTCCCCAGTCACTCCTGCTCTACCTTTCCGATGGTTCCATGCCTGCCGCCGCTCTGGGTCCCCGGGTCTCCCGCCGCCTCTCTCTGTTTCAGTGGGGGGGGGGTCACAGTCCGCAGCTCCCACACTCTACACACACGCACACCACGCCGTCTTAGCATCTCACTGCCCTGCACTTCTGCGCCTCTTCCCAAACTGCAACAGCACCACCTGTTGGTTCACAGTGCTATGATGTTAAATTAATGTTGTATAATGGGGATAAAATTAGATTAATAGTCCTGGGATTATTTAACCTTGCTCTTTTGACGCTTTCAGGGGTCGACTTCTCTTTTTGAGAAAGGGCTTTTAACAAATTAAAAATGAATTTTGTAGAAGTTTATTCTTTACATTCACAGAGCTCTGTCCTGTCATCCTCTGCGCCGATCAGCGGGTGTTGGTGGTCAATCATTGGCCGGCACCCGCTCATCAGCTTGTGCTTAAACTAATCACAGCACAGCCAGCGTGCCAGCGGTGCAGGCATGCATCCCCTACCCGGAAGTGCTGGGTAATGTACTAGATGCATGATCTGAAACAGGAGCTCCTCTGGCACCGTACTCATACATGAGGTGGTCGGCAAGCGGATAAATAAGATGAGCCTCTTTCCCTTTGAATAACCATTCATGTGCTAGGGAAACTAAGTTTATCTTATGTAGCATTATGTAGCACTACCCCTGCAGGGGTTGCAGATGACTGAGCTCCACACTCCTGCACAGCCAGGCAACAAGCATTTTCCACACTTTCCCCAGACACAAGGAACAGTCTTTAAACTTGTTTTTGTTGTTTTATTAGGGGTAGTTACTTGGATAGTATGGGATGCCCAACTTGATTGCAACAGAAACAGGGACAACTTCCTCTCTATGAACATGCTCCAGAACTGTCCTCCTCCTGAACACTGACAGTCTGGGCTTGTGGCATGTCTCTCCCCTTGTAAGTCCCGGACTGTGCTAATATATTCACACTATCCTCCTTGCTCCCGCTGCTTCTTAGGTAAGACTCCTTTCTGTAGGTACAGCATTGTTAATCTGGGGGGAGGGGAGTGTTAAATAGACTAATGCTGCATACACAGAATTTCCGTCAAAAAAAGTGTGATGGGAGCTTTTGGTCAGATATTCCGACCGTGTGTATGCTCCATCCAACTTTCTCTGTCTGAATTTCCACAAGCAAAATATTGAGAGCTGGTTCTCTATTTTTCCGATGGAAATTCCGTTCGTCTGTATGCAATTCTGATGCACAAAAAACCACGCATGCTCGGAAACAATTCGACGCATGCTCGGAAGCATTGAACTTCATTTTCTCAGCTCGTCGTAGTGTTGTACGTCACCGCGTTCTTGACGGTCGATAGTTCAGAGAACTTTTGTGTGACCGTGTGTATGCAAGGCAAGCTTGAGCAGAATTCCGTCGGAAAAACCATCCAAGATTTTTCCGACAGGAATTCGACTCGTGTTTACGGGGCATAATAGATTTAGACACACTAACAAATTGAAGCCAAACTCCAGCTTACACTGCAGTTACACAAGCAGTTACAGGTTTTTTTTCTTTTGGGATAAAGGTTTTACATGAAAAAATAAAAGCTGATCCTTGTAAGCATGATCAGAGTAGTGTACTAAAGTGCTGATACAGTGATTAATTATATCAAATTAGAAAATGCCTAAATAATTAAGCTGCAACCATTCTCATAGTGCTCTGACACTTAAAATAGATAATGAAACAAACAATAGTGCGTCACAATTAACTTCCTAATAAAGTGCACAGACTACAAATAAAACAATGATAATTGGTGATAATGCATACAAATAGTAGTAAGTGATACCGACAGTAAATATAATATACATGTCAGCAGTGAACACATAGAAAATGGATATCTTCAATGTACTGAGACTAAAATGTATTAAATCACCAGTAATGGAGGCATGCAACACCCCTCCACAAGGACAGAAGTTAGCCCAAATAACAATAGTCCCACAATCCTCATAAACAAATGGCTCCAAAACGAGGAAGGTAACACTTCCTTTATGCAGGGTAGTAGAAAATAATCCCTACCCCCAGATTACACAGCATTAGTAGTACCCTGTTACTTAGTCCCGCTCCTCCTCATGGTTCCACTGATTAGTTTTATTAAAATAAAATAAAATAAACAAATTATTGCGCAATGATCAGCATACACAGCATACCAAGCAGCGCACAAGCGGATCCACTCACATGCCCTTATGAGATACCAGCGCTTAGGGAACAATCAGATGCTAAAAGCGAATTCCTTTTCCTCCTCCCGTATCCACTGTGCTACATGCAGACACATCGGATGTCGTCACTGGCTCCTCCCGACGCATTGCGTCACATGTCACGTGACTTTATCAAGGGTAGACACGTGACAGACAAAGTTTCGTATTTATGCTTGTTACAGCGTGTCGGTTGCCATAGTGACGTCGGTCATCATTGGAACATCATGCTGTTCAGCGCTCATTAGCGTTAATACATACATACCCAAAAACGTACAAAAACTTTAATAAGACCTTACACAGTATAATTAATGAATGGGTAAACAATTAAAAACTATAGAGACAATCCATAACTATTGTTATTTGGGCTAACTTCTGTCCTTGTGGAGGGGTGTTGCATACCTCCATTACTGGTGATTTCATATATTTTAGTCTCAGTACATTGAAGATATCCATTTTCTACATGTTCACTGCTGACATGTATATTATATTTACTGTCGGTATCACTTACCACTATTTGTATGCATTATCACCAATTATCATTGTTTTATTTGTAGTCTGTGCACTTTATTAGGAAGTTGATTGTAGTGCACTATTGTTTGTTTCATGATCCTTGTAAGCACCCCTATCAATGGTGAATAGCTTGTCTTAACACTCTAACTGATACATTTGCAGGAGATCTAGTTCTTTTAAAAAAACAAAAGCCTTATGCCGCGTACACACGGTCGGACTTTTCAGCTACAAAAGTCCGACAGCCTGTCCGACATACTTCCGGCGTACTTTCGGCGGACTTGCGGCAGACTTTCTAACGGACTTGCCTACACACGACTACACAAAAGTTCGACAGCCTAGTACGCGGTGACGTACACCAAGTCCGGCGAGACTATAAAACGGAAGTTCAATAGCCCGTACGACACCCTTTGGGCTTCTTCTGCTAATCTCGTGTTTATCTCGTGTTAGTAGAAGTTTGGTGAGAGACGATTCGCGCTTGTGAGACTCGTATTTTTCAGTTCGTTTTAACTGTTGTTCAGTCTGTGCTTGTGAGGTTTGTATCTGCTTTTCAGTGCGTTTGGTCAGTTGGCATTGAGAAATCTTTGTTTTATTGTCCGCTCGTTCCTGATTTTCAGGTCGCTCTTCACAGGCCTTGCTGTTCTTCAGTGCGTTCTGTTTAGTGCGTTCTGACCAGCCGACCGTTTTGAAACCATGTTACCTGTACGTACTCGTCGTCGAGCTCGTGCATTGTATGTGTTTGGTGCTGTAGTTTATTCTTCAGACCAAGACCAGTCCATGAACAGGGCGAGGAGGAGTTCATGGACCAAGAATTGGTTGCTCCAGCGTGACCAGTTCTGTCACATGCCATTGCTCCGCGAGATCCGTGAGAATAATCCTGAGGATTTCAGGAACTTTCTCCAGATGACGGACCCCGTTTTTGACCGTTTGTTGGCTTTGCTGACCCCCTATATCAGCAGGCAGGATACCTGCATGAGGCAAGCCATCACTCCGGAGCAGAGGCTAGTTGCCACGTTGCGGTACTTGGCGACAGGGAGAAGCCTGCAGGACCTCAAGTTCTCGACAGGCATCTCCCCCCAGGCTCTGGGGATCATTATCCCAGAGACCTGTTCTGCCATCATCCAGGTCCTGCAGAAGGACTACGGTATATTAAGGTAAGATATTTTTCTTTTATTAGCATCACATGTTCTTTTATGTAATCTTTGATAATGTAATGTATTTCTTGCTTCAAACACTACTTACCATCATTGCAATATAGTGTGAATGTCCCCTTTTTATCCTCACACATGCTGGATTTTTTTCCTGTTCTTTTTTGTCATGCATGTATATTTTCCTTCAATAACCTCCCCAGCATGCAATGATGGGAACATATCCACCTAGTCTACTCATTTTGAATGTATTTTGTTTGAGTGTATTTAGTGTGCTTATAATTAGCAATTAGCTTGATTTCCCAACCCCCCACCTAAACTCACTCCAAATAGTGTGCTGATAATTAGCAATTAGCTAGATTTACCAACACCCCCACCCCCCACCTAAACTCACTCCAAATAGTGTGCTGATAATTAGCAATTAGCTAGATTTCCCAACCCCCCACCCCCCACCTAAACTCACTCCAAATAGTGTGCTAATAATTAGCAATTAGCTAGATTTACCAACCCCCCACCCCCCACCTAAACTCACTCCAAATAGTGTGCTGATAATTAGCAATTAGCTAGATTTACCAACCCCCCACCCCCCACCTAAACTCACTCCAAATAGTGTGCTGATAATTAGCAATTAGCTAGATTTCCCAACCCCCCACCCCCCACCTAAACTCACTTCAAATAGTGTGCTGATAATTAGCAATTAGCTAGATTTACCAACCCCCCACCCCCCACCTAAACTCACTCCAAATAGTGTGCTGATAATTAGCAATTAGCTAGATTTACCAACCCCCCACCTAAACTCACTCCAAATAGTGTGCTGATAATTAGCAATTAGCTAGATTTACCAACCCCCCCCCACCCTCGTAAAAATTTGCTTGAATGTTCTGTGGTGTTGATTTGTATAAAGCAAATATATGTTGCACTTTGCAAAATGCATGTGCACTCTACAAGTGCATTTGTTCCAGTGCTTTAGTAAATGAGCAGAAGCTCTGCTGATTTCCATCATCAAATCATATGCAAGCCACAAAGTGTTTTCATTAATTGCCCTTGCATGTGATTGTGTACTCCTTGCAACATGACTGCCTTTTTACCTTACCTCATTTACTGTAAGCTGGTTAGCAACTGCACTTGCAGAGTGCGACAACTGCAGTCTTGTAGCCTTTTTAGTCCCTAAATTCCTGCGTGTCCTAAAAGTAATCTTTTTTAGGGATTTCACAACCCCCTAAAATGTAATCAATGTTCCATCAGAGGGGGTGAGCAATCTGATAAGTGTGCCTTTCCATATTAGTTATTCCAGAAGAATTAAATTATTTAATGTTATACTGATGCTGGGGAATAATGTTTTTAATTGTATAATTTTCTTGCAATGTTAGCTTCCAAATTAATGATTTTGGTTTTCTTGTTTGATTCCCCAGTTTCCTTCAACGCCACAGGAATGGCAGACTGTGGCATCCCATTTTGCCAGCCGTTGGGACTTTCCCAATTGTGGAGGGGCTATAGATGGGAAACATGTCCACATCGTGCCACCACCCCATTCGGGGTCATACTATTTTAATTATAAGGGGTTCCACAGTATTGTTTTAATGGCGGTGGTGTCGGCACACTATGAATTTTTATATGTGGACGTGGGGAAGAATGGCCGGATGTCGGATGGAGGAGTATTTGCCCAGACGGAGTTCTGCCAGCGTCTCCAGAGTGGTGGCCTGGGATTGCCACCTGATGCGGATAACGTGGAAGGACTCCCCTTTGTCTTCATTGCCGATGAAGCCTTCGCTCTGAGCAAGCACCTCATGAGGCCATTCCCCCAAAGAACCCTCACCCCGGAGAGGAGGGTTTTTAATTTCCGGCTGGCCAGAGCTAGAAGAGTGGTTGAGAATGCGTTTGGGATTCTGGCCAGCCGGTTCCGCCTGTTTCAAACATCCATTAATTTGGCGGAATACAAACTTAATTTTATCATTTTATCGTGCTGCATTCTGCACAACTTTTTACACAAACATTCTCAAAATTATATGGTGCCAGTTGGGCCTGAGGCCGTACTTATAGATGACAACCTTACGGGCCTGGATACTGTCCGTACTGGCTTGGCCCCCCAAAGTGCCGTCAAGTTAGACAGCAATATGTTAATTATTTTATGGGTAGGGGGGCCATTGCAATGGGCCAGGATATTTAATTATTTTAAATAAAAAAAATATTGATGAAATCTGGAATTATATTTATTGCTTGCCTTTCTTTTGGGCTTTCTCCTAGGTTATGGTCGAGCAGTTGTAGTGCCAACTGTATTTTCCTTTTAAATGTCTAAATAAGCTCCATTGCCACTGTAAACAACTTTTTTACAATTATAACCAAACTGATACTGAGCATTGAAATAACAAACCACACATTTATTTAATTCCTATAAGAAGATGTTTTTATTAATCGTTGTTATGCATTCAGTTATGCATTTAGTATAAAATGTTCCTAGCCAAAAATATAATGATATCTTAATAATTTGGAAAAATATAATTATATTTAAATATTTGTACATAATCCACAAAAAATTTTTTTGGGCTTTTTGATTTTCGCAAACAGGCTTTTTTTTTTTTTTTTTTTTTTTTTAAATCCTTTTTTTTATTTTTTTGGTTTTTTAAAATCCTTTTTTTTTTTATTTATTTTTTTGGTTTTTTTTTAAATCAATTTTTTTTTTTTTTTAAAATCAATTTTTATTTATTTTTTGGTTTTTTTAAAATCAATTTTTTATTTTTGTTTTTTTGGAAAATCAATTTTTTTTTTTTTTTTTGTTTTTTTTTTAAATCAATTTTTTTTTTTTTTTTTGGAAAATCAAGTTTTTTTTTTTTTTAAATCAATTTTTTTTTTGTTTTTTGGAAAATCAAGTTATTTTTTTTTTTTTTGGTTTTTTTTAAATCAAATTTTTTATTTTTTTTGTTTTTTTTTAAATCAAGTTTTTTTTTGTTTTTTTTTAAATCAAGTTTTTTTTTTGTGGATTTTTAAGGTATTTTCTATAAACAGCCCTCCTTTTTTAAATTATGTTAAACAGCCATATAAGTTCAGCAAAAATAATAAAGAGAAGGCCCAGAATGGGGTCAGCAAAACAGGAAATGAAGGACATGATCGATGTTTTGGGGTTTCAAAAAGGGCATTTAGATTCGACCCAAAACATCAATCATGTCCTTCATTTCCTGCTGCATACGATCCAGCCGATTCCGCATTTCATCGATCTCCCCATTCCAGGCCATTATTTGACCAATTAGCCCTTGGGCACTGTCTGAGGTGAAATATTCAGTTCTTGTACCTAAAGTGGAATGAAACCAAAAAATGTGTTTAGAAATATGCACACATACATAGTTTACCTTACCATAATAAAGCTGTTGTCTCAGACACTGACCTGGTGGGGTGCCCATGTAGCATAATTCCTCCACATCCTCGGGGGTGGCACTGTTGCTTGACTCAAGCACAACCAGATCACCTAAAATAGAGTAGAAAAATTACATAAAAGAAAAGGCAGCCATGCATAGATTACCGTAAGCTGGTGTGTCAGACACTCACCTGGTGGGGTGCCCATGTCGCCCACCTCTCCTTCCTCCACATCCTCAGTGGGGCTTGGGCTGATTTCCCAAGTATGTTGTTTGGCTTGGGGTGGACTGTGTTCTTGTTGGCTGAGTGATTTTTCCCCTATGTGAACCAAAAAATTAATCTACTTAGCACACAGATATTTTAGTACATAGTAATTTTCAAACATTTGTAGTGAAGTGGTGTACAAATGTTCTGTTTGTGTAGAGTTCCTATTTTACCTCAATATTTAAAATTATAAAGACATATCGGATAGATAGATATCTAGATATCAATATCTCGAAATATAGTTAATAATCTTTTGATCTCTCTCTCTCTCTCTCTCTATATATCTGGAACAAAATATAAATATCTAACTAAATGTAAAGAAAAAAAAAAGATAACTTAAAATATTCCAAAAGAATGTTTTACATTTCTATATCTATCTATATCTATCTATCTATCTACCTATATCTATCTCTATCTCTATCTCTCTATATCTATCTATATCTATCTATATATATATATATATATATATATATATATATATATATATATATATATATATACATATCTATATATATATATATATATATAGATATATATATATATATATATATATATATATAAATACACATATATACATACACACATATATATATAGATAGATATATATATATATTCCTACATACATATATATAGATATATAGATAGATATATCTATAGATATGTAACGATGTTTATTAAAAGATCGTTTGAAACGAGGAGCAAAAAAATCGTATAGGAATGAAAAGCACATGGAGCAGTATACAAGGTAATAAACACAAGAGAAAAACACGACAAGTACTTACTTTTTTTCAGCACTTTACGGATCCGTCTGTACTGATCCGGCTCCCTGAGCTTGAGGTCAGACCATCTTTTTCGAATTTGATCCTTGGAGCGCTGGACCCCAAAAGAAGCCTGTAAAGTGTCTACCACCTTCGCCATTATTTTGGCCTTGCGCAAATTTGGCCGGGCGTACGGCCCATACTTCCCATCATAGTCCTTTTTTTGAAGAATGGCCACCATCTCCACCATCTCTTCAAAACTCATATTGGAGGCCTTAAATCTAGGCCTCACAGATCTTGTTGACGTTCCAGCCTCCGGGCTTTTTTCGCTACCTGAGGTAGTTAACATGTCATGTGTCTCCGCCATTATTCACCCCACTACGCGCCGTAACTAAAAATGGGCGGAGAACATGAGTTAAAATCGAACGTCAGGGGCGGGCGACGCAGGCGGAGTTTCACACATGCGTAGTGTATAAAGAGGGGCCTTGTGCACGTGTCGTACGTACGTTCTGTGCATCGAATTAGGGGGCGGAGAACATGAGTTAAAATCGAACGTCAGGGGCGGGCGACGCAGGCGGAGTTTCACACATGCGTAGAGTATAAAGAGGGGCCTTGTGCACGTGTCGTACGTACGTTCTGTGCGTAGGTGATAGTGGACCAGGACGTTACAAAACGAAGGTAATTTTAAATTTTTTTGTTTTTTTTGTTTTATGGTCATGACTTTGTAGCAAGCGGCCTATATGGCTTGATAGATTGATGAGGCCTACATAGGGAGAAGATGATGAGGGGTTAGCAGAAACCTAATAAGTGTTTTTTGTCTTGTGACTTTATCTTTTCCAGATATAATGAATCCCCTATTTAAGGATCCAGAGTTCCTTACAGCTTTCATATCTAAATATCGAGAGATGAGGAATTTGTGGGAGGTGAAACACCCTCAGTATTATGCAAAGCATGTGAGGAAGTCAACGCTGGAGAGACTTCTGTCCTTTGTCCAGGCGACCATCCCGGAAGCAACAATGGAGACATTGCTCAAGAAAATTGGGGTCTTGAGGAATATGTATAAGAGGGAGCATAAGAAGATCCAGGAATCAATGAGATCAGGAGCATCAGCAGATGATGTTTATGTACCCAGGCTGTGGTACTACAATCAACTCCGTTTTCTTGATGACCAGAATGAAGCCAGGGCATCACTTTCAACCCTTCCCTCCACCCTTCCCTCCACCCTTCCCTCCACCCCAGCAGAGGCTGATGAGGAGCAAGCTGGGTCTTCCATCCTGGATGAACCGGATATGACCATCTGGAGTCATGTAAATTAGTTTAAACAATATTTACTGTACTAATATTAATGAGGTTAACTGGATGTTATAATTGTCTCCAAGATTTTTGCCCTCAAAATTGTGTATACATATCAATTGACAGGAGTGGCTAAATATGTTTGGCACCTGCTATAAAAAATTAGGGTGTCTGATTAGACTCTTTTATTAAAGAGATGTATTCACATTGAATTTGCTAGTCATGAGAAGCAAATTGTGTGTCATTGATGAACCCCAAATAAATAAATAAAACTATGTCCTTTTTTTATACACAGGATGAGTCCATCCAGGAGGAATGTGTGGAAAGTGGCAGGCAGGAGGAGACCGGGCCCATGGACAGCCTGGAGGAGGCCGGATTCTCCATCATCCTGGAGGAGGCTGGGCCCAGTGTCAGGCAGGAGGTGGCTGGTCCCAGTGAGGTGGCTGGGCCAAGTGAGGTGGCTGGGCCCAGTAGGAGCATGACCCAATCCCAAGTGCTTCCCCTCCACCTTCCCAAAAAAAGGGCCAGGAAGGGGATGGTCACACAGGAGGCATCCCTGCGCCTCATGCAAGAGGCCACCCGTTTTTTGAGCAGCCCCCCCGAAGCAGAAGAGTCCTATGGCTGCTACTTAGCCAGCAGGCTTCATTAAATGGATTGGGAGCAGCGTCTCATTTGCGAGCGCCTATTTTGGGAAACTATCCAGAAGGGGCTGCAGGGCACGCTAACACAAAACACCCAACTACATGAGGCAGCCCCCCCTCCTCCTCCTCCTCCTCCTCCTCCTGCCACAACTGAAACACCACAGCCACAGCCTCCAAAGAAGGCTACAGGGAAGGCTGCAGGGAAGGCTGCAGGGCAGCGTGGAGGAAAGGCTGCAGGGAAGAGAAGAAAGTGATGACCTGGGTTCAGTCTGGTCTGACAGAAGACGCAGGCTGTTGTAGGACCACAGTCTGGGGACATCTATATCATCTGCTGGTGCTGTTGATCTCTGGGATTCTTGGACCAGATTGTGCTCCCTCTTATATGGACTCCTCAAGATCCCAATTTTCTTGTACACCGACTTTTTCCAGCGTTGACTTCCTCTTTATTTTATTTTGACCATGAATAAATGGATCTTTTTTGAGTTTAGCAAAAGACTTTATGTGTTTTCTTTTAAATCATTGATTTTACACACAATGTTAAATTAACAAGGGACAACAATCTCATTGAGTTTGCAAAAACACACCAAAAATACATTATGCTAATGTTAATAATGTTCGAGTGGTAAGTCTTGAAAAAAAAATATATACATAACCAAAAACGGTACTTTGGGTTAACTTTATCTAAAAAATAAAAAATAATCACTAGAAAAACAAAACTAGAATAATGGGTTCTTTGTGGTAACTTTACAAACCTAAAAAAAAAAAAAAAAAAAAAAAAAAAAAATAAAAAGGTAAAAAGTATTATTAGTATGGAAACATTGTTTTTAAAAAGCATACTATATCATTCATGAGATCAAAGAGAAAAAGAATCCAGAAATCAGTTTGGGAGAACTCTGAATATGAACAGCAAAACACCTTCGTTCTTTATAGCATTCGTAAAGAAGAAATAAAATGCGCTGCATTCAACGATCACAGATTTTGCAGCGTGATGAATGTGCTACCTACAATACGAACACTAGTTTTACTAGACTGAGTGCTTCCGTTTAGTTTTTGCTTATGAGCATGCGTCGTTTTTTTGTCCGTAGGACTAGCATACAGACGAGCGGACTTCGGGGTCCGTCGTAGTTACGACGTAAAGATTTGAAGCATGTTTCAAATCTAAAGTACGTCGGATTTGAGGCTAAAAAAGTACGTTGAAAGTCCGGAGAAGCCCACACACGATCGGATTACCAGCCAGCTTTAGTCCGTCAGCGTCCGTTGGACTTTTGTAGACGAAAAGTCCGACCGTGTGTACGCGGCATTACTGGCTGGATCACCAGGTAAGAATAAACAAAAGAAAGCCTAAAAAAGAAAATTAATGCACGCACCACATGTGAGAATTGGTAAGCTACAACAAAAAATAGGTGTTCACTTTTGGGTTTAATACCAGTTTACCAGTTCAGGTCCGCCCTATAGCAGTTTTACTGCTACAGAGCAGCACATGTGCGCCGGATCACGTAAATATACATGATCCGACACTTCCCGGTAGGCGGTGCGCACTCAATCCTTGCCAGCACCAGCCGATTGTGAAGAAAAGACACAGAACTGCGATCTGCCTATGTAAACACGGCAGATTGCCATTTGCAGAGGAGGGAAGGGATGGAATTTGTGTCCCTGTGAAGCAGGTAACAAATTCCATCTCCTACCCTAGTCAAAGCACCTCCCACAGTACAGAAAAATAATGGCTAGGTAAATAGTTCACCCTGATGTTAACCCCTTTCCAGCCAGTGTCATTAGTACAATGTGTATATTTTTAGTAGGGATGGGCTGAACACCTCCCTGTTCGGTTCCCACCAGAACATCTCGAACAGGGAAAAGTTCTAACGAACATGCAAACTCTATTAACCACTTCAGCCCCAGAAGATTTGGCTGCTCAATGACCAGGCCATTTTTTGTGATAGGGCACTGAGTCGCTTTAACTGACAATTGCATGGTTGTGCAACACTGTACCCAAACAAAATTGACATCCTTTTTTTTCTCACAAATAGAGATTTCTTTTGGTGGTATTTGATCATCTCTGTGGTTTTTATTTTTTGCGCTATAAACAAAAAAAGACTGACACTTTTGAAAAAAACACAATATTTTGTACTTTTTGCTATAATAAATATCCCCAATTTTTTTTAAAAAAAAAAGCACATTTTTTGCAGTTTAGGCCGATATGTATTCTTCTACATATTTTTGGTAATAAAAATCACAATAAGCATGTATTGATTGGTTTGCGCAAAATTTATACAAAATAGGGGATAGATTTATGCAGGGCTTTTTTTCAGCAGGAACTAGGGGGAACTCAGTTCCACCACCTCTGGCTCAGGTCTTCTGCTCCCTGCTCACCATTATCACTTGGTAACACTGAAGTCCAGTTTCTACCTTTACAAGTGATAGCTTATCTCCCAGTAACTCCCACAGGTCAGATCTCCTGTGCAGATCCCACTGAATGCCAGACAGGGACAAGGGAGCTACAGAACATGTGCCCAGGGTTCAGTGCAGTCATGGGCAGGAGAGAGTGCATGGTAGGCTGCACCCTCTGTGATCTCCATTTTTTCCCTGGTGACCAGTTGTTGATGCTCCTACTGCATGATCTCCCTTGCAAGTGACTGTAGTATAGTATAGTATGCTGGGAGGTACTACAGCCGGATAGGTGCTTCAGCTTACTATTGAAACAAAGGTAAGACATTTGACAGATGGTGGAGCTAAGGGGGGGGGGATGAGGGCAGTGGAGGGAGGGGGTTGTATGCAGAGGGAAGAGCTACTATTTGATGCCATTTGGCAGGTATGTGTGTGTGGTGGGCATGGTTGAGTTCCTGCACCTGGATTTATGGCATTTTTATTATTATTTTTTTTTACTAGTAATGGCGGTGATCTGCGACATTATGGCGGACAGATCGGACATTTTTGACACATTTTTGGGACCATTGACAATTATACAGCAATCAGTGCTATAAAAATGCACTGTGTAAATGTCACTGGCAAGGGAGGGGTTAACACTAGAGGGCGATCAAGGGGTTAACTGTGTTTCCTAGTGTGTTCTAACTGTGGGGGGAGGGGACTGACTATTAGGGGCCGTACACACGATCAGACTTTTTGACAACAAACATGCAAATGAGCTGTTTTGGAGCAACATCCGACCGTGTGTACGCTCCATCGGACAAACTTTTTCAGTTTCCATCGGACTTTTGTTGGCTGTGCGAACGGACAAACTTTCCGGCAACAAAAGTCCGATGGAGTAAAGTCTGATCGTGTGTACACAAAGCCATCGGACTTTTGTACAAACTACAGTACGCAGCCGCGAGAATGTTCTCGGCGGCAGGGTACTGTACATCTCGCGCTAGCTGCAATAGGAAAAACACATTTTCCTACTGCGGCGGGCGCGAGAGGGAATTTCCCTCTGGGGAATACCAGGCCCTTCGGTCTGGTATGTATTTTAAGGGGAACCCCCTATGCCGAAAAACCGGCGTGGGGGTCCCCCCAAAATCCATACCAGACCCTTATCCGAGCACGCAGCCTGGCCGGTCAGGAAAGGGAGTGGGGACGAGCGAGCGCCCCCCCTCCTGAGCCGTACCAGGCCGCATGCCCTCAACATGGGGGGTGGGTGCTTTGGGGGAGGGGGCGCTCTGCGGGCCCCCCACCCCAAAGCACCTTGTCCCCATGTTGATGAGGACAAGGGCCTCTTCCCGACAACCCTGGCCGTTGGTTGTCGGGGTCTGCGGGCGGGGGGCTTATCGGAATCCGGGAGCCCCATTTAATAAGGGGGCCCCCAGATCCCGGCCCCCCACCCTAGGTGAATGAGTATGGGGTACATCGTACCCCTACCCATTCACCTAGGGAAAAAAGTGTCAATAAAAAACACAGTACACAGGTTTTTAAAGTAATTTATTGGGCAGCTCCGGAGTCTTCTTCTGACTTCGGGGGTCCTCTTCCGACTTCGGGGGTCTCTCCGGCATCTGCATCTTCTGCCGGCTCCACCGCTATCTTCTGGCGCTCTTTTGCCAGCGGTAGTCTGGACTTCTGGATCATCTTCCTCCCTCTTCTCTTCCAGAGATGTTGACACTACGCTCTCTCCAGCCGGAATGGTCTCTGTGTGCTCCGCAACGGACTTATATAGGCGGTGACCTCGCCCCCCTATGACATCACAGTCCTGGGGCATGCTGGAACTGTGAGGTCATAAGGGGGCGTGGCCATGTCATCATATGATCATATGGGGCTGACAGATGATCGTGGTTCCTAGCTAGTAGGAACTCACGATTTGCTTCTCATCACTGAACAGGGATTTGTGTTTACACACACACGTCCCTGTTCTGCCTCTCGTGCCCGCGATTACGCGTGGCCGCCGACCACGAGCATCGTTAACCCCACAGTGCAGGTATCCTGCTTAAAGGAGCTGACGTACAGCTACGATAGCTCGCGGGATCGTGCCGGCTGGTCGGCAAACGGTTAAAGCCCTAGTCCTAATTTTAAAGGCTTATATGCAAGTTATTGCCATAAAAAGTGTACTGGGACCTGGGTACTGCCTCGGGGACATGTATCAATGCAAAATTTTTGTTTTTAAATTATTGTTGTAAAGAAGCAGTGATTTTAATGATGTTTAACCACTGAAGGACCGGCCTATTTTTCAGATTTGGTGTTTATAAGTTAAAATAATTTTTTTTTGCTAGAAAATTACTTAGAACCCCCAAACATTATTATATATTTTTTCAGACACCCTAGAGCAGGGATATGCAATTAGCGGACCTCCAGCTGTTGTAGAACTACAAGTCCCATGAGGCATAGCAAGACTCTGACAGCTACAAGCATGACACCCAGAGGCAGAGGGATAATGGGACTTGTAGTTTTGCAACAGCTGGAGGTCTGCTAATTGCAGATCCCTGCCCTAGAGAATAAAATGGTGGTCGTTGCAATACTTTATTTGTGCAGCGGTCTTACAAGCGTAAAAAATAAAACAACAGTATAGTTAGCCCAATTTTTTTTATATTGTGAAAGATAATGTTACGCCGAGTAAATTTGATACCCAACATATCACTCTTCAAAATTGTGTCCGCTCGTGGAATGGTGACAAACTTTGACCCTTAAAAATCTCTATAGGTGACGTTTTAAAGTTTCTACAGGTTACCAGTTTTGAGTTTCAGAGGAGGTCTAGTGCTAGAATTATTACTCTTGCTCTAACGATCGTTGTAATACCTCACATGTGTGGTTTGAACACCCTTTTCATATGCGAGGGCGACTTACGTATGCGTTTGTTTCTGCACGTGAACTCAGCGGGATGGGGGGGGCTTTACATTTTTTTATTTTTTTTTTATTTATTTTACTTTTTATTTTTACACTTTTATTCCTATTACAAGGAATGTAGACATCGCTTGTAATAGAAAAAAAACATGACAGGACCTCTTAACCACTTGCCAACCAGCCGCTGCAGTTGTACTGTGGCAGAATGGCACGGCTGGGCGAGACGACGTTATGTCACCTTGCTTCGCCCTGTGGCCACTATGGGGCACGCTCACCGACGGAGAGCAAGCGGAGAGTATGAACAGGGATCTGTCATCTCCCCTGCACACATTAACCCCTTGATTGTCACCCTAGTGTTAACCCCTTCCCTGCCAGTGACATTTTTACAGTAATCAATGCATCTTTATAGCATTGATCGCTGTATTAATGCCAATGGTCCCAAAAATGTGTCAAAATTGTCCGACGTGTCCGCCATAATGTCGCAGGCCCGATAAAAATCACAGATCGCCGCCACTACTAGTAAAAAAAAAATAATAATAAAAATGCCATAAAACTATCCCCTATTTTGAAAACGCTATAACTTTGCGCAAACCAATCAATATACGCTTATTACGATTTTTTTACCAAAAATATGTAGAAGAATACATATCGGACTAACCGACGAAAAAAATATTTTTTTTTATATATTTTTGGGGGATATTTATTATAGCAAAAAGTAAAAAATAATGCATTTTTTCAAAATTGTTGCTCTTTTTTTGTTTATAGCGCAAAAAATAAAAACCGCAGAGGTGATCAAATACCACCAAAAGAAAGCTCTATTTGAGGGAAACAAAGGACGTCAATTTTGTTTGTGTACAGTGTCGCTTGACCGCGCAATTGTCAGTTAAAGCGATGCAGTGCCGAAACACAAAAAGTGCTCTGGTCAGGAAGGGGTTAAAATCTTCAGAGGCTAAAGCGGTTAAATGTGAGATCTGGGGTCAGAAAGACCTCAGATCTAACATTTATACTAAAATCCAATAAAAAATAATTAAATGTCTTTTTTTTTGCAAAAAAAAAATTCCCCTTTAAGATCATTGGGCGTAAGAGACATTTGACGTCGCTTCCACCATCCAATGGTGTGGAGCCAAGCGGGGGCCATATTTCCCTCACTCGGCATCCAGCCTGTGAGGGGAGAGGACCTCATGTTGAGAGCATGTGGCCTCGTATGTTTCAGGAAGGGGGACGTTCGCTCATCCCCTTCCCTTTCTTGACCTGCCAGGCTGCTTGCCCAGATAAGGGTCTGGTATGGATTTTGGGGGGGACCCCATGCCATTTTTTTTTTACATTTTGGTGTGGCGTTCTCCCCAAAGGGCCTGGTATTGTTTTTTTTTGTTTTTTTTTCTTTATCTTTGTTATGGGGTTCCCCTTTAAATCCATACTAGACCCAATGGGTCCCCCCATGTCGTTTTCCCCCAGTTTTTTTAAAATTTTCATTACTTTTTTTACAATTCTTTTTTTTAATTCAGCTCTCAGCGGGAAGCCTTAACAACCTATTGACCTTGCGTTCAGCAGGCGAACAGCCCACCAAGTGCCCAGAAACTTTGGGTCTTAGGTGAATACCTGAATGGCCAATGTTCAGGCCAAACTTATGCTCGGCCCAAAACGTTCACCCATCCCTAGTGGTGCCTTAACACTGTAACCCAGTGTTTCTCAATCTTTTTACCGTCAGCAAAAAGTCTGAGATCTCGGGGAACCCCTGAAATAATGTTCAGATCTACAGCTCACGGAACATCGGTGTGATCATCGAGCTGTGATATAACAATAATTTTAAGAAATAGCATTAAATAATAGAAAGAAGTATTAAAACTTACCTATTTTATGTGAAACTTGTACTGTTTTTTTTTCTGCACAGATTCTCAATTCTGGGTTTAACTGGAGATAAGCAGTGTACAGGGGGCAGCAGGCCAGAGCACAGGAGGTCAGGAGGACACAATACAGGGGGGGGGCAGCAGGGCACAATATGGGGCACACAGCAGAATATGGGGCACATCAAGTGGCACACAGCAGAACATGGCGCATACAACAGAACATGGGGCACATCATGGGGCATACAACAGAACATGGGGCACAAGGGGCATACAGCAGAGTACAGGGAACATTACAGGACTCCATGGGGCTCCATGGGGCACACCATGGGGCTCACAGCAGGGCACTGGGCACACCATGGGGCACAAAGCAGAACATGGGGCACACACCTGAAAATGGGGAACATTATGGGACACACAGCAGAAAATGGGGCACATCCATGGGGCACACAGCATAACATGGGACACACAGCAGAACATGGGGCACATCAAGGGACACACAACAGGGCACATTACAGGGCTCACAACAGGGTATGGGGCACATTAAAGGGCACATGACACATTACAGGGCTCACAGCAGGGTATGGGGCACATAAAGGGACACACAGCAGGATATGGGGCATACAGCAGGACACATCACGGGACACACAGCAGAACATGGGGCACATCAAAGGGCACACAGCAGGACATGGTGCACATTATTGGGCATACAGCAGAACATGGGGCACAAAGGCCATACAGCAGGGCACACAGCAGAACATGGGGCACACAGCAGAACATTGGGCACATCAAAAGGCACACAGCAGGACATGGGGCACATCATGGGGCATAAAGCAGAACATGGGGCACAAGGGGCATACAGCAGGGCACAATGCAGAACATGGGGCACATCAGGGGACACTCACAGCAAGGCACGTGCCACATTAGAGGGCTCACAGCAGGGAATTGGACACATTAAAGGACACAGAGCAGGACACAGGGCACATTATGGGACTCAAAGCAGAACATGGGGCGCATCATGGAGCACACAGCATAACATGGGGCACACAGCAGAAAATGGGGAACATCATGGGCCAAACAGCAGAAAATGGGGCACACAGCAGAACACGGGGCACACACAGCAGGACACAGGGCACATTACGGGGCTCACAGCAGGACACAGGGCACTTTTCGGGGCTTACAGCACGGCACAGGGCAGATTATGGGGCTAACTGCAGGACACAGGGCACATCATGGGGCACACAGCAGGACACATGGCACATAACAGGGCACACAGCAGGACACAGGGCACATAACGGGGCTCATAGCAGGACATGGGGCACATAATGGGGCTCTAGCATGTGCCCCATGCCCTGCTGTGAGCTTAATGCCCTGCCATAAGCCTGTGATGTGTTCTAACATGTGCCCCATGCCCTGCTGTGAGCCTGTGATATGCCCTGCTGTGTGCCCCTTGCCCTACTGTGAGCCTTTGATGTGCCCTGCCATATGCCCCATGCCCTGCTGTGAGCCTGTGATGTGCCCTGTCGTGTGCCCCATGCCCGGCTTAGGCATGGGGCACACAACAGGGCACATCACAGGCTCACAGCAGGGCATGGGGCATATGGCAGGGCACATCAAAGGCTCACAGTAGGGCAAGGGGCACACAGCAGGGCATATCACAGGCTCACAGCAGGGCATGGGGCACATGTTAGAACACATCACAGGCTCATGGCAGGGCATTGAGCACACAGCAGGGCACATCACAGGCACATGACAGGGCATGGGGCACATCACAGGGCATGGGACACATCACAGAGCACATGACAGGGCATGGGGCACATCACAGGACACAGGGCAGGACAGGGCATGGGGCACATCACAATCTCACACTCATAGCAGGGCATGGGGAACACTGGTACACTGTTGTAGACATTTCAAATGCAGAGTAGCGCGGGAAGCGGCTGAAATAAATCTTCTTTCTCATATTGCGCTGCTCCCCGCCAGCCCCTCCTCTCTTCCCGTCCATCCCAGGTGATGTCACAAGCTGTTTGGGTGGATGGAAGGAAAGGAGGGGCAGGCAGAGAGCAGCACAATATGAGAGAGAACTTATTACAGACGCTTCCTGCGATACTCTGCATGTGTTAATGGAGACCCGATCTACCCGTCAGCTCCCTGTGATTGACTGGTAGATCGCCATGGAACCCCTGGGAACTTCTTGTGGAACCCCAGTTGAAAAACACTGCTGTAACCCCTCACAGTTATTCTTGCTGGGTGCTGTTAAAAATTAGATTTTTTTTTTAATTACATGCATCTGTCAAACATTATAGAGTGTGGGATGGAAATATGGTGCTTGGGTGCAATACTTTTGTGCTTGGTGCACTATAAACCGTTTTATTATAGTTTTTTTTATTTTTAATAAGGATAATAGGGGTGCAGCAATTGTGGAGAATTCTTTTTTACTGTTGATGCAAAAAATAAATAAAATAAAAGTAAAAAAAAATGAAGAAAGCCAAATAAAAAAGCAAAAACAGTGGTGACGAAGGAAGACCACCTGCAAAGAAGAAGGAACAGCAATTATGGAGAATTTTTTTTTTTTTTGCTGCTGCTGGCAAAAAAAAATTCAAAAAGCCAAAAAATAAATGAAAAAAGGGAACCACTGCTGACGCTGAGGAGAAATGCCTGCAATGCAAAATGGAGGAACAGCAATTATGCCCTAAATATTTTTAGTGCTGCTGCTACGGCAAAAAATAAAAATAAAAAAAATAATATCTATCTATCTATCTATCTATCTATCTATCTATCTATCTATCTATCTATCTATCTATCTATCTATCTATCTATCTATCTATCTATCTATCTATCTATCTATCTATCTATCTATCTATCTATCTATCTATCTATCTATCTATCTATCTATCTATCCATGTATAACATTTAATTATATATATATAATTAACCCCTTCCCGCAGATGTGCGTACTCGGCTTTTGGGGGTTATACCGGGATGATGCCCGCAGCCGCAGGCATCATCCCAGTACTGTTTTTTAGAGCCGGCGATCAGCTTTCCAGGGATAACAACCGATGCGGCTAAGAGCAGCTTGGTTGTTACACCGGAGGAGCGGGAGGGGACACACCCCCTCCCGCCCCCCCTCCCGCCGCCTCCCGCCGCTCTTACAGGGCCTCCCGTTCCACCGGGAGGCCCGATCAACAATCAGACTGGAGCGAAGCCGTAAGTGGCTTTGTTCCAGTCTTCTAATTGTAAACACGGAAACTACGTCATGACGTCACTTCCCGTTTACTTGGCTGCCAATGGCGCCCGTTTTAAAAAAATATACAGTATTCAGAATAGCCGAAAATGGCGATCTGAATACTTTGAAATGCAAGGGAGGGATTTTAGACCCCCGATCCCTCCATAAAGAGTACCTGTCACACCTATTACTGTCACAAGGGATGTTTACATTCCTTGTGACAGCAATAAAAGTGATCAATTTTTTTTAACACAATTTATTAATATAAAATTAAATAAAATGAATTAAAAAAAAAATTGTTTTCAAAGCGCCCCCGTCCCCGCGAGCTCGCGCAGCAAAGAAAACGCATACGGAAGTCGCGCCCGCATATGTAAACGGTGTTCAAATCACACATGTGAGGTATCGCTGCGATCATCAGAGCGAGAGCAATAATTCTAGCACTGGACCTCCTCTGTAACTCTAACCTGGTAACCATAAAAAAAATTAAAAGTGTCGCCTATGGAGATTTTTAGGTACCGTAGTTTGTCGCATTTCCACGAGTGCGTGCAATTATAAAGCGTGACATGTTTGGTATCTATTTACTCGGCGTAACATCATCTTTCACATTATACAAAAAAATTGGGCTAACTTTACTGTTTGGTTTTTTTAAAATTCATGAAAGTGTCCCTTTTCCCAAAAAGTTGCATTTAAAACACCGCAGCACAAATACCGTGTGACATATAATATTGCAACAATCGCCATTTTATTCTCTAGATTCTCTGCTAAAAAATATATATAATGTTTGGGGGCTCAAAATAATTTTCTAGCAAAAGATACGGATTTTAACTTGTAAACACCAAATGTCGAAAATAGGTTAATGCTGCGTACACACGAGCGGACTTTACAGCAGACTTTGCCCGGCGGACTTTGACGTACTTTATGACGGACTTTCCGAATGAACGGACTTGCCTACACACAATCCACCAAAATCTGTCGAATTCGTACGTGATGACGTACGACCGGACTAAAACAAGGAAGTTCATAGCCAGTAGCCAATAGCTGCCCTAGCGTGGCTTTTTGTCCGTCGAACTAGCATACAGACGAGCTGACTTTTTGACCGGACTCGAGTTCGACGGATTGATTTAAAACATGTTTCAAATCTAAGTCCATCCAACTTTTGAGAAAACAAAGTACGCTGGAGCCCACACACGATCGAATTGTCCGACGAAATCCCGTCCGCCGGGCATAGTCTGCTGTAAAGTCCGCTCGTGTGTACGCGGCATAAGTCATGAAAAGGTTAAAAGAAAATAAAAAGAAAAGAAAGCAAAAAAAATAAAAATAAATACATTTAAAAAAATAGCAAACCACTGCTGACACAGAAAGAGGGACACTTGCGATTTACCCTAAATATTTTTAGTGCTGCTACACCAAAAAAAAAAAAAAAAGAGGAAACCACTGCTGACACAGAAAGAAGAAAACCTGTGGCACAGAAGGAGCAGTACTAATAATGCAGCAACAAAACCTGATGCTGCAAAAAATAAAAAGGTCAATGAAAAAAAAATGGGGTCCCACTATAAGTCGCTGATCGCCGCCATTACTAGTAAAAAAAAATAATAATAAAAATATCCCATAGTTTGTAGACGCTATAACTTTTGCGCAAACCAATTAATATATGCTTATTGGGAATTTTTTCTTCACCAAAAATATTAGCAGAATACAAATTGGCCTAAATTGATGAAGAAATTAGATTTTTTCAAATTTTTTTTGGATATGTTTTATAGCAGAAAGAAAAAAAAAATCAAAATTGTTGGTCTTTTTTTGCTTATAGCTCAAAAAATAAAAAATGCAGAGGTGATCAAATACCACCAACAGAAAGCTCTATTTCTGGGTAAAAAAGGACATACATTTTATTTGGGTACTGCTTCGCACGACCACGCAATTGTCAGTTAAAGCAACACAGTGCCGTATTGCAAAAAATGGCCTGGTCATGAAGGGGATAAATCTTGTTAATGAAAAGTGTTCTTTGTGTTGGTACCAGTTGTCCTAACTGAAATCTTCCTTTTTTTGTCCCCTCCACCTACCCACAGCATTGATCTTCCGGTGCTGCGAGGGTCAATACGTCTGCCACAGGCACTTGTCAAGAGTGCTAACAATGCCCTCCCTTTCCACCTTACATCTCATTCATAGAAGCTGTACTATAGCTTTCATCAATAAAAAGTTCTCTGTTTGTAGCACTACCCCCGTAGGAGTTGAAATGTCAGGGTCCCTGCACAGCCAGTCACATAGCATTTACTTCTTGCATTCAGATACAGAAACAGTCTTTTGGCTTGTTTTTGTTGTTTTATTAGGGGATGATAACTTGGATGGGGTAGGGATTAGGGGATGCCCAACTTGACAAACAACAATAAATCCAGGGACAACTTCCTCCCTATTTACAGCTTCCACTTCTTCCTCCTGCACAAACTCTTGATCCTTTGTACAGCTCCGCTGGGTTTACTCCTTTAGGAGCTAACAGTCTATTTGCCAGCTCAGGAACAGGCCCTTACAGGCCAGGAACTCTCAGTCCCTTGGAAAAGTAGCACATGTGGAGTGAACTGCATTCTGCAACTCATTCTGCTTCTGATCCCAGCTCCACTTCTCCAGAAAATGCTAACTCACTTGGCTGTCACTTCCCCAGCCCACCTGGCTGCTTCTTCTTCCCAGTTTCCCCAATTGACCAATTGGAGACCTCCCAGGGCAAGGTTAGATGAAGACTTAAGCACACCACTGTCTTCAAGAGAGACCTGCTATAGCTGACAGTCTCTCCACTGCACCATGCTGATCTACTCACTCTGTCTCTCTTTGATCCTGCTGCCTCTCCAGAAAGCTTCCTCCCAACCGCCTCCTGTGGTGGGATCCTTCCAGGCAAGCCACTGAACTCTGACCTGAGGTAAAACCCCTCCCTGGTAGGGATACCTCAAGGGCCACCAACAGGCTCCCTCAGCAGTGCTTCTCCATCTTCCTCCTGATTCCTCTGCTGGCAAGGCTCATGTCTATTTAAGGGCTCCTTAGTTTCCTGCCAGGACCACTTCCTGGAGATTGGCTAAGGGCCCTTAAATATGCAAGTCAACCCTCCTAGATTCCGCCCACTAATTTCTAGAATATTCTCCAACATTTTAGAACCAGGGGGAGGCACCAGAGAGTTGCCAGGATGAGTCATCCAGCCCTGAACTCTAGTAACTCTGACCCAGATTCCATGGGCTCAGGCTTAGCCCTGGGCCAGACTAGAATTTACCTTCACTACCGCTAGCAGCACACAAGAGGGTGCTACATATGAATGGCGGAATTTGCCCTTATATTCATCCACCCGTCCTCTCTTTATATTGCGCTTAATCACCTCCCGCCCCCTATATAGACAAATGACGGTGGGCGGGATGCTTTCTTGTTCTGGGCCGATGTCATATGACTTCACCCAGTCTCACTGCGATCATGCGGGTATGCGCAGTGCGGCAATCGCAGGTGCACTGTGTCCCTGGGATTACATGTGAACAAGGAGATACCGTTTATTGGCTCTCCTCCCCTCACACCGACAGAGTGTGAGGAGAGGAAAGCCAATCAGTGGCATCTCCTCACAGGGGAGACATGTATAGGTAATCAGGGCACTTTTATCAGTGCCCTGGTTACAGTGCAGCCCCAACAGTGCCTATAAGTGATGCCACTCTGTGCCCATCTGTGATGCAGATCTGTGCCCATCAGTGATGGCAATTTGTGCCCATCAGTGAGGCCAACCTGTGCCCATCAGTGATGCCAATCAGTGCAGCCTTTCAGTGCCTGCCCATCAGTGCCAATCAGTACCGCCTATCCGTGCCACCTATCATTGTCAGTGCTGCCTATCAGTGCTCATCAGTGCTGCATATCAGTGCCACCTATCAGTGCTGCATATTAGTGCCGCCTATCAGTGCTCATCAGTGCTGCATATTAGTGCCTCCTCATCAGTGCCCTTCAGTGTCGCCTCATCAGTGCCCATCACTGCAGCCTGTCAGTACCTATCAGTGCAGCCTCATCAGTACACATCAGCAAAGGAGAAAAATTACTTAGTTACAAAATTTTCTGACAGAAACTAAGAAAAACGTAAAAATTATTTTGGGTACAGCTTTGCATGCCCGCGTAATTGTCATTCAAAGTTTGACAGCGCTGAAAGCTGAAAATTGGCTTGGGCAGGAAGGGGGTGAAAATGCCCAGTATTGAGATGGTTAAAGGGGTTGTAAAGCTTTGTGTTTTTTGTTTTTCTTTTAAATAACAAACATGTCATACTTACCTCCGCTGTGCAAGGGTTTGCACAGAGTGGTCCGATCCTCCTCTTCTGGGGCCCCCCCGCGGTGCTGCTGGCTCCTCCCCACATCGAGTACCCCCTAGGAGATCCACTTTCCAAGGGGGTATTCGTGCGGGCGCGCTCCCGAGTCCTGCTGCCGTGTCCATTGACACAGGCAGCAGGACTCGGCCCTGTGTCACTGGATTTGATTGACAACAGCGGGAGCCAATGGCTCCTGCTGCTATCAATCTGTCCAATGAGGACCCGAGACAGCGGCTGGAGCTGCTGGGCTCATTCTTGTCGCTGGAAAGATCGGGTTCAGGTAAGTAAAACAGGGGCTCTGGGGGGCTGCTGCACTACAGAAGGTTTTTCACCTTAATGCATAGAACAACCACTTTAACCACTTCAGCCCTGGAAGGATTTACCCCCTTAATGATCAGGCCATTTTTTGTGATATGACACTGCGTCAATTTAATGCTGTACCCAAACAAAATTGATGTTCTTTTTCCCCACAAATAGAGCTTTCTTTTGGTGGTATTTGATCACCTCTGTGGTTTTTATTTTTTGCACTATAAACAAAAAAACTATTTTGAAAAAAAATATATATATTTTTTCTTTTTGCTATAATAAACATCCCAAAAAAAAAAAAAAATAATAATTTCTTCATCAGTTTAGGCCAATATGTATTTTTCTACATATTTTTGGTAAAAAAATCGCAATAAGCGTACATTGATTGGTTTGCACAAAAGTTATAGTGTCTACAAAATAGGGGATATATTTATGGCATTTTTATTATAATTTTCTTTTTTTTACTAGTAATGGCGGTGATCAGCGTTTTTTAGCGGGACTGCGACATTGCGGCGGACAGATCAGACACTTTTGACAGTTTTTTGGGACCAGTGACATTATTTCAGTGATCAGAGCTAAAAACAGCCACTGATCTTCATCAGTTTAGGCCAATATGTATTTTTCTACATATTTTTGGTAAAAAAAATCGCAATAAGCGTACATTGATTGGTTTGCGCAAAAGTTATAGTGTCTACAAAACAGGGCATATATGTATGGCGTTTTTATTATAATTTTTTTTTTTTTACTAGTAATGGCGGTGATCAGCGTTTTTTAGCGGAACTGCGACATTGCGACGGACAGATCGGACACTTTTGACACTTTTTTTGGAACCAGTGACATTATTTCAGTGATCAGAGCTAAAAACAGCCACTGATTACTGTATAAATGACATTGGCAGGGAAGGGGTTAACACTAGGGGGCGATCAAGGGGTTAAGTGTTCCCTAAGGAGGTGTTTCTAACTGTGGGGGGAAGTGGACTGACTGGGAGTAAGGATGAGTTCCGGTGTGTTTGCACAGCCCACGTGCCGGGCCCGCCAGGAAATCGGGACTGTGCTGCGCTAGTCACAGGCAGTGAGACATTTCCAAATCTCTGCAGCCATGCATCGGGACAATGTCTCACTGCCTGTGATTAGCGCACGCAGTGCCGACTTCCTGGCGGGCTCTGCACGTGGGCATAGTTGCCAACATTGCAAAAAAAAATGTGGGACACTTTTTTGGCTGTAGGCGGAGGGCGTGGTTTACGTGAAATAGTGGGCGTGGCTTAAATGGGCGTGGTTCAAGAGGGTGTGGTTAGAGTCTGAGATTAATGAGGGATGGAGAGGGAAAGGGGGAGAGGGAAAGGGGGAGAGGGAGAGAGGGGGAGGGGGGAAGGGGGAGAGGGGGGAGAGGGGGAAAGGGGGAGAGGGGAATGACAGGACAGCAGCCCCAGATCCTACACAATAAAAATATGTGTATTCTAGAAAGTTTAACAATCAGCAAATAAAGCTACTCCAAACACCTGGTGTTAGCACTTCAATCATTTAGGGCACCATGGTTCTTATGGTGTGAGGATGATTGAATCGCATTATTTCTATTATTACATTGTAATATAAAATTAAATCATTCAACTCACCATAATGCCGAATCAGTGGGATCCCTGAGCGTGTCACTAGCCACGTCGCCTGCCACCAGCAGAGTCCTTCCTTGCATCAGGTGCCCCCAGCAGAGTCTGTCTTGCATCAGGTGTCCCCAGCAGAGTCCGTCCTTGCATCAGGGGTCCCCAGCAGAGTCTGTCTTTGCATCAGGTGCTCCCAGCAGAGTCTGTCCTCGTATCAGGTGCCCCTGGCAGAGTCCCTACTTGCATCAGGTGCCCCAGCAGAGTCTGTCCTTGCATCAGGTGCCCCCAGCAGAGTCAGTATAGACCCCCTCAGTGCAGACCCCCTCCATCAGTGCAGACCCCCTCCATCAGTGCAGATCCCCTCAGTGCAGACCCCCTCCATCAGTGCAGATCCCCTCCATCAGTGCAGACCCCCTCCATCAGTGCAGATCCCCCTCCATCAGTGCAGATCCCCCTCTATTAGTGCAGACCCCCCTCAATTAGTGCAGCCCCCCCTCTATTAGTGCAGCCCCCCTCAGTGCAGCCCCCGCTCTATTAGTGCAGCCCCCCTCAGTGCAGCCCCCGCTCTATTAGTGCAGCCCCTCTCAGTGCAGTCCCCCCTCTATTAGTGCAGCCCCCCTCAGTGCAGCCTCCCCCTCTATTAGTGCAGCCCCCCTCAGTGCAGCCCCCCCTCAGTGCAGCCCCCCTCTATTAGTGCAGACCCCCTCTCTATTAGTGCAGACCCCTCTCTATTAGTGCAGACCCTCCCCTCGTCCAGGAGCGGCCGGTGTTCTGCCGAGAAAGTTCCCCTCGGCAAGTAAGGACCCCCTGTACTGCGCAGGCGCAGCGCTTGCGCAGTACGAGCCGGCGGAAACAGCCAAGCTGGGGATCTTTTCGGCAAGACACCAGCGCTGTGTGTTCAGTGGAGAGGGGAGGGGCCGATCCGTGCAGCTAAAGAAGCCGATTCATTGGCTGCACGGATTGAGCCCCCTTCCTCTCTCCACTGAATACTAGGGGGAAGATCGAGCGGCGGCGCCGGCGGCCATTTTACTGGAGCCAGCTGCTCCAAAAATAAAAAAAAACAACATTCCCGATTTTCCTGATGGAAATCCCGATTCGGGTCAGCCTCCAATCAGGACGAGGGTCCCAAAATCGGGATTGTCCTGGGAAAATGTGGACTGTTGGCAACTATGCACGTGGGCTGTGCGAACACGCCGGAGCTCATCCTTAACTGGGAGTAGAGAGAGATCGTTGTTCCTGATCAATATTAACAGCAGATCTCTCTCTGCTTCCCTGACAGAGCGGGGATCTGCTTGTTTACATTGACAGATCCCTGTCCTGGCTCTCTGTGGAGCGATCGCGGGTGGCCGGCGAACATTGCGGGCACTGGTCACGAGACGCAATGTGGGTGCACGCGCCAGCTGTAGCCATTTAAGGGACCGAGGTACACCTGCGGCGATTTGAGCAGCCGAGCCAACCTGCCGCAGTAAAACTGCGACAGCTGGTCGGCAAGCGGTTAAGGAAGAAAAAATGGCATAATCTGCACTCTTCATGAGTGTCTGCTAAACTGGCCAAATTTTGATCCACCAATAGCCGACTTTAGCCTTCAAGTATATGAAATCTGTTGAGAGGTGGACATTATCACAAACTTTATAGAGACGTACAAACATCCCTGCTTCCACTTTTATTCCAAATCCAGTGCATGACACCAATGTACGTGAAAAATCTGCTCCTGACTAATAACCTCCAACTAATTAATATTTAATAAAATATAAATCACCTTGCACCAATATTCAGATAATATACTCTTTCCTTTAATAAAAATATTATGTCCTTTCTGGACGATTGGACATTTCCATAGCACAAGCCTATAATATTAATGCTTATTTGCTTTAGAATGGCCGCATTACATCCACATTTAGGCAGTACATTCAATTTGCATTTCATGCAAAAAAAAAAAAGATTTCTGAATCCACCATGTGCGTAATGGATAAGTATCACTCGGTCCCCTTCAGCAATCTAATCATTGCAGGTAATGGTCTACGCTTCTGACTGGATTAATGCACCTTAGAAGGAAGGCTTTAATTCAAATATGTCTCATAGTTCACAACTCAAATGGGCTCCAAGCTTCAATCTTATACTTTAGCCCATATAATTTAATGACTTTTTCTACAGTTCATTCAAAAAAGAGTGTGCAGGCTTTCTGCTCATTTTAACTGCCCTTTCTCTACCCCCGTAGAATGAGGTCATATTGAGGTCACAGTAATTGTGCTTCACAAAACCAACAGAGGAGGGTATTTCACCCCCCAACGCCCGTTCCCTGTACCTTGTAAATTTCGTAATAAATACAAATAAAAAATATATTGCATTGATAATCTGCGCTTTGTGAACACACAATGAATTTTTATTGCTGTATTCAAATAATACTCTTTAAGTTATTCCTTTCCCCCCAGTGTCACATTCCTCTCTACAATCCTCTTTTTTTTTTTTCGTATGTGGGTATGGCATTGCTTGTTTGCGATTTTCTGTGATCTGTTGAAGGAATTTATTTCTTCAGTCTCAAAGGTAAATTGATGTGTCAAAAATAAAAATGACATGACACATTATAATTCTCTGGGATGACATAACTCAGCTATGGATCCAGTTGGTAAAATAGTGCGGAGTATGTTTTCAGAATCATATAAAGATTCATGTTACATGATGACTGAATTCATTTGCATTATGGACTATATACAGCATATATACAGCATACTAGATGTCAATTAGACTGGCACATTTGTGAGCAACTGCTACCTACATTAGGAGTGCCCTTAGCAGACTGATGCTGCTGCCATTTACAAGGCAACTGCTTTGCAGTAAACAAAATAATTGTTTTGTGCTATCAAAGTGCTAATACATTAATAATACAACCCATAAGCATAGGGGTGTTGCATAAAAATCATCATGTGAAAATCAATTCATCAAAAAATGTCCAAAGATGATAATTCAATAAAGTGCACGGTACAAAACCAGTCCAAATAAAAAATGAACAATGCAACAAAATTCTTGAATTAAATGTATATATCGCCCCAATCTTCTTATGTAACCATATGTCACTGCGCACCCAACTCACAAACTGCTTACTGACGGGTAAGACCTCAGATATGGAGGCCTGGCTGCACTTTTTAGGAGAGATCCCTGCTGGGATGGATGGATGGCATACTTCAGGACACAAAAAAAGGGCTCCCAGAACACTCTGCCGAAGAAGCTCAAGAGAATATAGATATAAGGAAGGGACTCATACAGTGGCAGGCCATCCATTAGGGGCGCACAAGCACCGTCCTCCCCTCTCCATGCGTCCAAGCCCCCTTATCTACCTGAAGCTTGGAACCCATGTACATCATTAAATGTTGGGTTTTCTCACTAATGATGCCTTGCCAGACCTTCAAAGCAGATGTCTTCAGTTGCTTCTTGTTCATTCGATTTTCAGCCTTCATTTTTGTCTTCAGTAAGTAAAATACATGTTCAGTTGGGTGGACTGGTCAGATGTCTGACTCAGTCATTAACCGCTTCAGCCCCGTAAGATTTTACCCCCTTCCTGACCAGAGCGTTTTTTGCGATTCGGCACTGCGTCGCTTTAACTGACAATTGCGCGGTCGTGCGACGTGTCTCCCAAACAAAATTGACATCCTTTTTTCCCCACAAATAGAGCTTTCTTTTGGTGGTATTTGATCGCCTCTGCAATTTTTATTTTTTGCACTATAAACAAAATAAGAGCAACAATTTTGAAAAAAACGCATTATTTTTTACATTTTGCTATAATAAATATCTCCCAAAAATATATTAAAAAAACTTTTTTTTTCCTCAGTTTAGGCCAATCGTATTCTTCTACATATTTTTGTTAAAAAAAATAAGCGTTAATTGATTGGTTTGCGCAAAAGTTATAGCGTTTACAAAATAGGGGATAGTTTTATGGCATTTTTATTAATAATTTTTTTTTTGTGTAATGGCGGCGATCAGCGATTTTTATTGGGACTGCGACGTTATGGCGGACATGTCGGACATTTTTGACACATTTTTGGGACCATTGTCATTTATACAGTGATCAGTGCGATTAAAAATGCACTGATTACTGTGTAAATGACACTGGCAGTGAAGGGGTTAACCACTAGGGGGCGGGGAGGGGTTAATTATGTCCTAGGGGAGTGATTAGTAACTGTAGGGGGATGGGCTAGCAGTGTCATTACTCTGATTACAGCTCCCGATGACAGGGAGCAGAGATCAGTGACACTTGTTACTAGGCAGAAGGGGGAGATGCTGTTTACATCAGCATCTCCCCGTTCGTCTGCTCCGTGAGGCGATCGCGGGTATCCCGCGGGACCCGCGACCCGACTCACGGAGCTGTCGGCCGGCGTGCACGCAATGGCACGGCGGGGAATTCAAATGGACGTACCTGTAAGTCCATTTGCCCAGCCGTGCCATTCTGCCTACGTACATCGGCGTGCGCCGGTCGGGAAGGGGTTAAAAAATTCTTTTTTTATTTCCCATAAAGACTTTATTACATATTGCAGGAAATATACAGCATAGTGTAACAATACAACAATGTAACAACATGGGTAACAGGTTCCATTAGAAGTTTCTCATGCAATAAATCGCATATTTGGAGTATAGTAATTATCCATTATATACTCAATTTCCAAATATGTATCTCATTTACATAATAAAGAATGAACTTAGTCCCTACTTTAGGTTGTATGTGCTCCTCATATCGAAATGACTCCTCTCAGGATAATTTATTACTATTACAGAATTTTTCAGAACCATCTGCCAGAGCATAGATATATTAGTTCATCTTCACCCACTTGTTCTCAACTGTGGCTAGGTACATGTGGCTCAGTATCAGATACTACTACCTGAACCGAGCACCACGTCCAACTAGTTATTAGGCTTCTATTGTATTAAGAGAAGAAAAAGAAGACAGGGTAGGTCAGGGAAGAGAAGAAAAAAAAAAAAAGGGTGGGGGGGGGTGGGGGAGGAAAACAGAAAGAAGAGGGGGTGGGGGGGGGGAGGAATGGAGAGGGGGTGGACTCCCACCTGCTACCCTCTCTGTCTACAGTCCACCTGCTACAGTCACTGGGAATCCCGGATCCCCGGGAAGGCCCATCTACAGTAACTTTGCGTAATGGTTATAGATTATGTAATTTGTTACAATAAATCCTGATATGGCTGGGAATTTTTATATTTGATCCATGCCTTCCAGATAACTGAGAAGCAAGAGATTTTATCTTGCAAAGCGAGGATCAGCTCCTCCATTGTTGCTATGCGGTCAACCCGCAGAAGCCATTCTCTTCGTGAAGGTGGTTGTGAGGACCTCCAATGTTCCGGGATACACAGCCTAGCGGCATTTATCAAGTGCATAGCTATTGATTTGAAATATTTTTTTGGGGAATTTTAGATAAGTTTAGCAGGTATTGTCCTGGTGTGAACTCCAACGGGAGTGAAGAGGTTGCTGTAGTCACTTCATGTATTCTACGCCAATATGGCTGGATTAGAGGGCAGGACCACCAGATGGGAAGGAGGGTACCTACCTCTGTTCCACATCGCCAACAATGTTCTGGCACAGTCAGGAAAATCTTATGAAGCACCTGTGGAGTCTTATACCATCTAGTTTTGATCTTATACCCATTTTCCTGCATATGGACATTGAGAGAACCTTTATGCATGTATAAGTGTGGACGATCCCAGCTGGCTTCTTCTATCTCCCTGTCTAAGGCTGACTCCCAAAATGCATGATCTTAGTGTAGGGAGGAGTACGGTTCTCCAAACATGGAGGCATATAAGGCTGAAATCATGTGACTCTGAGGTGACGAGCTTGAAATAAAGATTCAAACACTGTGGAAGGGTTCGTGAATTTGGGTATTTTCGATGGCACGTCCAGAAAGTGTTTGAGTTGCATATAAGATCAAGAGGGGAAAGATTTAGTGTTGGACAATGCAGCGAGATCTTGTAGTGTTAGAAACTTACCTCTGCGGAAGAAGTGTTTAGCCTGCATTTATGGATAGGGCCATTCTTTTAGAAGATAGGATTTTGGTAGACCTGGGGGGAAGTCTGGGTTGCCTCTAATGGGGGTGATCGGACACTCTTTAGCTGACATTGCGTGGGATTTGCATGCCCTCTCACATGCTTGGAGCGTTGCCTCAATAAGAGAATGTGTGTGAAGCTTAGGTGGTATCGATTGTTTAGAAACCCACGGTATCGAGCCCAATTCGGTCTCTGCCATTAGTTTCTCAAGGGTCATCCAACTTTTGCACCGGGCATGGACATTCCAGTCCACTACCCTGGTCATGTGAACAGCCCAATGATATTGCTGTAAGTCCGGTAGGTCAATTCCACCTTTTGCTTTAGGCAGAACTAACTTTGCTCATCCAATACAAGCTGATTTTGCACCCCATAGGAAGTAGCTACACACTGTGGCGTAGCGTGGGTTGTCAGCGCCCGGGGCAAGGCAAGTAATTTGCGCCCCCCTAACCTGCGGGCTTTTAGCACTCCCTGAGTCGCTTCCTTTCCTACAATAGTACTGACCTACCTGATTCCTACACCGACCACTACACAGACCAACTTGATTCCTATCCTGACCACACCACTACACTGTCCACTAAACTCCACTACACAGCCCACCCCACCACACTGCCCACCCCACTACACTGTCCACTAAACAGCCCACCCCACCCCACTACACTGTACAGTACACTACACTACACTGCCCACCACACTACACTGTCCACCACACTACACTGTCCATTAAACTCCACTACACTACACTACACTGCCCACTAACAGCCCACCCCACTACACTGTCCTCTAAATTCCACTACACTACACTGCCCATCCCACTACATAGTTACATAGTTACATAGTAACATAGTTGAAAAAAGACACAAGTCCATCAAGTCCAACCTATGTGTGTGATTATGTGTCAGTATTACATTACATATCCCTGTATATTGCGGTCATTCAGGTGATTATCTAATAGTTTCTTGAAGCTATCAATGCTCCCCGCTGAGACCACCGCCTGTGGAAGGGAATTCCACATCCTTGCCGCTCTTACAGTAAAGAACCCTCTACGTAGTTTAAGGTTAAACCTCTTTTCTTCTAATTGTAATGAGTGGCCACGAGTCTTATTAAACTCTCTTCTGCGAAAAAGTTTTATCCCTATTGTGGGGTCACCAGTACAGTATTTGTAAATTGAAATCATATCCCCTCTCAAGCGTCTCTTCTCCAGAGAGAATAAGTTCAGTGCTCGCAACCTTTCCTCATAACTAAGATCCTCCAGACCCTTTATTAGCTTTGTTGCCCTTCTTTGTACTCGCTCCATTTCCAGTACGTCCCTCCTGAGGACTGGTGCCCAGAACTGGACAGCATACTCCAGGTGCGGGCGGACCAGAGTCTTGTAGAGCGGGAGAATTATCGTTTTATCTCTGCAGTTGATCCCCCTTTTAATGCATGCCAATATTCTGTTTGCTTTATTAGCAGCAGCTTGGCATTGCATGCCATTGCTGAGCCTATCATCCACTAGGACCCCCAAGTCCTTTTCCATCCTAGATTCCCCCAGAGGTTCTCCCCCCAGTGTATAGATTGCATTCATATTTTTGACACCCAAATGCATTATTTTACATTTTTCTACATTGAACCTCATTTGCCATGTAGTCGCCCACCCCATTAATTTATTCAGGTCTTTTTGCAAGATTTCCACATCCTGCGGAGAAGTTATTGCCCTGCTTAGCTTAGTATCGTCTGCAAATACAGAGATGGAACTGTTTATCCCATCCTCCAGGTCGTTTATGAACAAATTAAATAGGATTGGTCCCAGCACAGAACCCTGGGGGACCCCACTACCCACCCCTGACCATTCTGAGTACTCCCCATTTATCACCACCCTCTGAACACGCCCTTGTAGCCAGTTTTCAATCCATGTACTCACCCTATGGTCCATGCCAACGCACCTTATTTTGTACAGTAAACGTTTATGGGGAACTGTGTCAAATGCTTTTGCAAAATCCAGATACACCACGTCTACGGGCCTTCCTTTACCTAGATGGCAACTCACCTCCTCATAGAAGGTTAATAGATTGGTTTGGCAAGAACGATTCTTCATGAATCCAAGCTGATTACTGCTAATGATATCATTCTTATTACTAAAATCTTGTATATAGTCCCTTATCATCCCCTCCAAGAGTTTACATACTATTGATGTTAGGCTAACTGGTCTGTAATTCCCAGGGATGTTTTTTGGGCCCTTTTTAAATATTGGTGCTACATTGGCTTTTCTCCAATCAGCTGGTACCATTCCAGTCAATAGACTGTCTGTAAAAATTAGGAACAACGGTCTGGCAATCACCTGACTGAGTTCCCTAAGTACCCTCGGATGCAAGCCATCTGGTCCCGGTGATTTATTAATGTTAAGTTTCTCAAGTCTAATTTTAATTCCGTCCTCTGTTAACCATGTAGGTGCTTCCTGTGTTGTGTCATGAGGGTAAACACTGCAGTTTTGGTTACTGAAGCCCCCCGATTCACTCGTGAAGACTGAGGAGAAGAATAAATTCAATACCTCTGCCATCTCCCCATCCTTTGTAACCAGATGTCCTTCCTCATTCTTTATGGGGCCAATATGGTCTGTCCTCCCTTTTTTACTGTTTACATACTTAAAGAATTTCTTGGGATTTTTTTTGCTCTCCTCCGCTATGTGTCTTTCATGTTCTATCTTAGCCATCCTAATTGCACCCTTACATTTCTTATTGCATTCTTTATAAATTCTGAATGCTGTGGATGATCCCTCAACCTTGTATTTTTTGAAGGCCTTCTCCTTTGCTTTTATATGCATTTTTACATTGGAGTTAAGCCATCCAGGATGTTTGTTCGCTCTTTTAAATTTATTACCCAATGGGATACATTGGCTAATGCCCTTATTTAATATGCTCTTAAAGCAAACCCATCTCTCCTCTGTATTCTTTGTTCCTAATATTTTATCCCAATTTATGCCTTTTAGCAAGGTTTGTAGTTTAGGGAAGTTGGCTCTTTTGAAATTCAGTGTCTTTGTGTTCCCTTCATGTCTCATATTTGTGTGATTTATACTGAAACTAATTGACCTGTGATCGCTGTTACCTAAATTGCCCCGTATTTCCACATCTGTTATCAGGTCTGTATTGTTGGTAATCAGTAGATCTAGTAATGTTTTATTTCTAGTTGGTGCGTCTACCATCTGACCCATAAAATTGTCCTGCAAGACATTAAGGATCCGGCGAGCCTTAAATGAATGCGCGGTTCCCTCCGCCCAGTCTATGTCTGGATAATTAAAATCCCCCATTATGATAACACTTCCCATCCTTGCTGCTAATCCAATTTGTGATAGGAGATCCGTCTCCACTTCCTCCCTCAGGTTAGGGGGCCTATAGCATACTCCCAGTATTATTTTCCCCTTAGCTTCATCCCTTTGGAGCTCTACCCATAAAGATTCCACCTCCTCCCTAGCCCCCTCAGTGATGTCATCTCTCACATTCACTTGTACATTATTCTTGATATATAGGCATACCCCTCCCCCTTTTTTACCCTCTCTATCCTTGCGGTATAGGGTATACCCTTGAATGTTTGCCAGCCAATCATGAGAGCTGTTGAACCAGGTCTCTGAAATTCCCACAAAATCCAAATCCTCCTTGTACAACAGTATCTCTAGTTCACCCATCTTGTCCGCCAGGCTCCTGGCATTGGTGAACATGCCATATAGTTTAGACCGGTCGCATATTGTCCTCGTATTGGGTGTTTCAAGATTGCAACTTGGACTTGCTACTATACTCACCTTGCGTTTTTGTGCTTTGGTTAACCTACCACTAATGCCCCCAATACTACCCTCTGGAGTATCTTCCGCGCTGGCTATCACTGTCTCTGGACCCTCCCCCCCATCGCCTAGTTTAAAAACCCCTCTAACTTTTTGGCCATCTTCATTCCCAGCAGATCTGCACCCTCCTCATTTAGGTGCAGTCCGTCCCTTCTATAGTACCGGTTACCGACTGAGAAGTCGGCCCAGTCCTCCAGGAACCCAAACCCCTCCTTACTACACTAACCACTAAACTCCACTACACTGTCCACTAAACTACACTGCACTGCCCACCACACCACGCTACACTGCCCACTATTCTCCACTACACAGCCCACCCGACCACACTGTCCACTAAACAGCCCAACACCCCACTACACTGTACAGTACACTACAATACACTGTCCACCACACTACACTGTCCAGTAGACTCCACTACACTACACTACACTGCCCACTAAACTCCACTACACTGCCCACTAACAGCCCACCCTACTACACTGTCCACTAAATTCCACTACACTACACTGCCCATCCCACTACACTACCCACTAAACTCCACTGCACTGCCCACCCCACCACACTACACTGCCCACTAAACTACACTGCACTGCCCACCCCACCACACTACACTGCCCACTAAACTCTACTACACTGCCCACCCCACTACACTGCCCACTAAATTCCACTGCCCAACCCACTACACTGCCCACTAAACTCCACTACACTGCCCACCTCACTAACACTACACTGCCTACCCCACTAACACTACACTGCCCACCCCACTACACTGCCCACTAAATTCCACTGCCCAACCCACTACACTGCCCACTAAACTCCACTACACTGCCCACCCCACTAACACTACACTGCCTACCCCACTAACACTACACTACCCACCCCACTAACACTACACTGCCCACCCCACTACACTACACTGCCCACCCCACTACACTGCCCACCCCACTACACTACACTGCCCACCCCACTAACACTACACTGCCCACCCCTCTACAAAGCCCACCCCACTACACTACAATGCCCACCCCCCTACACTGCTCACCCCACTAACACTACACTGCTCACCCCTCTACAATGCCCACCCCACTACACTACAATGCCCACCCCACTAAAACAACAATGCCCACCCCACTAAAACTACACTGCCCACCCCACTAACACTACACTGCCCACCCCACTAACACTACACTGCCCACCCCACTACACTACAATGCCCATCCCACTAACACTACACTGCCCACCCCAATACACACTATAATGCCCACCCTACTAACACTACACTGCCCACCCCACTACAATGCCCATCCCACTAACACTACACTGCCCACCCTACTAACACTACACTGCCCACCCCACTAACACTACACTGCCCACCCCACTACACTACAATGCCCACCCCACTAACACTACACTGCCCACCCCACTAACACTACACTGCCCACCCCACTACACTACAATGCCCACCCCACTAACACTACACTGCCCACCCCACTAACACTACACTGCCCACTACACTGCAATGCCCACCCCACTAACACTACACTGCCCACCCCACTAACACTACACTGCCCACCCCACTAACACTACACTGCCCACCCCACTACACTACAATGCCCACCCCACTAACACTACACTGCCCACCCCACTACAATGCCCACCCCACTAACACTACACTGCCCACCCCACTAACACTACACTGCCCACCCCACTACACTAAAATGCCCACCCCACTACACTACACTGCCCACCCCACTAACACTACACTGCCCACCCCACTAACACTACACTGCCCACCCCACTACACTGCCCACCCCACTAACACTACACTGCCCACCCCACTAACACTACACTGCCCACCCCACTAACACTACACTGCCCACCCCACTACACTACAATGCCCACCCCACTAACACTACAATGTCAGGCATGCTGCAAGTTTGCTCGCTGGCTGAAATGAATGCATGGATGTAGCGTGACTCTCCCTAACTGCTCGCTGGCTGGCGGCTGCTCCGTCCCTCCTCTGAGACGACTCACCTGCTTTTTTTCATTGATCAGTCTGCCACAATGCCGATTACCAGATGACGTCCCAGTTCCAGATCCGGCGCAGTCAGATGGAGAGGAGGAGGAGATGATGGCGGTGGCACAAATAAGGAGGCGGAACGGGACTCCAGGAACAGCCTTCGCACATGCACCGCCCAGGTCTGCCGCAGCATTTGACCCCATTCGCCCAATCTCAGGGCACCATCTATTAAACATGGCCGCCGGATCGCAGGGGAAAACAGTAAATAGTAATTTGGAGGATTTAAGTAAAGTGACACACAATTGTGCGGGATTTGGCCCCCCCCCAAATGTTGCGCCCGGGGCAACGGCACCCCCTGCCCCCCCATGCTACGCCACTGCCTACACATCCCTCTGTATGCTTTGAAAAAGGCGGGTGGTAAGTATATCGGGATGGTCTGCATTTTGTATAGTAAGCGAGGTAAAACTGTCATCTTCAGGACAGCGGCCCGTCCAAACCATGAAAGGGTAGGCACGTTCCACTTCAAAAGATCTTGTTGTATAAGTTTTAGCTCTGCTAGGAAGTTTGTAGTGTACAGTGTTTTTAGATTGGCTGCTAATTGAATGCCGAAATAAGTGATGGCCTCTTTTTCCCATTTAAACAGGAAATTTGATTGGCATTGACTCACCAGGCCACTCGGCAATGAGACATTTAGTGTGAACGATTTGGACAGATTGATTTTTAGATTCGAGATGCGTTGGAAGAGGTCTAAGATTGGCATAAGATTGGGTAGGGACGTCAGTGGTGAGGTAAGAAAGAGCAGGATGTCGTCCGCAAAAGCCGCTATCTTGTATTCTTTTTGGTGGACTACAATGCCCTTTATGTTTGGATTCTCTCTTATGCAGCGAAGCAAGGGTTCTAAGGTTAGGATGTAGAGTAAGGGCAAGAGAGGACACCCCTGTCTAGTGCCATTATGGATGGGAAAGGCGTTCGATAGGTGACCGTTAACGCGAACTCTAGCTCTTGGATTAACATATAGGGAGCCTATAAATGCGCGCATCACACTCCCTAAACCAAGAGAAATCAGCGTCGCTTCCATATAGTCCCAGGCCACTCCATCGAATGCCTTCTCCGCATCTATTGCCAGGAAAAAAACCCTCTTGTTGGGAGGAGGTGAGCCAGTGGTTTAGATTCAGGGCCTTGATGGTGTTGTCCCTGGCTTCCCTGCCAGGGACAAAATCCACTTGGTCCAAGCCTATCCAGGCTGGTACATGGAATGCTAGTCGATTGGCCAGAATTTTAGAAAAGCGTTTGATATCCACATTTAAGAGCAAGATCGGCCTATAATTGGCCACGTTAGTCGGGTCTTTATTTTCTTTGTGGATTACAGAGATGTAGACTTCTCTTAGTGTCTCTGAGGGGCAGGAATCGGTGGCTAATGTATTAAAGGCCTTCAGGAAGCGTGGGGCTAGGAGGTCTGCAAAACTTTTATAGTATTGCGCCGAGAAGCCATATGGTCCCAGGCATTTGCCAGGTTTTGTGGCTTTTAGGGCCTCTGTCCACTCTTCTGAGGTCAAAGGTGCTTTTCTAGCGCAATCTTGTCAGCCTCAGAAAGGGCTTTAGGGCTGTATTTGTTAAGGAAGTCCTTTATCAGTTGCGATCATGTCTCAACATTGGTAGGGTTCTGATTCTGAATTGCCCCTTTAAGATTCACTATAAAAGTGACAAAATTGGTGTGCAATCTTCTCGTTTTTGGAGTAAGTTGTTCCTGACGAGTTAGTCACATGGTGCACTGTGTGGGTCTGTGTGCATTTCTGCGTAGGTCTGGCTAGCAGCTTGCCTGGCTTATTGCCTTGTTCATAAAACAGTTTGCGTGATAGAACAAGTCCCCTGTGTGCTTTCATTTCCTCCACTAACTGCGCTCGCATGTCTGCTAGTTCTTTAGCTACTTGGAGAGCCTGAGAGCATTTATGTTGGGCTTCCAGCCTAGCTATTTTCTGGGAGAGAGAGATAATCAACTCTTGATGTGTCTTCTTCCTCCTAGCAGCTATAGCAAGGAAGTGTCCTCTTATGACACACTTATGTGCCTCCCATTGAACCATGGGAGACATCTAAGGTGTGTCATTTAGGTAGAAGTAATCAGTAAGGGCTTGTTTAATGTTTGCTGGATCTCCAGGGTCCGCAAGAGTGGAGGCATCTAGTCTCCACGTCCTGGTGGACTCCACTCTTTGTGAAAATTTTAGGGTAATCGGGTGGTGGTTGGAGAGGGCCATACTTTCAATGGTCGCGACTTCAAGATATGTCAGGTCAGATTGGTGAATGAAGAGGTAGTCCAGCCTCGAGTATCGATTGTGGAGTGATGAGAAGAATGTATAGTCCCTTTCCCTAGGGTTAAGGGTGCGCCAGGTGTCGTGTAGTGCAAGAGAGTTCAATTGAAGTTTCACTTGTCGCAGAGCCGAGAATAGAAGGGAGGAGGTGCCTGTGGAGGTATCCACTAAGGGGTCAAGGGCTATATTAAAGTCGCTCCCCAATATTAGTAGACCTGTTTGGAAGGAGGCAAGTTTTAGGAATATCTCTTTTAGAAAGGTCACCCTCTTGGAATTGGGGCAGTATATGTTTGCCAGGGTCATAGGTTTTCCTTTCCAGGTGCCTTTTAAGAAAAGGAACCTGCCCTCAGAATCCAGCATTTGGTCTGTGAGGTGAAACATGAGTGACTTAACCAGCAGGATGGAAACACCTTTTGTTTTGGAGTCTGCGCAAGTCGCACGATATGCTTCGGGAAAACGTTTGTTAGCAAGGCGGGGTACAGACACCGTTTTAAAATGGGTCTCTTGTAGGAAAACCACATTTGCTCTGCAACGGTGAGCCTCTGCTAAAACACTGCTACCTTTTTCCGGCACATTGAGGCCCTTGGCATTTAAAGAATATACTTTGAGCGATAAAGGAGCTGATGTTCGGATTGTGGAAGACATGGGAAAGTAGTATCAGTGTGCGTGGATCTCACCTATAGACGTAGACGAAAAGGGGTCACAGGGGGGGAGAGGAGGGGTAGGAGGGGTGGGAGGTGGGAGCTAAGAAAGAAAAGACTAGAAAGTGTCAAGAGAAAGAGAGAAATAAAAGATGTCCAAAGCCAATAAATGCGCTGCAGGTATTACAGGAGATGTGGTAATTCTCCATAGTGCAGGTAGTTCTTAAAGTAAACCGGAGGTGAACGTAGACCTGCCGATCCACCTAATTGAGTTGGTTCAAGGAGTGTGAGAATGGTGAGGGGAGAATACCGGTGACTGTCAAAGGGGAACCTGCCTCTTTGAGGTGAGAAAGCGCTCTAACACCAGGGAAGGAATCCGTACACCCGCCACCCAGAACCTCCCAAAATAATGTTTAAATTCCTGTGGGACAATCACAGGCCAAGGGACCCATATGCTTTGTTTTTTTGAAAAGCTCTTGGGTTGCTTTTTGTATGTTTTGGCCCATTGTCCAGTTGTACTGTCAAGCATGGTTCTATTAGTTTTGCAGCATTTGGCTGAATATAAGCAGACAGTATAGCTCTGTATGTAGGCAAGTTGGGCCTGTTAGTTAGTTATTTGGCTTCCCAGGTCATGGGGAAGGGCTTGATAATTTTTGCTGCCTTCCCTGAGTATGTTCACTGGCTTTTTTGGAATCTAGCCTCCCTCCTGTGTATTATAAAGGGGGAGAGGTTTGTGTCCCAGGAGTCGGAGGCTTCATAGAGAATGGGAATCTTGTTGAAGTCTGCTTGCACCTATGGTCCACAAACAAATCACCGGTACATGTGTAGCCATGAGCATCTCCATCCAAGTTTTTCCATTTGTGAACTTGTGAGACTTCACCTCTGCAAATACACTGGGGCAACCACAGATAGGTGTAGTTAGAAGGACATTTATTCTTGTTGTACATGTTGTACTGGATTTTCAGTAAAAGTTGTTCAACTGTCATGAGTTTGGTTTGAAGTTATTCAAGGGGTGCATGTTGGGTCTATACTGGAAATTACGATGAATAAACGCAGGGAAGACCCAACAGAGGGAATCATTACGAGGAGTATCAGAATTCCCCAAGAGTTCCTCGGATATATGAAGTCCCAGTAGAAAATCGTTTTAGTCCACTACAGAATTATTCAGAAAATCAAGATGAGGAGTCAGGATATAATGAGCGGGATTATAGACCACCACAGGATAATTTTAGACGCCCCAATGGACCTCCGGGTGCGGCCCCTTTAAGGACCAAGACTGACAATTTTTTAGGGAAAGAAAAAGCAAGAAAAGAAAAACTAAGAGTGGATGCAAGGGAGGGAAGCGGAGCCATCCCCAAATAGAGAAAGAGGTAAAATGTGAAGGTGTTTTTAATTTAAGTGGAATAGAACTAAGAATGGGTCCTGCAGGATTTACAAATATATATCATAATCTTAAAAAAGATCTCACAAATCAATATAAAAAATTATTAGTTCAGGAGGGTCTCAGGAAAGGACTTATTAACAAAAATGAAAAAGAATCCCTAATCCCTATACGAGAACCCCCTAACGGGGCTTTAAAGCAGCCAGAAAAATACAGTATTCATGGTTGAAAAAATTCAATTTTATTAATACAAAAAATATATATAGATAGCATGATATAAAAATCACTAAGGATAAATACTGACTAGTCAAGTCATGACATGATCTGAGTATGGCATACCATTATAATGGACAAAGCATGCAATTAAACCAGGCACTAGACACAACGCATACAATAACGGCCAAGGTTATCTTGGAATCAATTCATAAAAGCAGTAGCAGCAGATATGGCCTGTGATACCATACATGTGTGTGGGGTAACAGAAGTTGTATATATTAATCCTGACGCGTTTCGACCCTTTCTGGGTCCTCTTCAGAGGATAGTTGCCCCCTAAGAAAAAGGTCAACATGTGTCAAACATGGCATCAAGACCGATAGTACCAGAATTATGTACTTGCACCATCATATTAAAGTTGTCTAAATCATATAGTTACCTATTGTAGAAATTATGGCGTTTCCACATGCAGTTTAGGTATTATGAGTTGTTATATTTTTGGATGGTGCAGTTCCTCTTTAGCTCCCCTGTCTCCCCCGCGTCGGAGCAGCTCCCAGGAGAGCGGACGGTGGGTCAGGTACCCTTGTACCCATTATTAATACCTTTACCAAAATCCTCACAGCTGGGAAACTTTCCTATCTGTATAGAGTAATATTGTGACTTCTTGCTCTTCAGTATGTAACACTTTATACCCCTCTATATTTCTGGCAATAACCTACATCCCCCCCTAGGTGCTTCTCGGGTTGTTTTCTGCCCCTCCTTCCCCTAATATCCCCGCCCTACACGGGGGCTATTAGATGTGATCCCTTGCAAGACACACCTGACCCACCGTCCGCTCTCCTGGGAGCTGCTCCGACGCGGGGGAGACAGGGGAGCTAAAGAGGAACTGCACCATCCAAAAATATAACAACTCATAATACCTAAACTGCATGTGGAAACGCCATAATTTCTACAATAGGTAACTATATGATTTAGACAACTTTAATATGATGGTGCAAGTACATAATTCTGGTACTATCGGTCTTGATGCCATGTTTGACACATGTTGACCTTTTTCTTAGGGGGCAACTATCCTCTGAAGAGGACCCAGAAAGGGTCGAAACGCGTCAGGATTAATATATACAACTTCTGTTACCCCACACACATGTATGGTATCACAGGCCATATCTGCTGCTACTGCTTTTATGAATTGATTCCAAGATAACCTTGGCCGTTATTGTATGCGTTGTGTCTAGTGCCTGGTTTAATTGCATGCTTTGTCCATTATAATGGTATGCCATACTCAGATCATGTCATGACTTGACTAGTCAGTATTTATCCTTAGTGATTTTTATATCATGCTATCTATATATATTTTTTGTATTAATAAAATTGAATTTTTTCAACCATGAATACTGTATTTTTCTGGCTGCTTTAAAGCCCCGTTAGGGGGTTCTCGTATAGTTTTTTGCAATTTTGGGGTGTGCGGCCTATCTGTCTACACTCATTTTAGTGCCTTTGTTGTTTGTCAAGAATCCCTAATCCCTTTGGCCCCAAGGATGGCCCCAAGGATGCCCATTACCTATTATTTACCAAAGGTTCATAAAAAACCCCAAAAACCCCCAGGTAGGCCCATTGGGAGCGGGATTGACTCGGTAACATCCCGCATTGGTAAATTTTTTGATTTTTTTCTTGCAGCCTTTGGTCAGAGAAACCCCTGCATTTTAAAAGATTCTAGACAAATTATTAATGAAGTGTCTGCTATAAATGTTGCGATGGATGTCTTGCTATTCACAGCGGACATCTCCTTGCTATATGCTATTATCCCACATCAAATAGGATATATGGCGGCAAGATATTTTTTAATGTAGAGATGAGTCGATAACAGAATCCCTGAGAATTTATTTAAAAATTACTTCAATATGCCATGGAGCATAACTACTTTTACTATGGAGGAGAATTTTACCTACAATCCACAGGCGTAGCAATGGGGGCTAAATTTGCCCCCAGCTTAGCCAATTTATTTATGGTTCTATGGGAAAATGATTTTTTGTTCTCATGTGGGGACTCTCGTCTCCTTTTCTGGCATCGCTATATAGATGATGCCTTCTTTTTGTGGAGAGGAGACGCAGAGTCGCTGCATGAGTGTACAAGGTATCTCAATTCCAATCAGTGGGGCGTCAGATTTACTTATGCATTTAGTGCATCCTCCATTTCCTTTTTAGATTTAGGGATTTTTAAAGAGCAGGACTTACTGATGACTAGGACTCACTTTAAATCTACTGATAGGAATGGTTACATTCCAGTAGAAAGTTGTCACCGTCCCAGTTGGCTTAAGGCCATCTCCAAAGGCCAATTTCAAAGAATTAGAAGAAATTATTCCAAAACAGAAGTTTTCTCAACACAAGCTGAAATTTTAACAAAACGTTTCATTGAAAAAGGTTATAATTGAGAGAGTTTGGACTATGAATTAGAAAAAGTATGCAATATGAATAGAAATCAACTATTGATGCCAAAGAATAAGGAACAGAGTGAAAATAATCAACATGAATCTGCGTTTACCACAACTTTCTCTTCACAACATTGGTGAATTAACAAGATTATTAAAAAGCATTGGTAAATATAAAAAAAATGATAGGATTCTTGGTCCCAAACTTCCAGAAAAACCTAATGTAATTTTTAGGAAAAGTAATACACTTAAGGATACTCTGGCACAAAGTGTCATGCACCCCCACTCTCCTAGGGTCGGTATTTTTGGTAACCTGCATGTTTTTTTCCCATGTAAAAGGTGTAAAGTTTGAAGAACATCAAGAACTATTAGAACTTCATCTTTTTCCTCAAACTCCACATCCAAAGTATATAAGATTGATGATTTTATTACTTGTGGGACAGTAGGGCTTATTTATTTATTCATTTGACCGTGTGGTCTCCAATATGTTGGAAGAACCGTACGGGCATTAAAGGTCAGAATCGGTGAACATTTGGCCAATATCCAGAAAGGATTTATTGGTCATAGTGTATCCAGACACTTTCGGGAATGCCATAGGAGGGATCCCTCCGTAATAAAAGTCATTTCCATAGAAAAATATTCCCAAATTGGAGGGGTAGTAACTTGAAGAGACAGATTTCACATAGGGAAACTCGATGGATATTGGACCTCCAATCCTACAGTTCCCTGGGACTTAATGTAGAATGTGACATCAATTGCTACATTAATAATAGCTAATATTGTTTGTAGGTCTGTCTATTTGATATATTTTTATAAGTATAACAATTAACGTAGGAGTGGCTTTATTCAACCATTTATTTGTTATATAACTCTGTCCTATAGGGGCTGTCGGATGGAGTAGCCATATGCTAAAGCCACACATTAAACCAATTTTTTATTTAATTTATTTGATATACATTTACTTTTTGAAGACATGGTTTATAATACACCAAGCAGGTTGGGATATTCAGTGAATCATTAATTACTGCTATATATAGTAAGATTTTTCCAATTCCTGGGTCTATTGTTTAATGATAATTAACGGTATCTTCTGTGTTAATCATGTATATATATATATATATATATATATATATATATATATATATATATATATATATATATAAAATCATATACTTATACCTATTAAATAGGGTAGATTTAATAATGAGTTTTACAGCATAGAAATGTGTTGCAATAGGTCTTATTGTTGTTCTATATGATGAAATTCTTTTAAAAAAAATATGCAGCATTTGTGTGACACCTGGGAGGTATGGATAAATCTGTACTTCCTCCCCTGCCTAATCTAGTATAAAGGACGTGGTGCGTGACATCTGAGGTCTATCTCCGTTCTCAGTCGATGCTTCTTAAAGGGAAACATGTCTAGTGGAGAGACTTCCTGTGATGTCACCATGCACCAGACTGCAGTTTGAAAATCCACGGCTGTGTTTCTATGAATTTCTTTGTTTGTTAATGTGCATTACTTGGAATAAAATAACCATTTCTACTGCACTATGAAGTTTCCTCTTCTTTGAATTTTCATATATGCTGGAGAGCAATATAGCAGATCGATTGGAAGCTTTGGAATTGCTTGAAAACCATTCCTTGTTCTCTGGTGGATCAATTGTATCAGCAGGAGGAGCATTTAACATTGGAGCCGACAGAGTGAAATATCGCAGTTACTGTAATAATCAAGGGTGTTTGATCCCTATAATCTGGGGTCCATCTTGTCTGGTAAGGGGCCAATTGTTTTAATCTTTCTCTGTTGGGATGTAAAAGAGCTTACCGCTAAATATAATGGATATCCATGCGTTGCACTGGAATTATACATGGACACTCACCATATTTAAATTTATGTTAACTGATCTCTTTTGACTTTAAAATTAGGGTTTTTTCTTCAATTTAAAATTTTTAATAATTTTTTCACTGGTTTGGTTTATCACCTTCTTTGGTTTTTCACAGTGATTTGGAAGTTTATATGGTTTGGGTCTGTAATAGCACTATGGGTTATGCGTAACATCACTAAAAGAGGTTAACCCGTAAGGCTAAGAAAATGCGGTAGATGCCATAGATAGCCGCTAGGAAGAACAGCTACAGTAACTAGTCATTTGGCATGGTACTTGATTAGGTGGCAGGTCCTCTGGTAGAGAGGGGGTTGGTGCTCTGAGTCCCTCCCTAGCTCCTCCAGTCACCAGGGGCAGACTAGCATTACGGAGATACAAGGCCTGATCACGAGGTACGGAAAGGAAAGAGTTAACGGAGAACATGTTTCATTCCATTACTGGGAGTGAAGTAACGGAGGTACGCTGGACTGGTGGAGTGGACAATGGCTGTACATGTCCCTCCTAATGCAACATATACATCAGAACAAGTGTCTGGTGTTATGGGATGAAACATCTGGTGAAGGAACTCCGTACATTATTGCTGCACTCAAGTGGCTCAAATCTGAGTTGGGGGACTGCCTTAATGTTTGATTCTTCACGTGACAGCAGCCTCTGCCTGGTTCAGGGCATTGGTGAGCACGCCTTCAAGTGTGGTGTTGACCCACATGCATGGGCACAGCTAGACACCATCCACATGTACACTTCAGAATTCATCCATCTGTCAGCATTCATATCATCAATAAACACAAGTGACCTGGTTCCACTGACAGATATACATACCCAAAACATATCTTTGCCTCCTGTTTCAAAACTGCAGCTCAATTAAAAAAGCTTTAACATTTAGGTTACTTTCACACTGGGGCCGCCAAACGCTAGCACTAAAGCGCTGCTCGTTTTAGCGGGACTTTTCGGCTGCTGGTGGGGTGTTTCTAACCCCCGCTAGTGGCCAAAGAAGGGGTTAAAAGCATCCGTGTTGAGGTGCTTTGGAAGAGCTTTTCAGGTGCTTTGGAAGCGCTGCCCATTCATTTCAATGGGCAGGGCGAACAGCACTCTCAAACGAACCCAAAGATGCTGCTTGCAGGACTTTTTCTAACGTCCCGCAAGCGCATCGCCCCAGTGTGAAAAGTCCCACTGAAATGAAAGGGAGGCAGCATTATTTAGAGTCTATATTTAGCACTAAAACGCCTGAAAACCGCTTTAGTGTGAAGCCACTAGCTTTTATAAGGATTTTTATTTTAGCCATGAGAGTATAAATTTCAAATCTCCTTGGGCTCGGCTGAAAATAATGTCCCCTTACAATGAACATCCTTATTCAGGTGTTCTAGCTATGTAAATTAAAGAGAAGTGTGGGAGTATAAAAAAAAAAATCATACTCACCTATGTGGCTGCAGTATCGGTGTGATGCTGCAACTGTCCCCCACTGGCTCTAAGACTGAGAACTGTATGATCACACGACCACTGATTGCTCAGTTCTCAGGCTTCACTTAGCAGAAAGCAGTGAATGTCAGTCACCTACTCTCTGCTCTTCCCTTTCAGAGGTCACGCAAGTGCCATGCTGTGGAGGGGGTGGGATCTTCTGGCTCAGGCTCTCAGCACTGAGAGGCTGAACCAGCTGCCATTTAGGCATCTGGGTGGATCTCGACCTTAATCTTCTCATGCCTAAGCCTATTTCTGACATTTGTTACTTACAAGTTAAAATCTGTATTTTTTTTGCTAGAAAATGACTTAGAACCCCCAAACATTATGTATATATTTTTTTTAGCAGAGACCCTAGAGAATAAAATAGTGATCTTTGCAGTAATTTTATGTCACACAGTATTTGCGCAGCTGTCTTTCAAATGCAATTTTTTTGGAAATAAGACAATTTCATGAATTAAAAAAAACGAAACAGTAAATTTAGCCCAATTTTTTTGTATAATGTAAAAGATAATGTTACACCGAGTAAATAGATACCTAACATGTCATGCTTTGAAATTGCGCACTTGTGGAATGGCAACAAACTATGGTACCTAAATATCTCCATAGGCGACGATTTAAAAGAATTTAACAGTTACCAGGTTAGAGTTACAGAGGAGGTTTTTTGCTAGAATTATTGCTCTCGCTCTAACCATCGCGACAATACCTCACATGTGTGATTTGAACACCGTTTACATATGCGAGTGCGACTTACGCATGCGGTATGCAGTCTGCTGCGCGAGCTCGCGGACACAGGGGCGCTTTAAAAAAAAAAAAACATTTATTATTTATTTTATTTATTTATTTATTTTTACACTGTCACTTAAAAAAAAAATCTGATCACTTTTATTGCTGTCACAAGGAATGTAAACATCCCTTGTGATAGTAATAGGTGGTGACAGGCACTCTTTATGGAGGGATCAGGGGTCTAAAAGACCCCAAAGCCCTTCTTTGTACTTCTGCGGCAATTCTACATACTGTCATTTTTTAAAAATCGGCGTCATTGGCAGCCAGGTAAATCCGAAGTGGCATTGTGACGTCGCTTCCGTGTCTTTACATAGGAGACTGGAATAAAGCCGTTTTCAGCTTTGTTCCGGTCTCAACCTAGCCGGCAGAAGTGCTGGATTGTGGAGTGGGTCCCCAGTGGGACGGGAGGACCGGGAACAGTCACAGAAGGCAGCGGGGGGGGGGGAGTTTAGCTTGTTTAGCATAACAGCCGCATCTTTTAGCCGCATCGATTGTTATCCCTAAAAATCTGACTGCCCGCTCTAAAAAACGGTACTGGGGCAAACCCTGCAGCTGCAGGCATTACCCCGGGTTAGCCCCTTCAAGCCGAGGCCACATATGTGTGTACAGTCCGTGCTAAGGGGTTAATGTTGGGATTCCTCCAGAGCATGGACCGGCTCTGTGACGTTGGCAAAGTGGGCTTTTATTTTACACAATTTTTTGTGTGTGAATTAGTATCTGGTATCTGGGGCCCTCTATTGTTTAAAGGAGGCTTCCAGACTGCAGTAAGTCCTCTTGTCTGCAGACCCCCACAACAACCGAAACAGGTTTGTGAGGAATGCTGGGTAACCAGTGCACCCCTGTGCCTTTAAAGGAGGAGTGGGCTCGCTCTAGGCAAACCTTCTCTCAATCCATCCATTACTATATATGTGCTTATACTATGGAGGCTCATAAAACTTATAGGGTTAGGACTACAGATAATACTGGGGTGCCTTGTCGTGGCCTCTGCAGCATACGCATGTAATTGCAAATGTGTGCAAATAAAACCCCTGTTTTTAATGTGAACTGTTAGACAGGACAATTCAGTTTGTTGCAGGCTGTTTGCTAAGTTGAGCTGAGAAATTTTCTTTGTTTGACATGTGTCGTCCTTCCATGTGCTCCTTGCTATTAAGGCCAGTTATGAGTTTGGGCAGTTGCCGTTTGTATTATGAGGCATAGGCCCTTGTCTTCATCAACATGGGGATAAGGTGCTTTGCTGGGGGGGCCCACCCGGCAAGGCTCTCCTCCATATTGGGGGCATGAGGCCTGGTATGGTTCCCGGAGGATGTCGCATGCTCACCCTTCCTTTGCTGGCCTCCCAGGTTGTGTGCTTAGATTAAAGGTGCAGTATGCATTTTTAGGGGGACCTCGCGCTTTTGTTTTTTTTTGCTTGGGACCCCCCTTGAAATTCATAACAGACTCAAGGGATCTGGTAAGCATTTTGGGGGAACACTATGCAGTTTTTGATTGTCATTCCTGCTGTAGGATACGCTACAGCAAAAGTGACATTTACAAAATGTAAAAAAAGTTTAAATTGCCAGCAAATAACATATCATTGATGGCTTCTTTAAAATAAAAAAGCACACAGACCCATGCAAAAGTCCTCCAAGATGCATAGCAGACTTCTTTGTCTTCTGGGGGGCCATTGGGGATATCTGCATGCTGTTTTTTAATTTTTGTTTTTGGGGGGGTGGGGTGGTAGTGCCCATTCTCAATACTATTTTTGACAACGCTTTTCCTATTAGCCCAGAAGCTGGGCATTTTTGATTTGACTGATTGAGGCATGTCTGTGGAGTTGGGGAGAGTGTATTTTTTTACAATTGTTTTTCTAGTGTCACATAAAAAATATAGATGAAATGTAAAAACCAAAGTCTTTATTTGACATGTAAAAAACTTTACCATTCTTTGCACCAGAAATTTAATTTTATGGTTATTAAAAATGGTAAAATATGTATCATGTTGCCTCAAATACACATGAGAACCTCTATTTCTTTCCATTCCCCGAGAGCCTTCCACAACCTTCACCCCCTCCCTCCTTAACTCTCCTTCTCTGTCTTCTCTCTTCATGTCTTTCCGCTCTCTCCCCCAAATCTCCCTTTCCACGTTTCTGCCTCTAGAGGAAACCTACACCCTTTCCATACTCTTATTCCCTTTGACCTCACTTTTTCTACCTCTAGTTACGGCATCTGTTTCTATAAAATGTCTTCTTCATTTTAACCCACACTCCTTCTCTCTGCTAATAAGCAGCTGTTTCCATTTCTTCTTTTCTGTTTTCCTAATTTCCTTGGAAGCTTGGAAGCTTGGAAGAACCCAAGAGCTGGTCTTGACTGAATTGTTACTCTTTACCATATCTCTACTAGACTTCTTTTTCCCAGCTAGACCTTCTTTAGGGATTCGACCACTCGCAACTTTTTCATTGTTATATGTTAAAACATTCAAGATTCATTTATGAAAATGGGTACAGCTGATGATAGTCTGTTGCATAGTGAAACCTGTTTCTACGAACACTGTAGATCATGTGTTCTTCTCTTCTGTCTTCTTTATTGGTTCTATGCTAATGAAGAACATGATTATCTTTTCATTCACTATGCTTTGATAAATAAAGTTTTATAATTTATATATATATATATATATATATATATATATATATATATATATATATATATATATTCATATATATTAAGTTATAGCATAAGCTACTGTAGCTACTGTTATCTACTATAACTTGTTTCAAAACTGTTTCTGGTTAAATGAAACAATCTGTATTTTTTTAATGTCTTTTTGCCTGTAGATTGCATGAAAGTAGCATAATTATTTCCAAATGAAAGCCTTGTTTGTTTTTTAAAAGAAACTATTGTCATATTTGGGTATTCTAAGTAATCTCAAACGTATTGTGGAATCAATAAACCCATAGTTAAAATGTAAAAAAAATTGCACTGCTCCAAAGGGGTTTACAGGTATAAGAGCTGAAGTAGTTAAATAAATATGGATTTTCCATTTTGACTTGAATGTACCTTTAAGAACTCATTAAGCTTCCTGTTTTAATAGCTCTACCAATTATCTACAAAAAAAGAACAAAAGTGTTTATGGTGCCTTGAACCTTTTCAGTTTTGAAGGCAGCTGTACCTCGCTAACCACAGACCGTATTAATGATATAAAATAAATACACAACCACAATGAATGTTCATAATGAAGGTACAAACATTACCATCAGGGATTGCTTATTGAGAATTTTAATAAACCAGCTTATCTGATGCAGGCAGCATTATAGCTAGATTTTTATAAATTGCATCAGCCTAGAAAATATCATTAAAGAGATCTTTTTTCTTCAGATCACTGTTTCTTTTTTATCTGCTTTTTGATGTGACCTCACGCTTTCTATATTACTGACAAAGAATGAAAAATAAAAAGTTCTTTAATTGAACTTCACTATAGCCGAAGAAAAAAGTTATCCTATATATTGTTATTAATAAAAACTTCAGTCAAACAGCTAAAGAGATGATAGACATTTGTTTACCAGTTTGTTGCTAAAGAATTTTTAATTCTGTATGACAAGTCTCATGGATTACAAACCTTTGCCTGTTTCATAGCTAGGCATTTGACCCATGTAGCACTTACCCCTGAAGGAACCACTGGGTGTGTTAGGACCCCTGTTCCTGTGCCCACAAATCTGAATATAGCACCAAGCAGTCTGACACCTGGTTGGGTGGGGAATATTTATTGCAGGTATACTGTAGATAACTTAAGGTATATAGACACCAGAAATTACACAGCAAATGGTTAAAAGAGAAATATGACCAAATCTTTTTTGGCCATATTTCACTTGTGGGTCACAGGATTGCACTTACTTGTATTCTGCTGTGACCCAAAAGCCTGCTGTCATCACAGGAGCTGGTCCAGGCTATGGAAGGATCCCAAAAATAATGTTGGGATGTACCCTGATACCTTGCAGGGCTTTTTTCCTTAGAGAATAGGTGCAGGAACTCTCTCTTTCCAAGTCACCCCTTGTCTCTGCCCCTACCCACCTCCAAGCACCGTTCCTTGGTTCCACCCCCTACCCACCTCCCAAACCCACCCCATTTAGAGAATACAGTAACATTTGTGGTACTAACTAATTTGTATAGAACTTGTTAATAATAACAAGTAAAGCCATAAAATAGATTCCCTGCAGCCAGCAGGTGGTGCCGTGGCTGGGATATGAATGGAGGACCCTAGTGCTTGTAGATAAAAGTACTAGCCACTGTACTGCCTGAATTGCCCATTCTCTAGAAGTTAAAGTGGTTGTAAACCCTTACAACACACTTTTTCCTACAGGTAAGCCTATAATAAGGCTTACCTGTAGCTACCCTGGATATTTCCTAAACCTGCATGGTTTAAGAGATATCCCCTATATTTGCATGTGTCGACGTTATCGGCATATGCACACTGAAGCAAACTGAAGCAATGGCACGTACATGTCGTTGCTTCAGTGAGTGTGCCGTTACCGGCAGCTCCCATGCGCATGCACGAGAGTGACGTCATTGCGGCTCCAGCCAATCACAGCGCGAAGCCCGCGATACCCGGAAGTAACTCCGGGAGCGATGTCGGCCACCAGAGTGGTGTATGAGGAAGGCTGCAGGGGCTTCGATCTCAGGTAAGTAATTCATAATGAGCTAGTATGCTATGCATACTAGCTCATTATGTCTTTGTCTTGCAGGTTTTTTTTTGTCCTAGGGTTTTTAACCACTTTAATCCAGATAACATATATTTCAGATGAGTATTTAGCTGCTTGCCAAGGTCTGGGCTTTAACCGCTTGCCGACCAGCCACCGTAGTTATACTGCGGCAGGTTGGCTCGGCTGCGCAAATCGTAGATGTACATCGGGCTCAGACACGGCGATCTGTGGGCGTACGTGCGCCCATTGTCCAGCGGGGGTGCCAATCAGTGGGTCCGGTGGACTCGATGTCCGCTGGCCGCCCGCGATCGTTCCCCGCAGTGACAGAATGGGGATCTGCCATAGTAAACAAGGCAGATCTCCGTTCTGACAGGGAATGACACACAGATCCTGTATTTCTGCTATGCAGGAAGACAGATCTGTGTGTTGTTCCAGGCAGCCCATCCTCCCTATAGTTAGAACACACAGTGAGGGAACACATTTAACCCCTTGATTGCCCCTGATGTTAACCCCTTCCCTGCCAGTGCCATTAGTAAAATGTCAGTGCATATTTTTAACACTGATCAGTGTAATAATGTCACTGGTTCCCAAAAAAGTGTAAAAAATGTCAGTTAGGTGACCAATCTGTCCGCCGCAATGTCGCAGTCCCACTAAAAAATGCAGAACATTGCCATTACTAATGAAAAAAAAACATTTTTAATGCTATAAATCTGTCCCCTATTTTGTAGATGCTATAACTTTTGTGCAAACCAATCAATATACGCTTATTGTTTTTTTTTTATACCAAAAATATGTAGCAGAATACAAAAAACCACAGAGGTGATCAAATACCTTCAAAAGAATGCTCTATTTGTGGGAAAAAAAGGACATCAATTTTGTTTGGGTACAGCATTGCAGGACCACGCAATTGTCAGTTAAATTGATGCAGTGTCGTATCGCAAAAAAATGGCCTAGTCAGGAAGTGGGTAAATCCTTTCCGTGGCTGAAGTGGTTAAATCTGAAAACTCTGTGTTGATATTAACGTTGAATATTTAATGCAGTAATGTATTGTTTGCAAATAAAATTAACTGTAATGCCCCGTACACACAATGAGATTTTCCTACAGAAAATGTATGATAGGACCTTGTTGTCGGAAATTCCGACCGTGTGTAGGCTCCATCACACATTTTCCATAGGAATTTCCATCACACAAAATTTGAGAGCTGGTTCTCAAATTTTCCGACAACAAAATCCATTGTCGGAAATTCCAATAGTGTGTACACAATTCCGATGCACAAAGTTCCATGCATGCTCGGAATCAAGCAGAAGAGCCGCACTGGATATTGAACTTAATTTTTCTCAGCTCGTAGTACGTGTTGTACGTCACCAACTTTGTGTGACCGTGTGTATGCAAGACAAGTTTGAGCCAACATCCGTCGGGAAAAAACCATGGGATTTTGTTGTCAGAATGTCCGATCGTGTGTACAGGGCATAACTGTAATACATACAACTGGCCCATGTACTTTCTATATGCTGGCTTCTTATGTTTTCCCGCTTAGAACTGGATGAGTGATGGATTACAATGGCAGCTGACCACACTCTACTAAATTGTACAGTCTTCCAGTCTAAAGCTGGCCATACATGGATCGAAATTTGGCTTGTTCAGGTTGAATTGCGATCCATGTGTGGGCACCCTGGTTGTACAAAAGTCAATCTGTTGATCAACTGTTTTACAACCACCCTGTCTGTTTTTTTTCTGAACAATCAGTGCCTTCAGTTATCTCCCGTAACACTGATCATTGTGTTCTCATGGTGGGGAGGGCTCCCCGCTGGGAGAACACAATAGAATGGAGCATCTTTTTTGATTCAAAATTGAAAAGTAATGATGGTGCTAAATTTAGGTCTATTGTATAGGTAGCTTCTAACGTTGTAGATTTGGTGTGTGAGCGTAGATCCAGCTGCATGCATTATATAGTGTACATGCTGTACAACACACTTGCCTAGATCCAGTCTCAATTCAGGCCTACTATGTCATTTCATGCTGATTGCATTACAAATCATTGTTCAAGCCCTGAAAAAGGGGGGGCCCTTTCCCCTAAAATGATTTGGCTGTCTCTGCTGTTCCTGATAAATAAAGATTTTAAACAAATTGCAACTGAGTTGAAATTTTGTACTCCTAATCACACAATAGAAATGTATCTGTTGAGCGATTGGATTATTGTGATCAGAGAGACAGGGGCCTAAGTCCATAATCGGGACGTTTCCTTTACCATAAACTAAGCTCCAGCAAAAAATGTGCATTACATTATTAAACATTTGAATTAAGCTCTATCCAAAGCGGTTCAGCGCTATCACGCACCTACCAGAATTTATTATAAGAAGGCATCTTTAGTTATTTTACTATGTAAATCTGATTAGTAAATTCCTATCTTTGCTGGCATTTTATACATGATAGAAAACAAATTAAATTTTCCGCTTGCAGATATTTAGAGTAGATATCATATCGAAATACTATAGCGTGTTGCTTGTATTGGCCAGTGATATCTACAATCATTTATACTATACAGTATAATTTCAGCAAAGTCTTTTTAATTACACAGGAGACCTTGGAGACCCGACTCTATAATTAAGGCTGTGCGTTTCTCCACTATATACTTTTCCTTCACATTTGGAAAATGGTATTCCAGCCATAAATTACCTAAATATATTATCACAGCCATCTATTAGTACAGTATTGCTTTACTGTTGTTTAAAGAAGTACTTAGAAGCCTTGTTTAATTACATTATATAGTTCCTCACCTTATTAACTAAAGTAAGGCTGTTCTGTAGTAGATTAATCTCGGACAGCCATTAAAACATGTCTAATTAACTGGAGGGAAGAGACAGTATTAGAAGATCCATCACTTCATTCTTACTTTGAAATTGGGCCCTCCATACAAATCAGCTTATGATTCCTCTAACTGAACCACAAAACAGGGATTGCTTTATTTCTTATTGTTTTATCTAGCCATAAGTATATGATTCTCTTACCTTGATTTGCATATTATTTGTTATTCATAAACAGCGATAAAGTAAGGAGGAAGAATATTTGTGGCATCTTTTGGTGCCTGAAAAATCTCTAGTGAAAGTCATAGGGCATTTGCCAAGAGCACAATCCCTCCAGGGCCATGCTAGACCTGACAACCTGAGTTGCAGATCTCCCTTTTTCTGCTGTGATGCACCCATGTAGGTATTGTTCCCAAGGTGAAAACTCACGAGATAGTAGAACCTCACACCATGAAAGAGGTCAATACACACCTCAGACTTGTTCCAACAGAATTTTCATGTTAATGCCAGCTTTTTATTAATGTTGATTATTAATGATGATGTTACTTTCATTATTTTAATAAAAGGGTAGTACACCATTTGGTATTGCTTTTTTATGATTTATTGTGACCAGAAGATATTTACTATTTTGAAACAAGAGGACTGAGGATCCAGGTTGTGTATATTCTAGCCTTGCTAATTATACAAATGCATATTGGCCTCTTTCAAGCTGCGAGGTCCTACAATCTGTATCAAGTCCCAATCCCTGGCATTTAGCAGCTTAAGAATAAATGTGCAGGCCTCTAGCAGGGGGAGATATGATGCAGGTGCAAAGAAGGGCAAGAACTTAGCCAGAGGCAGGAGTGTTTTGAGGACATTTTCAGTAAAAAGGGTTGGATCAGTACCTTCAGAAGCCTTTGGCACACCGAAAATGTGCAAGTTATTACGCAGATTGCAGTATTTGGCGTCCTACACCTTCGACTCTAAGTACTTCACCTTGATCTTAAAAGTATGGAAATCCACTGAATGGTCCCTCTGCTCATCCTCCACCGAGGAGATGCTTTGTTCCACCTCTGCCATCTGTCCCCTAAATGTATCCAGATCCTTTCTTATCAGACTGATTGCCAGGTGGACATGATCCATCTTTTCTGTCAAGGTGGATTGGCAAGCAGTGATCGCTTGCATAAGCACAGCAAAGTTGGAAGTGGCTGCCTCCTCTGTCTGAATGTCCATGCGGCTTGTGGTAATGGGAGCAAGCTCCCCCTCCACTTCTGGTGGCTCCACAGGGTGACCAACATGGTGAGTAGGACCCATGACTATTGGATCAAGGCATAGCTAGCAGTGTCCCTCAAAAAAGGAGTGCCAAGTAACGCCAGTTAGGAGCTAACTGCACCAAGATCATCGCAGGATGAAGGAACCAGACGACAAAGCTGTGCGATCAAGGTGGTGGTGGTCCTTGGACAGTGATTGTTGAAGCCTGGTCACAATCTTGGAGGTCGCTGTGTTCTTCTTTTGGGTGTGAATGGTAGAAGTTATAGTTTCACTCCTAGTGCTGCAATTTACTTTGAAATATGAACAAGAACTACATATACTGTATCATTCTTGTGAGCTTCTGTAGAGATTATTACTAGTGCAGAATATTCTGTGAGGTTTTTAACGTTGCTTAATGTTGGTATAATTTGTTGTCAAAACAGCTGGTGGTGTCAGTAGCAGGATACTAGATATCTCTCATTTATTACCATGACATAAGTTTGCATTATTCTCTCTGCAAACCAGTTTCCCCTTGTGTTTTCATTGATTCTTTTTCCACTCCATATGTACATGTGAATGATACACATAGGATGTATGTTCATATCTATCTAAATAGACAGTTTGGTGTCTCTATAACTGAGCCGTTGGCAAATCACGTTGCTGCCTTCAGCATACAGTGTGTCACCCATTCCTATCAAAGCCTTCCAAAAGCAAATCCTCTTCTCAGGGAAGCAACTACAGCTCATTTGAAGTGAGGATTTTAAAATATGTGTATTGTGTGCAATATTAGTTTATACTGTATGAACCCTTAAAGGCACACACCACAAACCTGAAAATGTAACTTTGGGATGCATACAGGGAGCATAGCCTGTCTTCAGTGTAGTTGCCACCAATCTGATTCTAGTCTGCTTTGGAAGTTTGAATGTGATTAGGCTCATCTACTGACCCTCTAATAAGGCATGTGTTCTTATTCTGCAAGGGATTACAAAGTGGAACTACACTGCATCAGTGAGCATCACAAAGCAAAAATGCTATCTAATTCATTTTTAATATTCAAAGCAAGCTCACATATGTCTCCATGCTTTATTTTGTGGAGATATCACTTTAAAAAACAATCCCCGAGCATTTCTGGCTGTGGCCATCTTGAGTAAAGGCAGATAATTCATGTAGCATTTACTTCCAAGAATCTATCTGCCCCTCCTCCAGAAAACTCCTGGGATGTATGACATTATTTGCCTAGGCATGAAACCAGGAAGTAACGAGGTGCATGCGCGGAGTCTAGCAGGGCAGACATGCATTGTTAGAGCTCCACACCGCTGAGGAGAGAAGAGAAGGACAAAGCGGAGCCTGCAGGCTCAAAAGGTATCCATTTGAACCTTTTTGCCCCAGGGAACAAACTGTGAAAGTTTGGGCAGGAAAAATGGTACTGGGAGGAAGCCGTGGCAGAAATAAAAATCACCTCACAAAGAGCTCACAGGCACTCACTGCAACTAAAGCAGCTCCAGTCACCTCACAATATACAGCATCAGGGCGCTCTCACAGACAGAAAATGTCACAGCAAGACTCTCCATTTGAGTCAGATACAGAACAAATCCTCTCACAAACTTCTCCACAAGCCTCCTCAGCATCCCCAGTAATATTATTACAATTTGAAAAGATGCTTCATAAGAAAAAACAAACCTCAGACCAAATAACAAACAGCCTAACTAAAGAAATAAGAGAGCTGGGAAACCGCACCGCAGCCTTAGAAATAAAAATGGATGAAATTGAAATTACAACCCAAGAAAATATAACAGAATTGGAACAATTAAAAGAAGAGAATTTAATACTTCAAACTAAGCTCAAAGATTACGAAAATAGAGCCAGACGTTCAAACTTGCGCATAAGGGGAATACCTGAAACTGTGACAGACCTGCAATCTACTATTACTGCTCTATTACAAGAACTAAAGCCAGATATCCCTATTGAACGTTTAGAACTGGACAGAGTACACAGAGCCCTCACAGCCAAAAAGAAAGATGGACCCCCACGTGATATAATCACAAAATTTCATTATTACAGAACGAAAGAACAAATACCAATTGCTGCAAGAGAAAAAAAGGAACTTAATTTTCAAGGACACAATTATCAAATTTTTGCTGACCTATCCCAACTTACTATTACTAAAAGACGATCCATGAAACCCCAACTAATGGAACTGCAACGCCACAACATTATGTATCAATGGGGCTTCCCCTTTTCAGTCAGATTTAACTACCAAGGTACAATTTACAGAAGCAGATCAGCAGATGAACTACAACAAACCCTTTTAAAATTAAATCTGACAGAACCCACAAGCAGCAACTCTCCCACACGCAGAAGAATGGCATCATCTTCACCTTCAGGCAGCACCCAGAAAATATCAGAACAAAATGGGAATCATCATTCTCACAAAAGAGGCCGTTATGCCACATCATCCATGGACCAAGAAGATTCAATGGACTGACATCCTATTTCCTGATATCTCTTCATTTATTATACTAAGAGATGGTTCTCTATAAAAAAACTGTATTTATAACTGAATGTAACTGCATTCTGATAGTCACACACTGTGTGGGATCATGTTACATTCCAGTTATATTTCTTATTACTTCTGATTTATATAGCCTTAGAATATATAAGTGAAACAAGGAAATTCTTGTTCAGTTATATATTTTCAGGTAATAACAATAGATTTATTACTTTTTAGGACAAATATGTTCAATAATCCAGAAGTAATGGAAGCTTTTTTCTTTCTTTTCTTAAAACAAATATATTATTACCTAACTAGTTCCTAGAATTATGTTTTTAGTTTATTCTAATCTGAAGCAATACAACCTCAATTTTATGAGTTAACATATCTAAACAGTTACATATGAATAAAATATGTAATTGTTTACTCTAAAAGGGTTAAAATCCCAAAATAATTCAAACCATCTTTATCAATACCAAAGTTATTAACAGTACCTTTCTAACTGAATTATTTAGCCTAGGGCAAAACTAACCATATACAACCACCCTGGAATAAATAATTTCAACAAAAACTATATTCTGCACTCCAATTAATGAATCATCATTTTGATGTCTTTTGACATAGCACTTCTCTCCTGTAAGCGGAAAATCCGTGTACCCCCATTAGCCCTCCTCATTCTCCCAACCATATTATGTGGGAGTGTGACGAAGGCACTTATTCCCCTGAGAGAGATATTTATTCTCTTTCATGGGTAAATTGTGATTACTTGCAAAAAATAATTTATACAATGTATCATCTAATCTCATATGTTTTTTGTTTACTCTTTACTCCAGAATTCACTGGTTTCTTTTCTATCTATTCATCTCTTCAGTCAACACAGGTTGATCAGTCAGCTCTGCATAACAAAAAGTAAGTCAAAACTATTTGATCTGTTACCATGGCACCACTAAATATACTTTCCCTGAATGTTCAGGGAATAAATGTCCCTCAAAAAAGGACCAAAGCCTTCCGTACTTTCCATAACAAGAAGGCTCACATAGTATGCCTCCAAGAAACACACTTCACCAAAGATTCTACTCCAAAATATATTTCTCCTTTTTATCAACAAATATACACGGCTTCTGCCTGTACCAAACAAAGGGGTACTCTAATTGCATTTCACCGATCCACACCATTCACCTTATCATCAGAAATTAAAGACCCAGAAGGTAGATACCTGATACTCATGGGTTATATAATGGATACAGCAATCACAGTGATTTCCTACTACGCTCCTAACAAAGAACCTACACCATTCCTCTCACATATATTACAAGTGATTAATACACACAAAATAGGAACAGTGATAATGTGCGGGGATTCGAACCAGGTCCTCCTCCCATTTCTAGATAAATCACCTTTTACACCATCTAAAATAACTTCTAGATTACCTTTTCCTCAACTTCTTTCCAAATACAATCTGGTAGATTCGTGGAGAGAAAGTAACCCAATGAAAAAGAAATTCACTTATTTCTCGCACCCTCATCAAACCTTCACCAGAATAAATCATATTTTTCTAACAATAGGAATGATACCAGAAATTATTGCATCAGATATAATTCCGATTCCGTGGTTTGACCATAATGCAGTATACACTACTATAGCCTCAGCCATACCAAAAGCGCATGACCCAACGTAGTACTTACCGGACATATTGTTCAAACACCCACTACATCAGATGGCCATTGAACAAGCTTTAAAGGAATACATAACAATTAATAATACAACAGACATTTCCCCAATAACACTGTGGGAAGCTCATAAGCCTGTCTTGCGTGGTACAATACAAAGACTATTTAAACGGGAACGCAAAAATCTAGCAAAAAAACTAGAACTCAATTTTAATGCAGCCTACATATCATTCCAAGATAATCCATCTCAGAGTACAAAATCTCATCTGGAAAAATCTAGATTGGAATATGATCTATTTCTCACTGAGTCAGTTGATAAATCCCTCAAACGCTCCAAACACAATTTCTACATGAATACAAACAAACCAGGCACATATTTGGCATGGGCATTAAATTCAACTAACAAATCTTTCAAACCAATACGTTTGAAATTATCAAAAAATGTTTATACTTGTAATCCAGTTAAAACAGTCCATAAATTTCACTCACACCTCGCAACTTTATACAAGACAAACAATGAATTTAATCCTACAGAGGCTGAATCCTTCTTCTCAAAAATAACCTTACCTGAGTTGTCTCAGAATCAAAAAAGCAGTTTGGATGAGCCTATAACTATAGATGAAGTTGCTAACGCCATAAAAGACCTAAAACTTAACAAAAGACCAGGCCCAGACGGCTACTCGGCTTTATACTATAAAACATTCTCAGAAATACTCTCCCATTCTCACTGAAACTTTTAACAAACTTCTAGAAGGACATTCTTTTCGGGAAGAAACATTAATGGCAATTGTTTGTATGATCCCAAAACCCCTTTCTGATGCTGGATACAAATCTGATGCCTTTAATATCGAAAGAGGTACCCGACAGGGTTGCCCATTATCTCCCTTATTATTTGCCCTTATACTCGAACCCATGGCCCAATACATCAGAACAAACCAAACTATAACTGGCATTGAAGTAGGAGGTATTACACACAAATTATGTATATTTGCAGACGATATATTACTTTTTCTATCATCACCACAGGTCTCTGGTCCTAACTTAATACCAGCTCTTGATGGATTTGCAGCCCTATCCGGCCTTATGATTAATCCTAAGAAATGACTAGTGCTTAATATTTCTCTCACAAACATGGAATTGATCCCGGCTAGGGCTGCACTCCCATTCACATGGGCAGAAAAATCAATCCCATATCTTGGAATTCATTTAACAGCATCTCATTCTGACTTATTCTCAACCAATTATCCTCCTGTATTAAGACAGATCACAAATCTAATAAAACAATGGTCGCAACTTCCTTTATCCTGGATAGGGAAGATTAATGCAATCAAAATGACTATTCTACCCAAATTGCTTTATCTATTCAGAGTCCTCCCTATTCCAATTCCTTCCTATTTTTTGAGAATAGTACAAAAAAGAGCAACTTCGTTTATATGGGGCTCTTCTAAACCACGTATACCTATACACACGCTACATCTTCCCAAAAATAAAGGAGGCCTGAGATACCCTAATTTTACTAACTACTACAGAGCAGCACATTTGGCCAGTCTGTCCAAATACCATGCAAAACAGGAAATCCCATTATGGGTATTTATAGAGGCTTCAGAAAATGACCCTCTATTAATATCAAACTTGTTATGGCTTGATCCTAAAGACCGCTTTAAAACTCATAATCCCATAACTAAACACTTCTTATCTCTCTGGGATAAACTAAAACCAAATATCAGTTTAAATCTCCACACAATCCTCTCCTTTCTTTTATCAGAAATCCGGCCTTTTATCCGGCATGGACCTACCCAAATTCTTTTAAAGCTTGGACAACATCAGGCATTCAGACACTAAATGACTTCATAGCATCTAAATCACTCCTTTCATTCCCATCGCTTAGAGAAAAATATGATCTACCAAACTCTGAGATATTTAGATATCTCCAAATTAAAAATTTCTATACACCATTCCTAAAGGGGGATACACCATTATCCCAATTATCCATTTTTGAATCAATCTGTACAAAAGATCCATTTGCTAAAGGTACAATTTCATCACTTTATAATCAATTTTATGGAGTAGTAAATCTTAATAGACCCTCTTACGTTCAGAGGTGGGAGGAGGACCTGGGACAAAGCGGTTCATCAGCGTTTTAGCTGCAGATCAGCTGCGAATTCAGAAGTAACCCATGAGTGTCTAATTAGAGATGCTAATTTTGAGCCGGCCAATCTATTTGTGAGGCTGCTTATAAAAAGATTTTTCTGGACACTTCCTGGTTGTCCAGGAGTCTGTATTGTGTGTGTTATTTTTGTCAGCAAAATGTGTGCTGCTCTGCCCATGATAATGCCAACAGTTATTGCTGTAACAGCATCAATCTTGCTGGAAGTAGAGAAGAGGAGAAGGAGGAGGAGAAGAAGATACTGGGTTCATCCCATAATAGCAAATAGGGAGAGAGGCCAGTTCATGATCCTGTATGAAGACCTCCGTGGGCATGAAGATACATTGTTTAATTACAGCCGCATGTCAATAACTAGGTGAGTAATTGTTCTTGGAAACTATAATTTTTTAACAAAATTCCATAGTAGGGGAGGTTTTAAAAAGACACAAGTCCATCAAGTATAACCTATGTGTGTGAATATATGTCAGTCATATAATTTGTAAAAGCGTGGTGTCCCCCCCCCCCCCAAATCCATACCAGAACATTATCTGAGCATGCAGCCTAAAAGGCCATGAAAAGGGGGTGACTGAGCACCCCCTTCCTGGACCAAACCAGGCCATATGCCCTTAACATGTGTAGTGTGTTTTGTGCCCCCCCCAAAAACACCTTGTTGATGGGGACAAGGTGCTTTGTGTGGGGGGATCCCACAACATTTTGTTGTCCATTTTGGGACCAGACAATTGTTATTGTTAAATTCAGCTGCCAGTGGCTAAATCTATGTCCAAATGATGACACAACTGCAAATGACGTTATATCTTATTTTTGATGCCACTTCTTTAACACACATTTTGATTTGATTAAGGATGCAGGCCTTCTTACAAATAATAATGTTCTTAAAGACTTACCTTATTATTTAGAAAAGTGTATATCAAAATTTGTTTCATACATGAATCTAATAAAAGACTAATTTTTAAATTAGTTATGACGAATTGCTTGGATTAATCTCCCCTCGCTTGGAGCCTCATAACACGTGCTACAGAACAAGTATCCAGCCTGCTGAAAGATTACTGATCACATTAAGGTACTTTTCAGCACTGATGTCCTTTGTCATGTGAATGTAGGAGAATGCCAGATTTTTTATTTTGAAGTCTTCAAACATGTGTCATTATAAATATATAACCCGACAAAAGTTGGCGTAATAATGATTTATTCAAGTATAGTTTTAAAAAAATAAAAAATTGGCACATGTAGCCAACCTAAATTAACATTCAACAAAAATAAAAGTAGGCCTCAAGTAGGCCTCTTGAACATATTTTAAGAAAAAAGGTGTCCTCTTGGTCCTCAAACTGGAACAGACCTCATAAATCACAGATTGTGATATGTTTTCTTAAAAGGGGCCTCAGTGGAGTAGTGACTGGCAGAATCCTGGTCATCACTGGCAGTGCTGGGATAAGGCCTAGCCTCGCCATGTTGACTTGTCACATACGTACCAGGATTTGGGGGAGGGGGCCTGATTGAAAGAATTGGGGATGGGATGGGATAGGGAATGTTACTGTGTGTAACTTCATATCTGGAGGTTGCCTTTTCAAAGCTAGAAGGATAGGATGGGGGATTATAGGGGTAAGGGTGGTGTTGTTGTTCTGGGTAGTGGACGTATCTGGGGTAGTTAAGGGGAGGTCTTGGTGGTGGCACATATGGCACTTGAAATGAAGCTTCCTCACATGGCTCTGAGAAGGAAGGCAGCACTTGTTCGATAGTGCTTCACATTTCAAAGTACCGCTCAGGTTTGACTTTCTTTATTAGAGGGACAAAACTGAGCGCCAGTATAGTATCCGGACATAAAGAAGCATCCACCTTTTCAGACATGTTTTTCAACATTTCAAGTATGCGCTCACTTATGTCAGGTTGCGATAGAGGTGGTCGCCTCCGTGGCACTTTGGCTGGCAGAACAATGTCTGCAGGAGCAGAGAAGGGCCCAGGGATAGCCTCTGCCACTGCAGATTGCTCATCTGGGTTTGTTTCCCACAGATTGGAGGATGTTTGGCTTTGTGACAAATCCTCTGGGCCTTCTTCCAAACAAATCTGGGCTTGGGCCTCCGGTTGTGCCTCCAGTTGGTCATCCATTACATCTTGTTCCTCCCAGCTAGCTTCTGTTCTGTTTTGAAAATAAAAGAGTGTAACTTAACTAGGCAAAATGAAAGTTAAGAGGTTTGCAGATACATAGATGATATAGATGAAAACTTACTCCCTCATCACTTTTCTACCTCTTTTTGCCATGCTTGCTCTGGTCAGCACACCAAAACAGACAGGGGAGGAACTGGAAGAGGGGGAGGTGTAGGAGGAGGGGAGATCATTTATGTTCACACCGCAACACAGCTGCGAATCAGATGCGTCCCCATAGAACATAATGGGCTTCTAATTCGCACCGCAATGACCAGAAAACGCACACGTTTTTTGTGCAATGCGCAGTGCGAATGCAACGCACATATGATAACCAGCCTCATTTAAATGAACCTCATTTAAAATGTCCTGCGAATTGGATGCGTTGTAAGCCGCATCAAATTCACATAGGTGTGAACGGGGGCTGAAGAGGTACACAGGACCATGGCTACTTTCCAGAAGCATGTTTTATTGCATTGTGGTGACCAGGAGAGAACCTCAGCATGGAGCCAATCAAAAGAGGGGTTGTACCTCTGTAACCAAGGATAACCAATAACCAGCGGAAACTTAGGAGAGGGAATCACTTGGAATTGGATTATCTCATGGTGAAGAGCCCCTACGGCCATGGACAACAGAACCGTCTCATGAGTCACATGGGCAGACTGTAGAGGTCTCCCGTCAAGAGCCTCAATGGCAAGTGGAGTGTCACGCAGCTGCAGTGGAATCGAGTGCTTTGATACAAAGGCAGCATCAATGAACAGGCCTGCAGCCCCAGAGTTGATTAGAACCTGTATCTCGACAGACGATTTAGCCCAAGAAAGGGTAACCAAAATCAGGGGCTTATCCTTCTGGATAACTGGGGACAACACACCACCTAAGGTCTGTCCATGACAGGGCGTCAAGGTTCGGGTGTTCTGAGGATGGGTAGGACAAGACTTCAAAAAGTGACCTGCCTGGCCACAATAAAGGCACAATCTCTCCTTCCTCCTAAAGGCTCTCTCATCCGCAGAGAGACACGTGAAGCCCAAGTGCATGGGTTAATCTTCACTGACTCGGTACCAGGAGGCATGGGAGGTGAGGGCAGCATGGGTGGGACTGCAAAGCTCGGAGGCAAACGTACAGGAGGCTTCCACAAGCGCATCTTAAAAGAAAGTCTTTCTCTGTGTCTGGAGTCAATGAGGATGGCAAATGAGATCAAGCTCTCCAGCTCGGTGGGTATATCTCAGGCTGCTATCTCATCCTTGATGGAATCTGAGAGACCATGCTAAATAGCAGCCATGAGGGCCTCATTGTTTCAAGCAACCTCTGCTGCCAGAGTACAGAACTCAATGGCAACAGTTCTCGTACTTTGTTTGATGGACTTGAGGCACTTGGCAGCAGAAGCAGGGCATGCGGGAACGTCAAATACCCTTTTAAAGGAGGCCACAAACTCAGGGTATCTCAAGACAACAGGTTTTTGCATCACCCATAGAGGGTTAGCCCAGGCCAAGGCTCTCTCAGAAAGCAAAGATATCATGAATCCTACTTTGCTTCTGTCTGTGGGAAACGCCTGGGGCAGCATCTCAAAGTATATCTCAACTTGGTTCAGAAACCCTCTGCATTGAACTGGATCACCCTCAAATCGCTGGGGAAGTGGGGCGGAACAAGACATACCTCTTATAGAGGTAAAAGTCAAGGCGGGTGCATGCACATAGACTGGCGCAGCAGCAGGGATGGCCTGCAACTCAGGTTGTACCGGAGCAGCCACAGTGAGGGATTCCAGGTGAGCCGTGTGACTCAGGAGCGTTTGTAATGCCATGGCAAACTGATCCATGCAGTGATCTTGCTCATCCAATCTGGAAAAAATATTACCAACAAGTGGATTGGCTGTATCTTCTGAATTCATGGCCATCGCCTACTATCAGAAACCATGAACCAGACCGAGACAGAAGTACAGTAAAATCACACTTGTTTAATAATAAAAATAAAAAGGTAAATAGAGTAAGCGTAGTCAAAGCATAGCCAGAGTCCAGTAACCAGATCAGGTAGTCAGCCAAGCCAGAGTTCAGTAACCAGATCGGGTAATCAGCCAGGCCAGAAGTCAGGGATCCAAGTAGAGGAACAGCAAGCAGGATAAGGAACCAGAAGAGATGTCAGCAAAGCCAATATTTAACAGGAACACAGGAGATGGTTTCTTGTGATGTGACCAAGGCGAAGGCAGGAATGAAGTGAGCTGGACGTCTTTAAAGAGGCAGGACTGACGAGCAGATCCACAACAGCTGGCTAACTTTGAAGAGAGAAGAGAGGTGGCAGATAGCTGACAGCTGAGCGGCCAGCTCAGAGAAGGAAGGGCTGAGCCAGCCCTGACAGTTGTGCTATAAAAGTACACAAGTACTCACATAAGAAGTGGCTTGCTATGGGGGCACTCAGAGAAGAGGAGGAGCCCCTTGACGGTGGGGGGAAATTAATGAAGCTTTACCACTGCCTCAAGAAATAGTGTTACTGGGAGTTTCTCAACACAATATGAAGATGAATATGGATTTTTGAGCCTAACTGCAATGTCTATAGCTAACTGGTGTCTGGCCTAAGTCAAAATAGTAACACTTTTGCTGTAAATATAATGCCAGCTTTGGTATTAATTCTGCAGGCCCCTTGTGGGCAAGTGGGCAACTGATCAGAGATCAGTTGTAAATGATCTATTAATGAAGTTAATGTATGCACTGTATAGTTTGTGGGGCAGCCATATTGCAGGCCATTTGCAGGCCCATCTGCTTGCCCTGCAGTGCTGCACAGTGATTGTGCTTTAATTTACTAAAGAGGTAGAGGCTATTCAATTAGCAAAGTGAATGCGTATTTGGAAAAGTATATGTTCATTGTGCAAAATAAATGTATGTAAATATGATGAACCTGTGTTTTGTTGAACATTTACTTTGCTATTCCAACAGCTGGTACTTTTTAATTTTCAATAGAGTGTGGGGGGGGGGGGGGGGAGTTTGTATCACTATCCAATCTCTCTTTTTGTCCTGGAACTGAAAGTGATAGACCCAAAATGTTACCAATGTCTCCAGAACAGGGGCAATTTTCCAATGGGGACATCTATTAGAATGCCAACTCCCAAAAGAAAGATTTTATCCTCACTTTGGAGCCTTCTTTGCATTGTCTGTTGTATCTCCAAGACAGAAAGTAAAGGAAAACCTCCCCAATGGCACATGCATAGTAAAGAAAAACCTGTCAAGGATTTTTTCATTTCCTGCTCAATCCAAAACTAAAAAGAAATGTTTAGGCTTGGCTTATACTTCAGGTAAAATACCATAAAATATGTCAAAATATGTTCAGGCCCGAAATATTTCTCCTTTAAACATTAACTTTTCTTCATTATTAGTTTTTCTTTTTAACCTGCTAATTGCAATAGCACTAACGAAATGCTTCTATAATTAATGTATTGGATTCCCAATTAACTTCAGTAATTAAGGCGTTATACCAGAAAAATGGTTAAGAAACTCCTAGATCATAGATCACATGCATAGATGAGGAGTTTCAGAAGTTTGCTTGGTATATGTAATAAAGATGAATAAGCATACACATAATAATTATTCATTCATAATTACATATTTTACTAGATGCTTACTCATAACAAATTAATTTATGCAATTAAAAATAATTTTAACCCTCCAAATAATTAGTCATTGAAATTGCAATTTAAATAAGATGCACTGACTGAGTTGAATTTCTAATTGCACTACATTATTTATATCTTCATGTACTTCAGCTGTAAATGAAGGATTAATATAAAACTGATTGCCATGACTATGTAGTATTTCTTATCTGCTAAAATGTTTACTGTGGAATTGTTCATAATTTCAAATTAACTGCTTTAAAGGGAAAAAAAATCATTTTGCATGAAAAAGCAAACTACTATTTGAAACTTTCATAAAGGATCAAAATTAACATGTAATAAAAACATGGGACCAGAATTGACAAACTGTGTAACTATATTAACAGTGACAAGGATTTCCTAGTTAGTCATTTTTTTTACTTTAATTAATACAAAGTATTTAGCTGTGATACTTACTTTTATATATCCCATTTTGATGATTTATCCTGTAAAACTACCAGTGTAAAAAAATAATAAAGTAAAATAAAATAAAAATACAATAAGAGAGAGAATTACATAGTTACAGCCACAAGCCCATCAAGTCCAGCCTATGTGTGTGATTATATGTCAGTATTACATTGTATATGCCCTGTATGTTGCGGTCATTCAGGTGCTTATCTAATAGTTTTTTGAAACTATCGATGCTCCCCGCTGAGACCACCGCCTGTGGAAGGGAATTCCACATCCTTGCTGCTCTTACAGAAAAGCACCCTCTACGTAGTTTAAGGTTAAACCTCTTTACTCCTAATTTTAATGAGTGGCCACAAGTCTTGTTAAACTCCCTTCCACAAAAAAGTTTTATTCCTATTATATGGTCACTAGTACGGTATTTATAAATTGAAATCCTATCCCCTCTCAAGCGTCTCTTCTCCAGAGAGAATAAGTTCAGTGCTCGCAACCTTTCCTCATAATTAATATCCTCCAGACAATTTATTAGCTTAGTTGCCCTTCTTTGTACTTGCTCCATTTCCAGTACATCCTTCCTGAGGACTGGTGCCCAGAACTGGACAGCATACTCTAGGTGCGGCCAGACCAGAGTCTTGTAGAGCGGGAGAATTATCGTTTTATCTCTGGAGTTGATTCCCTTTTAATGCATGTCAATATAATGTTTGCTTTGTTAGCAGCAGCTTGGCATTGCATGCCATTGCTGAGCCTATCATCTACTAGGACCCCCAGGTCCTTTTCCATCCTAGATTCCCCCAGAGATTCTCCCCCCAGTGTATAGATTGCATTGATATTTTTGCCACCAAAATGCATTACTTTACATTTTTCTACATTAAACCTCATTTGCCACATAGTTTCCCACCCCATTAATTAGTCCAGATGTTTTTGCAAGGTTTCCACACCATGCAGATATTGCCCTGCTTAGCTTAGTTTTTGTATGCATCAATTTTTATATGCATCAATGTCATGCACTGTGTGACAAAGCTGGCTATTTTTAAGACAAATCACATTAAGACTTTTTGTCATATTTGAAACTTTTAATTAGATATATAGTACAATAAGGTTCTCATACATTTGTTGTAATAAACTTATAGCTATATGAATAGTCAGATACTCTTTTGCTAATGGAAAACTGCAGAAGAGCTATAATTCTGACTTTGAATCTCAGAATTTTGACTATGAAACTCAGAATTCAGATTTTTAATCTCAGAATTCTGAATTTGAAGCTTAGATTTGTAGCTTTGAAACTCAGAATTCTGACTTTTAATTAACCCCTTCCCTTGGACCATCTTCCGCCCCTTTAAGAGTTCTAAAAGGCAAGAGGCGGGCATTCTGGTCAAGTGACCGCTGTAATTTGCTGTCACAGCGGTCACATGATCGGAAATTTCCCGATCGCTAGTATGCATCAGGAGCATTCCAGTAACCAGGGAGTGCGCTCTCAGCATGGTAAGTGTTTTACACAGGGTCGCATATATGCGGCCGCTGAGCATGAAGGCTCACACGCAGAGAGGCCGCATATATGTGTGCGGCCAGCGTGAAGAGGTTAATACATTTTAAGATGTTCTGTAGTTAACATCTTCAGCCAAGCAATAGAGTAGTAGGTGAGTAGTAGGCAATACCATGCTCAAAAGACTTAATAATAGTTTCAAACACAGCTTAAAGCCCAGCTCCAGGCTTATATTTTTTAAATGCCCCCAACCCCCCTCCAAAAAAATTAAAAAAATGAAAAACACCTCTGGCTGCAATACTCATCTGAATCCTGGAGCTGTCCTCTACAGTAATATATTTTTGACATACAATGTCCTCAATATTGTGGATTTAACGACAACCAGTGTCACTCAACCTGGAAGACTGAGAACATACTCGCTTCTCCGTACCTATCTGAACTCATGCATATCAACAGACCCTCCCGCACTCTCAGGTCTTTCTTTTTTCAACATAAAGTTTATTTATTTTCAATAGAAACAAAAAAACATTAAGCAGTGGTTACATTCACAACAATCGTCGAGATCAATGTAGATGGTTCAAAAAGAAACAGTAATCCATTTAAAAAGGGGAGTAAGACAGTGGTACATAGTCAGTATTACATTTTCCTATTACAACGGAGAATGGAATTCGCTCTATTGGGGAAGGATACAAATAGTGAAATCACCATGTATCGTGAGTGGGAAATGAGGAGGGTGTAGGGATTCCCATCTTCTGAGAAGGCATTATTTACCTAGAAATGTACAGGTAGGTATCAAGCAAGAAGGTTGGGGGGGGGGAGTATCAATAGCAGGGCTCAAGGAAGACAGCAAGAGCATCCCAGATAGGTCAGCTTGTACAATGGCAGAGCCGCATTTATCAGGGTTCTCCACTGCTGTATCATCGGAGAGGAGGGTTCCTTCCATTGTAGCATGATCATACTCCTGACATAGAAGGCCATGTGGAAAACAAAAAATTTCTTGGATTGAGGGGCTTCCAATGTGTTGACTATACCAAGCAACAATGGTATCGGGTCACAGGGTACTCTTAGTTTACTTACAGAGTTAATGACATTGACAACTCCCCTCCAGAAAGTTTGCATATGCTGACAGGACCAAACAACATGAAAGAGGCACATTTGGGTCAGATTGAGCTTCTATTGGGGTATATTCTATTTAATTGTGGGGAGAAATACACCCTATACAAAAACTTGATATGAGTGAATCTGTCTCTGGTGGAGATCACTAGAGAGAGGTATTGCTGAATTCCCTCTTCCCAGTCATTACCGGCCAGTGTGGGTATGTCTGCCTGCCACACTGAGAACATCTGAGAAACTTTGGAAGTGTCCAGTCCTGCCAGGACAGAGTATAGAGTAGACAGGGGTTTAGTTTAATCCGCTGCACTCAGTAACTGTTTGACACCAGTGAACTCCAGCACAATGGATAGAGGGAACTGGGACTGAAAAGCATGGCGGAGCTGTAAATACCTAAAAAACATGTGATTAGGTAGTCCTTATTGCTTTTTTAAGTCATCAAACGTGAGTAAGCCATCAGGGAATACAATGTTTGCCAACGTCTTAATTTCAAAGCGGGCCCACAGCACAGGATAGATTGAAAATGCAGCGACTGCCGATTCCCCCACAGCGGAGTGCGGGGAGACCTGCTGTTGGGCTTCTGGACCTTGGTCCGAACAATTTCTCAAACCCTTAGGGTGGTCTGCATCGAGGGAGTAATATTTGGGTTGGACCTAGGCCCACGATGCATTCGATTCTGCAGTTCAGAATAGCACCCAAGCAATGCCACCTCCAGTGTGGACGCGGGGTTGGCTGGCTCCTCCGAAAACCACCATCTGAGTGTGACAAGGACAGTAGCCAAATAGTATGTGAGAAAGCAGGGTAGGACAAGGCCTCCCAAGGTGCTAGGCAGTTGCAGAGTGGATATGGCTATTCTAGGGATGCTACCATTCCAAATAAATGAGATAATCAAGCTGTCCAGTTTTTTAAAGAACGCGTTCGGAATATGGACCGGGGTCTGTCTAAAGATGTACAAATATTTAGGCAGCACGGACATTTTAACAAGGTTGACCCTTCCAACTCGGGTAAGTGTCAGTGTTTTCCAAGCAACGCATCTCTGAGTCGGGAGGGTCAGGTTGAGAGGGATGAACTGTGATAGGTCTCTATGAATCACTACGCCTAAATACCTAAATTGTGAAACCCATTGTAAAGGGGCATCCACCGGTATCAAGGCCTCCAAGGAGTGCAATGTGAAGTTAACAGATTTTCTCCACTTAATGCATAGGCCAGAATATTTACCAAAGGTGTTAAGTGATAGGGCAGCCTCCAGTGAATTTGAGGTGTTTCTAAGGTACAGCAAGGTATCATCCACATAGGGATATTTTCTCCTGGACAGAACCTATCGGTATGCCTCTGACTAAGGTGGAGGAATGCATAAGAATTGCCATCGGCTCCATGGCCAATGTCAAAAGCGCAGGGGATAGCAGGCAGCCCTGCCTGGTACCCCTGTGGAGACAGAATGGTGGAGAGAGGGTCAACTTAGTGTGAACTCTAGCCCTTGGTGACTTATAGAGAGTCTGTACCCAGGATATAAAGTTAGGGTCAAAGCCAAATTGATGTGCTGCTGGCCCCTAAAGCCAATTTCACATGAGTGACAATATTCATGTAGGGGGGCTAGCTTTGCTTTTCTGGCTTCTGTCTATGGAGCCCAGCAGCCCCACTTAAGGGTGGCCAAGCTGCCTATGAAGTGTAATATTTACAATGTACCGGCCTAAAACTGGGGACAAGGAGTTTTAGGGGAGACCCTACTCCAGATGGAGTCTTGTGATAGGTACAATACCACTAGTTTTTCTCTGTGCATAAAGTACTCCTGACCTCCACTTTACATTTGTCACTCACTCCTGACCCCTGCACTGTGCATTACCATTTCCATACATTACTTACTTACTGCTGACCTCTGCAATCTATGCATTATGCACTCCTGACATCTGTACTGCATGTGTTAAGCACTCTTGACCTCGGTTCTCCATGGATTACACACTCCTGTCTCCTGCACTCTGTGCATTACACACTCTTGACCTGTAGCAGAGTAGACTTGTGTTTTAGTTATTCTCACCCCCCACTGTTACTGCAATTTTTCCACGTCTTAAAGGTTGTCTCTAGCCATAGTTCGCCAAAGGCATTTTGTTTTTACATGTTGTCTGCCTCTTGTTTCCAAAATCCGTAACCAATTGTATCAGGGCATATTAAAAAATGGGGATGTGATTTTTTTTTTGGGTGTGACTGCAAAATTGACATGGTTTGTGGGTGTGGTTAAAATGGGTATGTTCAATAGGGTATCTCTAGATTTGCTTTTGAAAATCTGCTGACTTTAACAAATATGGAGGATTTGGTGGCAATTATTACAATGTAAAACATTTGAGATAGAGCATTGTGGATGAGATCGATTTTCTTCATTTTAGCTACTTTCCTTTCTATTAATCCAAGAAAAAAACACCAACAAGTGCCATGATATCGCCTTCTTTAGTCCAAGATGGTGAGTATATGTTACGTACCATGTAATATTGTAATGAACCTAATTGTAAACCATATCATTATATGCCTGGCCTTTTAGGTGAACACAGAATTATAAATGCTTTAATGATTATTCTCATATTTGATTGCAGGACAAAGTCAGTGATATGCATTATTGACCTCCGGAAGATCCCCCCCCCTTCATGACCAGGCAATTTGTTGCGATATGACACTGCATTACTTTAACTGACAATTGCGTGGCCCAAAATAAATGTATTTCCTTTTTTTCCCACAAATAGAGCTTTCTTTTGGTGGTATTTGATTACATCTGCGTTTGAAATGTTTTGCGCTATTAACAAAAAAAGGCTGCCAATTTAAATATAAAAAAAAATAAAACAATATTCTTTCCTTTTTGCTATAAAACATATCCAATAAAAAAATGTAAAAAATATTTTTTTTCATAAATTTAGCCCAATATGTATTCCGCTACATATTTTTAGTAAAAAAAATTCCAATAAGCGTATATTGATTGGTTTGCTCAAAAGCTATAGAGTCTACAAACTATGGGATATTTTTATTTATTTTTTAAAATTTTTTACTAGTAAGGGTGGCGATAAGTGCCTTATAGCAGGACTGTAAAATTGCGACGGTCATTTGGACACTAACTGAAACTTTTTACACTTTTTGTGAACCAATGACACTAACACAGTAATCAGTGCTAAAAAATACGCACTTTGCTAATGACACTGGCTGGGAAGGGGTTAACATCAGGGGTGATCAAAAGGTTAACTGTGTGCCTAACCAGTGTTTAACTACACTGTGGGAGGTGCTTTTACTAGGGCAAGAGATGGAGTTTTTTCCCCTGCTTTGCAGAGACACAAATTACACCCCTTTCCTCCTGTCAGAATTCAGTTCTGCCTCTGTACCATATCGATTGATTTTGGATTGTAATATTTTTTTTGAATAAAGGTGTTGCATCAGTGTACAGCAGTCCAGGACTTCTTTTTTTTTTTTTTTTTTGCTGACTGATCCATTGCAGAGCCTGCCCCTGTGAGTCTTGTTAGGAAGTCTTTGTCTGGAGCTGCAACATTTATTGTTCAGATCGCTGTTTTGCCTCTCTGCCAGATGATTGGCAGATGTCGGCGGACATCGAGTCCACAGTACCCGCTGATAGGCTCCCGCTGTGTATAATCACAGCAGGAGCGAGCCGTCCCCTACTCAAAAGAGTCAGATCACGTATATATATATATATATATATATATACACACGAGATCAGGCACAAAGGTGCCGCCCCGTAGCAGTAAAATTGCTATAGGGTGGACCTTAAGTGGGTAAACATTTCTCCCACAGTGCAACATCCTTCTCACCATTGCTTAAGTAAACTAGAACCCTAGCCAACATTTTTTTTAAGGTAATCTCACCAATGGGACACAGGCAGTATTATACCTGACAGTGATGCTAATAAAATTGCTTTTACTGTTGTCTGTGTCTCTGTTGGAGAGATTCACCTCTCTTCCAGTTTCTATGACACATTAAGACATGACAGGAAATTTCCCTAATGGAGAAAAACATAAAAAGTCACTAAGGCAATTTTTTTTTAGTTTTGGATAGAGTGGAGAGGGATTATAACACCTGTCAGTGTTTATTGCTGTCTGTGCCCCTGTTAAGTCGCCCATATATGAATCGAAATTTGGCCAGTTTGCATGCCCATCTTTGCATGCTTAGTTGAGCTTCTATGCTCAAAAATAGCACTCATAAGAAAATGAGAATGAATTCTCTAATAGCCAACATGAAGTTCCTGACAACCACTAAGCCGGTATGTAAACTGAGTTGTGCATGCGCAGCTCAGTGTACCGTCTACAGAAGACAGTGAGTCGGTTTGCTTATTTTATTGTAGAAGAGACAATGCATGACTCTTCTGCAGTAAAGAGCTTGTCCCAGTATTTTGTATGTTAGACTTTAGTTCTACTTTAAGACATTCGATGTTGCTGGGTATGTAGTCTATAGTATGAAATACAACTAATCCCGCTGCGTAGCTAAAACAAATATACTTCTTCTTACATCTATATTGTATTTATGAGATATGTCACTCAAGTGTCAGTAATACTGACTGATATTTGCTGCTGTTTTTAGAAATACATGTCACATTTACTGTAGTCTTGGAATATCAAATAGATCTGTAACACATTGCTTACTAAAATTCACTTGAAAATAAGTTCAGCTGAGTGAAATAGGATTGCTGTAATATAATAATGAGAAACATGGTATGTTGTTCTTTTTAATGGCGTATTTCTCATTGCATCATTAACTATATTTTACTCCAAAACATCCTTGATTAATGAATTGATTTTACTTGCCAATGTAAACAGCTCCAGGGCAGACATAGACATTATTTATTTTTATTTGCTTCTAATATGTCAATTTTTCTTCCTTATCTGTCAGCTCTCACAAAAATACATAAATCAAAAACTAGAGAAATACAGATACTAATAAGATATAATTTTTGTCTGTTCCCTTTAAAACTTAATGCAATTACAAAATACATATATTTATTTATACAGTGCATATATATATATATATATATATATATATATATATATATATATATATATATATATATATTAGATATAGATGTTTTTATATGCACACATAAACACAAACATCATACATTTATGTAATTGGTAATCTTTTCATTTATTTTTTTTGCAGTATTTTCATGTTCAACATTCCAAGTAATAGACCATGTTAATTATTCAAACTCTTCTTGCAAAGATGATATCACAAATGTTGAGGACAGAAATATAAATGCTAAATATAAAAGGTATAATTAAACAGCCAAAATTTTAATGAATCACTGCTGAATATATTAGGATTTAGCCCAATTTTAAGATAACTTTGAAAAGGAAATGTTGCCTACATACAGATGGGATATTTAGCCTTTAACATAATTTAACATATATCAACTGTATCTGAACCCAAAAGAAAAAAACAACATTGCAGTTTACCAGATTTTAGATATGATGGCTGTATTTCTTTTTCTTTTTTTCCCCAGATTTTTTTTCTTCTATTTTCACCTGGTAATTTTGCAGATAACAAACTTCGGGAATTGTGTGATGACCGGCTGTTGGCGGACCGTTTGTACGCTCCATCGGACAATTGTCGGATTTTCCGCAGACAAATGTTGGATGGCAGGTTTTAAAATTTTCCACAGACAAATGTCTGTTGTCGGATTTTCCGAGTGTGTGTACACAAGTCTGTCAGACAAAAGCAAGGACGAGCCAGAAGCGGTCGGTCTTGTAAACTAGCGTTCATAATGCAGAATTAACATTCGTGATGCTGCAAATTATGAAATCTCGAAATGCAGCGCACAATTCTCTTCTTCTTTAATGGGATAATAATGAAGATGCTTTGCTGGTGATACTGATGGAGTTATTGCAAATGAGTAAAGTATTTTTTTCTAGTGATATCAAGAATTATATTATTATGCTTGTTATTTTCTTTTTTGTGCAAGTTACCACAACATCATTATCCCATAGTTTTTAAGATCAAAGATACAACTACGTTGGTGTCCCTTGTTAATTTTACATTGTATTTTTTAAATGTAACTGCCTACTCCCAAACTGTCATTTGAAGTAAAACACATAGCCAAGTATTATTCTCCACATTTTTTTTTATTGTGCATTAAAAAAATAAAGCAGTAAATTTAGACATGTTATCTGCCAATAGATCTTAAACAAAAAGTGCATTCTATGCATCCAAAAATATAGAAAATATACCAAATCAAATCATTATTCAACCAAAAAATAAAATAAAAGTCTCATGCATGTGTCCTGCTTCTTAATATAGGGGGTCACTAATGCCAAGAGTTGGTGAAAGCAGGGGTCCGTCATCCGGAGATAATTCCGAAAATCATCTAGATTATTCTCTGGAGCTCCCGCAGCAAAGGCATATGACATAATTGGTTACGATTAATAAAACAACCAATTTTTGGTCCAAGGAATCCTCCTCCTGTTGTTCCTGGACTGGATTTTGGTCAAAGCAATAACTTCGAGGCCAATAATAAACAACACGTTATCTCCTCTGATTCCACAACATGGCTGGTTAACGAACGCCCGTTCAGAAACGAACTGAAAAGCACGAAATGAAAAGCATGAAATGGGAAGCACGAATCAACACTTGCCAAACTTCTACTGACACGAAATTAGCAGAAGGAGCCCAAAGGGTGACACTAAAGAGCTGAAAAACCACGTAGTAGGTCACTATGTTTGTGTTTGTTGTGTTTTGTGTGCCATTTGTATGCAAGACAAGATTTGGGCCAACGCCCTTCGGACAAACGTCTGCGGTTTTGTCTGCGGAAAATCCGATTATGTGTACAAGGCTTTAGGGTGACAATGTTTACTCACACTACTGCATCAGGACTACAGACACAGGACAGGACTACAGACACCTCCCTTCTCTTTGTCTCCATTACATATACGGGAGGAGTTCTGTAGCCTCCAGAGAGAGCTGGGAGCAATTTAACTTAACTGATAAGAATCTGACAAAGTCAAAGTGTACAGGAAGTTATCAGCTGACAAGATTTCAAGAAGGGCTAGCAGGTATTTTTGGATTTATCAAACAGATAAAACAAAACACTTTTATTGGTATCTCTGACAGATCAAAAAGGTACCATATAAGGAAAATTCATTTTTAGGGTTTATATACAATTTAAATATGATTGTTAGTTTTCTTGAGTGTAATAAAAAAATGTGGCACAGACTGTCCAGAGGTAATATTTCATATACACAAATCATTAAATATTTAACATTGTTACATTTTTTACAAATGTAAAATATTTTCTTCTTATATTTACAGTATATATGGAAGTTATCTTATACAAACACTCAAGCTCTAGGAAATGATCCAATTTCTCACACAATTAGGCTGGGTCCTCACTATAGCGATGTCAGACATCGCATGTGATTTGCATCGCATTGGTGTGCAGATCACATGTGATGTCTGTGCAATGGGAATTCAGTCATACAGTTTACAGTATATGGCTGAATTTGCATCGCATTCGGGCCAAAATGGTGCAGGACCCTTTTTTTTGGTTCGTACTGGAATCGGATTGCATGGGTCTGAATTCACAGTTCACGCTGCGATCTGCGAACTGATCTGGGGGTGTCATTAACTTTGACACCCGCAGTGATTCGCAGAGGGCAGTGTGAACCGCCAGTGATTCATGTGCGATGTGGGAACCCGCACTGGATTTGCAGGATTTCCCACATCGCACAAGTGTGAACCAAGCCTTATTCTGTGTAGACCAATTTTTTTTATTTGAATTTGAGCTTTGTGACTTATTTTTTTGTCTATATATTAAACTGACTGCATTAATTTTATGCAGATTAAAATAATAAAAGAAGCAAATTCAATATGGCATAGTAAAAAGGATTGTGACTTCCCCAATCCATTATAGGTGCACCCCCTCTGCTTTTTAAATTTGGATATTGTATTTTTTTGTATTGCACATGGAGCAAATTTTTGTGTTGTAAAACATGAAAACCTTGTAAAGCTAACACATGCCTATGTTACATAGTCTTTATATTCTAAATACTATAATTAGAAGTACATATCATAAGGTTCCAAGGCTTTGTTAGGCAAACAACTCGTAAAGCACTTTCTGAGTGCTTCTTTCATTCTTTTATCCCAAAGCCCTGAGTTTCTGGCTTCAGGGTTTGAAGCAGAGTGCAGGTGGAGTTAAATGTCTACTTGGCTGAAAGAAAGTGCCATGCATGGTCTGTTATCCAAGCAAAAACAAAACACAACTCAAGCATGTTAACAGGAATGCTAGTTTATACGCCTTGATGTACCTGACGGGTTCTCTTTAAATATAAAGTATCTCACAAAAGTGAGTACACCCCTCACATTTTTGTAAATATTTCCTTATATCTTTTCATGTGACAACACTGAAGAAATGCCACTTTGCTACAATGTAAAGTAGTGAGTGTACAGCTTGTATAAAAGTGTAAATTTGCTGTCCCCTCAAAATAACTCAACACACAGCCATTAATGTCTAAACCGCTGGCAACAAAAGTGAGTACACCCCTAAGTGAAAATGTCCAAATTGGGACCAAAGTGTCAATATTTTGTGTGGCCACCATTATTTTCCAGCATTGCCTTAACCCTCTTGGGCATGAAGTTCACCAGAGCTTCACAGGTTGCCACTGGAGTCCTCTTCCACTCCTACATGACGACATCACGGAGCTGGTGGATGTTAGAGACCTTGCGCTCCTCCACCTCCCATTTGAGGATGCCCAACAGATGCTCAATAGGGTTTAGGTCTGGAGACATGCTTTGCCAGTCCATCACCTTTACCCTTAGCTTGACACTCCCACCACCATGCTTGACTGTAGGCAAGACACACTTGTCTTTGTACTGCTCACCTGGTTGTGGCCACACACCCTTGACACCGTCTGAACTAAATAAGTTTATCTTAGTTTCATCAGACCACAGGACATGGTTCCAGTAATCCATGTCCTTAGTCTACTTGTTTCCAGCAAACTGTTTGCGGGCTTTCTTGTGCATCATCATTAGAAGAGGCTTCCTTCTGTGACGACAGCCATGCAGACCAATTTGATGCAGTGTGCGGCACATGGTCTGAGCACTGACACCCATTCAACCTCTGCAGCAATGCTGGCAGCACTCATTCTTTGATTTCCCAAAGACAACCTCCGGATATGATGCTGAGCATGTGCACTCAACTTCTTTGGTCGACCATGACGAGGCCCGTTCTGAGTGGAACTTGTCCTGTTAAACTGCTGTGTGGTCTTGGCCAGTGGCCACCATGCTGCAGCTCAGTTTCAGGGTCTTGGCAATTTTCTTATAGCCTAGGCCATCTTTATGCAGAGCAACAATTCTTTTTTTTCCAATCCTCAGAGAGTTCTTTGCCATGAGGTCCCATGTTGAAATTTCGGTGACCAGTATGAGAGAGTGAGAACAATAACACCAAATTTAACACCCCTGCTCCTCATTCACACCTGGGACCTCCCCAACACTAAGGAGTCACATGACACCGGAGATGGAAAATGGATAATTGGGCCCAATTTTGACATTTTCACTTAGGGGTGTATTCACTTTTGTTGCCAGCGGTTTAGACATTATTTGGCTGTGTGTTGAGTTATTTTGAGGGGACAGCAAATTTACACTGTTATACAAGCTGTACACTCACTACTTTACATTGTAGCAAAGTGTCATTTCTTCAGTGTTGTCACATGAAAAGATATAATAAAATATTTACAAAAATGTGAGGGGTCTACTCACTTTTGTGACATATATATATATATATCTATATCTATATATATATATATATATATATATATATATATATATATATATATCAACCCAGTACAATTGTTAAAATAAAACTCCAAGCAATATATAGAAAGATGAGGGCTAAATCGGCGGTACTACATTAACAATATCATACAAACCCCAAAAGAGAAAAAGTCTCTTTGGATTTTAAAGGTATCATACTTGGACCTCCAATGTATAAATTGACCCGATTTTTACTAGTGACAAGATAAAATAAAATTAAGACTAGACCTTAAAAGCTTAAAGGTTGATACAAAGTATTTATCATTTACACTCAAAATACTGTTCCTTATGGCATGCCTAACACGATTGCTTGGGTAAGTACATGTTTGACTCTTCAATCATAAATACAATATAATAGTACATATTTCTCAGTAAAATGGCTAATGGTGAAGTGGCATCATATCTCAACATGTTTCACAGGCACCTGTATGCCAGTGTCAGAGCTTAGATGAGGTCACATTCCTTTTTACAAATGTCATTTCTAAAGTCTCAAGTGACCTTCTTACATTTGACTATCCAGATTGCAGGTAAAAAGTTATTGCGTCTACAAAATAGGGGATAGATTTATAGCATTTTTATTATTATTATTTTTTTTACTAGTAATGGCGGCGATCTGCAATTTTTATCATGGCTGTGACATTATGGCGGACACATTGGACATCGCCTGCTATCCGGACCTCGCGAGACCACGTACAGTAACGTGGTTTCACGCAGGGGAGCCAACCTGCCGCAGTAAAACTGCGGCGGCTGGTTCGGAAGCAGTTAAAGAAATATTAATGAATACAGTGCTGCAACAATTTCTGTATTTTATATCTGCCTGGAGTTGTTCTGTAAGTCATATACAGTTGTGCTCATAAGTTTATATACTCTTGCAGAATTTTTTTCTATTTCTTGGCCATTTTTCAGAGAATATGAATGATAACACAAAAACTTTTCTTTCACTCATTGTTATTGTTTGGCTGAAATCAATAATGGCAACAGAAACTACCCAAATGACCCTGATCAAAAGTTTACATACCCAGTTCTTAATACTGTGTATTGCCCCCTTTAACATTAATGACAGCTTGAAGTCTTTTGTGGTATTTGTGGATGAGGCTCTTTATCTTCTCAGATGGCAAAGCTGCTCATTCCTCTTGGCAAAAAGACTCCAGTTCCTGTAAATTTTTGGGCTGTCCTGCATGAACTGCACGTTTGAGATCTCCCCAGAGTGCCTTATTGATATTTAGGTCAGGAGACTGAGATGGCCACTCCAGAACCTTCACTTTATTCTGCTGTAGCCAATGACAGGTCGACTTGGCCTTGTGTTTTGGATCTTTGTCATGTTGGAATGTCCAGGTACGTCCCATGCGCAGTTTCCTGGCTAATGAATGCAAATGTTCCTCCAGTATTTTTTGATGACATACGGCATTAGGAGTAGGAGTAGTGTACCTTTTATCATAGGCCTTGTTGACTCCTGCCCAAATGTAGCGTTTATGGTTGTGGCCAAAAAGCTAAATTTTGGTCTCATCACTCCAAATGACTTTGTGCCAGAAGGTTTGAGGCTTGTCTCTGTGTTGTTTGGCGTATTGCAAGCAGGATACTTTGTGGCATTTGCATAGTAATGGCTTTCTTCTGGCGACTCGACCATGCAGCCCATCTTTCTTCAAGTGCCTTCTTATTGTGCATCTTTAAACAGCCACACCACATGTTTTCAGAGAGTCCTGTATTTCACCTAAAGTTATTTTTGGGGTTTTCTTTGCATTGAAATCAATTTTCCTGGCAGTTGTGGCTGAAATGTTAGTTGGTCTAACTGACAGTAGTTTGGTTTCAACAGAACCCCTCATTTTCCGCTTCTTGATTAGAGTTTGAACACTGCTGATTGGCATTCTCAATTCCTTGGATATCTTTTTATATCCCTTTCCTGTTTTATACAGTTCAAGTGAACCTTTTCCCACAGATCCTTTGACAATCCTTGTGCTTTCCCCATGACTCAGAATCCAGAAACGTCAGTGCAGGACTGGATGAAATATGCAAGGGTCTGTCAAGAGTCCAGAAACTCATTGACCTTTTATACACACACACTATTTACACGCAAAGAGATCACAGGTGACGATGGTTACCTTTAATAGCCATTCAAACCCCTTTGTGTCAACTTGTGTGCATGTCATCTGGCCAAAATCACCAGGGTATGTAAACTTTTGATTAGGGTCATTTGGGTAATTTCTGTTGTCATTATGATTTAAAAAGAGTAAACATAGTTGATTGATGATAAATGGCTTCAGCCAAACACTAACCATGAGGGAAAGAAAAGTATTTGTGTTATCATTCATATTCTCTGAAAAATGGCCAAAAAATCATAAATTCTATGTATGTAAACTTATGAGCACAACTGTACAGTATAGTAGCATTTTTTTCTTTCTGATGGCTGTTAAATACATGATTCTGCTTTAAATATACTGTATATAAATATATATGTAAATGTATTACCATATTTCTCTGTGTATAAGACACCCCTATGTATAAGACAACCCCCACTTTTTCAACCCAAATTTAAGAAATCAATATTTTAATCATATAACAGAACACATTTTTATCTATTAGGTAACATTTACATACCAGTACTATGATAGTATGCATCCCACTTAGCTTTGAGAATTTAACTTTTTTTAGCCTCTGTTGCATCACTGCTTTCTTCTTCATCACTATTAGTTCCAGAGATATTCAACTTTATTGCATCACTGCTGTCTTCCGAGTCACTGTCTATATATGTGAGATCATCCTCATTCGCATCTGCACACTGCCTACACACTCTCCACCTCCAGCAGGATGTGTTCCAATTGATTGGTTTAGCATCAGCTGACATCAGTTACCCAAGACTTGTGATTGGAGGAAGCCTGTTTGCAGAGACAAGCTATCTGCAGTTTCACTTGTGATTGGAGGATAGTGATTGGAGGAAGCCTGTTTGCAGAGACAAGGAATGGGCAGTTTCGGAACCGCACGGTTCTCTCCTCGGCTTACTTCCCTGTATAAGACAACCCTCAATTTTTAGTCTAATGATTTTAAACAAAAGTCTTGTCTTATACATGGAAAAATACAGTTCTTTGCTATAAATAATTTTATTAATGAGTATTAAGTTGTCAGATCACCTAAAATTGGTATTTTTAGATTTTAAATTAGATACTGGAGAGTTAATGGATAATTTCCCTTTCCTGGAAATATATATAGCAAATAATAATAAAAAAAATAAAAATAACATACAATTGCTACACAATCCATATTGTAATTTAATGTTATTAAAATACCTTTCCATTTCAAACTGCAGCACCCTCATTTTCTGTAAAATTCAATGCAATATGGCAATGCAATTGGAGTATAGAATGCCTTCAAAATGTTGTTTCTTGATTTTGTTATTAGTTTACTGATTTTCTCAGAAATCTGCACTAAGATGCAAGTCATATTTTAGGCATCCTCTGCATAAGAATTTTCATTTTGGGGCGATACTCCCTAACGCCCCATACACATGAGCCAAATATCGGGCGGAAATCAATAGAAACCGGCTGACATTCGGCCCGTGTATGTTAGTCGGTCCAACAGTAGTGGGCTTCTGTCAAAGAGGCATGACCCAAAAAAGGTCTGCCAACCGGCTCCCGATCAGCGATCTCAGTTAATGGTTGACAGCGCTGACCGGAGTGTTCTCACACAATAAAACAGCAGGGGAGGTACTCTTTAAACTACCCAACAGTTTCTTGTGTCTCTCAGTAGGTGAGATGTCTTGTTTTAAGTGCCCTGCACAACTTATGTGGCCATTATGAGGGGATTGCACTGCCCCCATTGTGTTTATTTTTACATTTATTTTACATTTTAGAGAATGCAATAAGAGGTTCTGAAATAAGCAAATGAGGGCAGGAAATCTCCAAACTCATAGAGAGACAAGAAACAGAGTTGGGTTGGGTTATCCCAAAAATAAGAGATTTAGCTCATCAGGCCCCACCTATGACTTACGTTTAGGTAGACCAACATGTTTCCTGTAAACAGTTTAGTACTGCATATGTACACAGAGTGACATTGTTTGCTTATTACACAAGCACATGATTTTTGCTTAGTATCACTGGAAAAAGAATGTGATTCTCTGTTCCTCTCTGTCAATAAAAGTCTGACTTTACTGAAAAAAACAGCCTCTTTGTAAAGTGTTCTTACCTTATCTTAGCAGTTGTAAAGCATAGTTGCTATTCTATTTTTGGATATATAGATCACTAGAAGAGGAAGCATTTACATAAACAAGATAAGATGCAAATTGTTTTTTGCTAATGCTGAGTTTTGTTATACAGCTGGGTGTACGTTTCTTTGGATCATTTTTGGGGTTTATTTATAAAAATTTGCATAGTTATTTGTCAAGCAAAGCTGCATGTAGACTTGTTCTGTGCAAATTAACCGGCATTCACTCATTACCTTTAGGGCAGCAGTAAGAACAAACCAGACTCCACTACATGCACATGCGTTGATGGGGAGAAGAGTGCAGATATAAAGACTTATCAGTGAGTTATTTAGCTTTCATTGTTGAAGCAGGGCGTAAGCTGATAAGTAAGTGACTGAGTAGTCATGCCCCTCCAGCCTCTGTCTTATAAGAGGGAGGTGAAGCCTCCATCACTCTACATGTAATATCCCACCCCATTTAGCTGGTTAATGGGCATGGAGGAGGAGGAGGGAGGGAGTGGGCTGTCATTTACCAGTAAATTACTAGTAAAAAATAAAAAAAAATATCCCATAGTTTGTACAAGCTGTGTAACATCTGCGCAAACCAATCCACATAAACTCTTAGGCCACTTTCACACTGAGGCGCTTCTAAACTGCCAGTAAAACAGCGCTTTTGAAGAGCTTTTCAGGGGCTTTTGAAGAGCTTTCCATTAATTTCAATGGAGAGGGGCGTTTTTTCACTGCCCTGTCAGCCCACTGCCGAAGTGTGAAAGCATTCATTGATTTTAATGGAAATAGGTTTTCATGAACTTTTCAGGCACTTTTTTTAGTGTTAAAGCGCCTGAAAAGTGTCTCAGTGTGAAGGGGTCTAATTGGAATTTTTTTACCAAAAATATGTAGCAGAATACATATTGGCCTAAATTGATGAAGAAATTTGATTTTTTTCATTTTTTTTTATTGGGTATGTTTTATAGCAGAGAGTAAATAAAAAATTTTTTGTACAAAATTGTCGGTCTTTTTTTGTTCATAGCACAAAAAATAAAAACCACAGAGGTGATCAAATGCCAGTAAAAGAAAGCTCTATTTGTGGAAAAAAAAGAACAACAATTTTATTTTGGTACAGTGTCGCATGACCGCACAATTGTCAGTTAAATTTAAAAAAGTCACAAAAAAAAAAAAATGGCCCGCTCGTAAAGCGGGTAAAACCTTCCAGAGCTCAAGTGGTTAAGCAATATTGTAAAATTGTTGTTAAAGCGGATTTTATTTAGGCAAATAAATAATTTACTCTAATTATTTGTTTAAAATATATCACTTATTGAATTTTAATTGATACCGAAGTAAGCAGTAGCCGCATACATTATAGCTCATTTTATAACCATATGTTTACAATATGTTCAACAAATTACGCTTACTCTAAAGAAAAGCAATTAACATAATGACATATATAGCACTGATGCATTGTAATGAAGACATAGAAACCCATTATGTTTTATGTAGTTTGCATAGCTTATGTACTGAAAGCCAAGAACATTGATGAGAGAAAACATTTTACCATTCAGTCACTAGAGCGCACTGCTGGTCTGAGAAAAAAAATGAAAGCAAAAAAATATATTACCCATGCATACGAGTAGCATGCTGAGCAGCTCTATTTTACGATCTCTTTTTCTACTAACAACTGAAGTATGAGACCAGGCTGGCATGAAGAAACATTTTATTTTTTCTCACATGTAGGGACAATTTTCCAAAAAAAATAAAAATTTATTTTTTGCTCTTGGTTTTTTTAGGTCTCCTGTAACCATGCAAAGGAAGCATACAGATTTTGTTGTTTGTTTCTTGAACATGCAGGGGGTCTACTTTAGAGAAAAACAGGTATTGTTATGGTTTCCAAGGCTGTCAATGGTCTTTCTGTATACAGGATGCAATGAAACTTACCTTATACAAAACAAATCTATTTTTATATAGATTGCAATCTGCAGACAAAACCTTTGAAAATAAAACGTGCTGTGATGGACATTTGACAGGGGCTTTTGGTGAGGGTGAAGATATGTGAGTAGCACTAAAACTATATAAAGGCTTTTTTTTATCACAAAGTATCACATAATGTTTTTTTATCACAAAATCACATTGCAATTATTAAATATTTTTTGTTTGTTTTTATTGTCTTTTTGTCATTATGTGTAACCGATCAAAATTTTACTTAGACTGCCACTGAAAACTGAAGTGTCTTTTAAGATTTAAAATAATCCCGTCAAAACAGCATCAACAATTGTTTCTATTGAGCAATTCTAAATTTAAAAATGTCTGATTATTCTAGTTTGTGAAATTAATGACTCTAGAGACAATAATTATAAATATAATTATTATTATCATTTTTATACTAAAAATGATAGTAATTCCAAATGAGGTTTTTTCAAGCAATTAATTGTCTAACTGTGAAAATAAACTCATCACTACCAAAAAAGCAGCTTAATTAATTCCTATGGGGTAGCTTGTCCTGCTATGGAACTTTGGGAAGAACAAACTGAGATGAGCTCTCATTTCATTAATAAGAATGGTTGAAGTTTGAAAATTAAAATAAAAAATACCTTATAGTGTTAAGAGGCTGAATAGCACACTTCTGGGCCTTGAGAATCTCCCTAGCCCCCATCCTGTCTTCATCGCTTTTTATCGATATAAGTTTCTCCTTTCCCCCTGGGACGATTGGGTTTCATACAATAAAATAATTAGCTAAGAAATCTATATCAACAGACTTTACAACCACAGACCTTTCAGGAGACTATTACACTATTTTAGGAGGCTATATAAAAAAATAATGATATCAGACATTAAAGGATAAATATATGTTTCACATGATTAATATATTTTTTTGCATATACTTTTTTTTTAATTTATGCACTTATTAGTATTTAGATATACACGGGTATATCACTTATCCTTTCTTTCCTTATTCTCATTTTGTATTATTTTGCATTTTTTACACCTCTTTATTATATATTTGTATGGCTTTTGCCTATTTTTTGCAAGGAAGATTGATTGTTGGTCAATTTGTTATTTTATTTAGTGTACACATTTACCTGTGAGGATTGTTTTTGTTTATTACACTTGGAGGGGGGGCACCACCTCTGTAGTGTGTTTATTATCACTTTTATATTACTTATGGAGTAGCACAGCATCATTTTCTGTTGTTTTATTAGAAGTGTGGGATCACATTGGGGTGCTTGCGGTAGCTCTTTTATAGTTCATTGCCATCTGGCAGCGTTTGAGTTTTTTCTTGTTTTTTAGATATATTTCACATGATTAATATGATTTATTTATTTTTTTTACATATACATTCCAGAACATATAATTTAAAGATCAAAAAGTATATTTTTTACTCCATGTATATGCTCAAAGATAATCAGATTTTAAAGTCAAAATGCTGCCACATTACTGATTGACAATTTGCTTTTATAATTCTTGCTTAATTAATCTCTAATATACTAACAATTCATTGCTAAAACATTTTCACATCCCCCCTGCTTGACATAATTACCATGTTAATAAGAAGAATTAGGGTAACTGTCACTTTATTAATTGCTAGAGTGGACCATCATCCTATCAAGCTGAAAATTACACATGGCTAAATTAATGCGTATTTGACAGATCCAGTAGTCTAGCAGCAAAATAGGTGGATATTTGGGACACAATAACTTTGGTTGGACAATGTTCACATACTTGATCAAATTCATCATTATCCAACCACACCTGCCAGCTGTGAATTGTTTCTTTTCTAGGACAGTCATTCATATCTAGGTAAACAGCTAAATACCATAATATGAATTGTATTTATGTCTATTCAGTACTGAGATTTACATATCTCTGTCACACAGCGCAGCCCTCTCTTGTAGGGCTTCAGTTATAGTGGAGCTCCAACATTTGACCTAAAATAACAAATGTGTTTCATAAGTACATGCTTAAAGAGGAAGTAAACTCAGAAGAAATATTCCCAGTAATCATATGACTACTAAGTATAGCATTTATAAACTTTCCAGGACAAGAATTAGCGTTCTAGGCTCTTTCTTACTGTTTCTGCAGCTTGGTTTCTTTTTTTTCTGTTCTTGCCTAAGCCAGCACCATGTTTGCGGTTGCCTTCCGATTCCAGCCTCATCTGTACTTCCGCCCTCTCTGTCAAAGCCAGAATCTTGTGCATGCTCAGTAAAGATTAACCAAGCCTCGTTTTAGTATGCCATTACCATGGCAACGGCCCGGTAAACCAATAAGAGCACACATGCAAATATCCTCCCTGTGTTAACCATGAATGGCCTTGTTCACACCCCCTGGGACGTAGCTGGTCACATGGGGTGTTTCAAGAACACTGGGATCTCGTGGGTTTGTAATGCCGTGGAGCTCTGCTATCAGAGGCACAGCACAGCGATATATAGACTGACATCTTGCTGAGTGTCCTGTAAGTGAGGGAAAAAACGCGCATGCACGAGTGATGTCACTGACACAGATATCGGCGATATCTCCTAAACAGCACAGTTTATAAAACTTTTAAAGCCACCTACATGTAAGTGATTGTAAAACATTTTACATGCTGTAAAGTTGGGCATGGGAGTTTACAACCACTTTAACCACTTGCCGACCGCCTAACGCAGATATACTGCGGCAGAGTGGCACGGACAGGCAAAATCACGTACCCGTACGTGATCTGCCTTCCGCGGGTGGGGGGTCCGATCGGACCCCCCCCCGGTGCCATAGACGGTCGGCTCTCGTTCGCGGGCGATGGGAGGTGAGGGGGAGGCCATCCATTGATGGCCACCCCCTCCCGATCGCTCCCGGCGAATGAAAATGCTTCCTTTCCCTCTGTAATGTAAACAGAGGGAAAGGAAGTGATGTCATCTCTCCTCGAGTCGGTCTTTTCGTCCGGCGCAGAGGAGAGAAGACATCCAAGTAAGTGCACCAACACTACACTAACAGTAGAACACGCAGGCACACTTTTCACCCCCCTGTCACCCCCCGATCACCCCCTGATCACCCCCCTGTACCCCCTGTCACTCTGACACCAATAGCAGTGTTTTTTTTTTTTTTGCATTGGTGTCAGTTTGTCAGTTATAAGTGTTAGGGCAGTTAGGTTAGCCCCCTTTAGGTCTAGGGTACCCCCCCCTTAGGTCCAGGGTACCCCCTAACCCCCCCCTAATAAAAGTTAACCCCTTGATTACCCCCCGTCACCAGTGTTGCTAAGCGATCGTTTTTCTGATCGCTGTATTAGTGACACAGGTGACGCTAGTTAGGGAGGTGAGTATATAGGTTTGCTGTCAGTGTTTTATAGCGACAGGGACCCCCATATACTACCTGCTAAAGGTTTTAACCCCCTGATTGCCCCCTAGTTAACCCTTTCACCAGCGATCGCCGTATAAGTGTTACGGGTGACGCTGGTTAGATAGTTTGTTTTTTGTAGTTTATTATAGTTTATTACAGTTTATTATAGTTTATTATAGTTTTAGGGCACCCGCCGTTTATTACCTTATAAAGGTTTAACCCCCTAATTGCCCGGCGGTGATAGAAGTTAAGTTTTTAGGATCTGATAAGGTCTGCGTCGCCCCAGGCAGCGTCAGGTTAGCGCTAGTACCGCTAAAACCCACGCACGCAGCATACACTTCCCTTAGTGCTATAGTATCTGAACGGATCGATATCTGATCCGATCAGATCTATACTCCCCAGCAGTTTAGGGTTCCCTGAAACGCAGTGTTAGCGGGATCAGCCCAGATACCTGCTAGCACCTGCGTTTTGCCTCTGCGCCCAGCCCAGCCCAGCCCACCCAAGTGCAGTATCGATCGATAACTGACACTTACAAAACACTAAGCACACAACTGCAGCGGTCGCAGAGTCAGGCCTGATCCCTGCGATCGCTAACAGTTTTTTGGTAGCGTTTTGATAGTCGCTAACAGTCAGGAGCTTTTTTGCCTGTGAGTCTCACTAGTGTACCCCTAAATTTAGAGGCCAAAATGGCAAATCCAAGGTACACTAGTGAAGAGGCCTACAGGATTCTGAGTATGACAGATAGTGAAGAGGAAGTCACTCATCTGTCAAGTTCAGGCTCAGAATACGAACCTGTAGAGGACAGCGGCTCCATGACAGATAGCTCTGACGACGGAGTTGTGGTCCCTGCTAGGGTCAGGCGTACCAGACCCCGAACTTATGCTGTCCTTGAAGTGCATGAACCGCAGGGCTCTCGTATGGAGCAGAGCAGTACTAGCGCCGCTACTCCTTCTGGTGAACTGGCAAGCACCAGCGGCCTAGTACACCCTGGTCGTACATCCAGCACTGCAGTATCACGTGGTGACGTGGCGAGTCCCATAAGTGCAGTTCAAGCTGGCGAGGTGGCAAGCAGTAGTAGTGTCCCGCTGCCACCAAGAAGACAAAGACAGGCCCGTCGTGCCCATAGTGCCCTTCCTGCTGCATTGGCCAATCCGAATTGGGAACCTTCCACTTCTGCAGCACCCGTACTTCCCCCTTTCACTGGCCAACCCAAAATTCAGGTGGAAACAGTTGACTTTACGCCACTCGATTTTTATTCGCTGTTTTTCACCGAAGATCTCTATAGATCTATTGTGGACCAAAGCAATTTGTACGCTGGTCAACACATCGCCACTATTCCCCAGTCCACCCTTGCCAGAGATTGGAGACCAATTACGGTCTCCGAATTTAAGACCTTTCTGGGCCTTTCCCTCCTCATGGGCATAACCAAAAAGAGTGAGTTGCGGTCATATTGGTCCACTGACCCAATTCACCATATGCCCGTGTTCTCTGCCTCCATGACCAGGGCACGATACGAGCAGATTTTGCGGTTCATGCATTTCAACAACAATGAACTCTGTCGTCCTCGTGGAGACCCTGCATACGATCGGCTCTACAAAATTCGGCCCCTCGTAAACCACTTCAACCAACGTTTTGCAGACTTGTTTACCCCCCATCAAGTTGTCTGCGTTGATGAGTCCCTGATTAAGTTTTCTGGCCGCTTGTCCTTCAAACAGTACCTTCCCAGCAAGCGTGCCAGATACGGGGTCAAGATGTATAAGCTCTGTGACAGGGCCACAGGCTATACATGTAGATTTATGGTTTACGAGGGCAAAGATAGTCACGTAGAGCCGATAAACTGCCCTGACTACATAGGAAGCGCTGGCAAGATAGTGTGGGACTTGGTGTCACCCTTATTCGGAAAGGGGTACCACTTGTACGTGGACAATTATTATACGAGCGTGCCACTTTTTAGTCACTTGTTTGATCATCAGATTGGAGCATGTGGCACCGTGCGACCTAATCGCCGGGGCTTTCCCCAGCGGCTTGTAGAGTCCCGTCTTAGGCTGGGGGAGAGAGCCTGCTTGCAGTATAATAATTTGCTCGCTATGAAGTGGAGGGATAAGAAGAATGTTTTCGTTCTCACCTCCCTTCATGCAGACACGACGACCCAAATTCCTACGGCGACTGGTGTTGTGGAGAAACCCCTCTGTGTCCACGAATACAACCTTAATATGGGAGGGGTGGACCTCAACGACCAGTTGTTGGCGCCGTACTTAGTTGCCCGTAAGGCCAGACGCTGGTACAAAAAAGTGTCTGTTTACTTATTTCAATTGGCTTTGCTGAATGCTCATGTGCTATACAGAGCTTCAGGACGGACTGGATCCTTCCTTAAATTCCAGGAAGAGATCGTCAGAGCCCTTCTGTATCCAGATGGTGCTCCACCTCACCTTCCCAATCCAAATGCAGTAAGCCGGCTGCATGGGAGGCATTTTCCTTATGTCCTCCAGAGTACCCCTACCCAATGAGCCCCCCAAAAAAGATGTCGTGTCTGCAGCAAGCGCGGATTTAGGCGTGACACCCGGTATTGTTGTCCCTCCTGTCCTGACAATCCTGGTCTATGCATTGGTGAATGTTTTGAACGCTACCATACACTAGTGGAGTATTAGCGTAGGGTTCAGCACGGCACAGACTAGGCACACTAACACAGGGTCTCCCAAGATGCCATCGCATTTTGAGAGACCCAAACCTGGTACAGTTACAGTTAAAAGTTAAAGTTACTAAAAAAAGTGTTAAAAAAAAAAAAAAAAATAAAAAAATAAAAATACAAAAAAAATATAAAATAAAAAAACCAAAAATAGTTGTCGTTTTATTGTTCTCTCTCTCTATTCTCTCTCTATTGTTCTGCTCTTTTCTATTGTATTCTATACTGCAATGTTTTATTGTTATGTTTTTATCAGGTTTGCTTTATAGGTATGCAATTTTTTTATACTTTTTTATTGTTAACCACTTTTTTGTTTTCAGGTACGCCATTCAGCTGCAGAGCGGATTTATTTATCTTGACAGCAACAGCGTTTGCTCCCACGATATATAAAGCCGTGACTCCAGCGCTGTCGGAGGTGATTTCACCACCACAGTTCCATACTTCAGCATATATGCCGAAGCGTGGGGGCAGTAGTGGGTGGAGGAGCAATTTGCTCCTGCCTTTTGCGGGAGGATGCCCCCATGCTTCGGCATATATATATTTTAGGTAGGCACAGGTTGCGTTAAATGTTTTATTTTTTACTATGTTTTTTTTGTATTTGCTTTGCAGGTATGGTAAGGTATACTGTTATACTGTAATGTTACTTTGTTTTTTTGTTAACCATCATTTGCTTAGCAGGTACGCCATTCAGTTGCAGCGCGGATTTATTTATCTTGACAGCAAAAGCGTTTGCTCCCACGATATATAAAGCCGTGACTCCAGCGCTGTCGGAGGTGATTTCACCACCACAGTTCCATACTTCAGCATATATGCCGAAGCGTGGGGGCAGTAGTGGGTGGAGGAGCAATTTGCTCCTGCCTTTTGCGGGAGGATGCCCCCATGCTTCGGCATATATATATTTTAGGTAGGCACAGGTTGCGTTAAATGTTTTATTTTTTACTATGTTTTTTTTTGTATTTGCTTTGCAGGTATGGTAAGGTATACTGTTATACTGTAATGTTACTTTGTTTTTTTGTTAACCATCATTTGCTTAGCAGGTACGCCATTCAGTTGCAGCGCGGATTTATTTATCTTGACAGCAAAAGCGTTTGCTCCCACGATATATAAAGCCGTGACTCCAGCGCTGTCGGAGGTGATTTCACCACCACAGTTCCATACTTCAGCATATATGCCGAAGCGTGGGGGCAGTAGTGGGTGGAGGAGCAATTTGCTCCTGCCTTTTGCGGGAGGATGCCCCCATGCTTCGGCATATATAAATGGTGCATGTATGCCCATCATTAGAAGTGGGCGGATGAAGGGAGGTATTCTAATGGTGGGCATACCCACCGATCAATATCTTTTTTTCGTTCAGCCCACAGGCTGCATGAAAAAAAAGTTTACAATACAAGGACCAGCAACGTACTGGTATGTTGCTGGACTTTGAGTGGTTATACCAGAATGATGCCTGCAGGTTTAGGTATCATCTTGGTATCATTCTTTTCAGCCAGCGGTCGGCTTTCATGTAAAAGCAATCCTAGCGGCTAATTAGCCTCTAGACTGCTTTTACAAGCAGTGGGAGGGATTCCCCCCCCCCCCCCACCGTCTTCCATGTTTTTCTCTGGCTCTCCTGTCCCAACAGGGAACCTGAGAATGCAGCCGGTGATTCGGCCAGCTGACCATAGAGCTGATCAGAGACCAGAATGGCTCCAATCATCTCTATGGCCTAAGAAACCGGAAGCTACGAGCATTTCATGACTTAGATTTCGCCGGATGTAAACAGCGCCATTGGAAAATTGGGAAAGCATTTTATCACACCGATCTTGGTGTGGTCAGATACTTTGAGGGCAGAGGAGAGATCTAGGGTCTAATAGACCCCAATTTTTTCAAAAAAGAGTACCTGTCACTACCTATTGCTATCATAGGGGATATTTACATTCCCTGAGATAACAATAAAAAAGATAAAAAAAAAAAAAAATGAAAGGAACAGTTTAAAAATAAGATAAAAAATCAAAAAATTAATAAAAAAAAAAAAAAAAAAAAAAAAAAAGCACCCCTGTCCCCCCCTGCTCTCGCGCAAAGGCGAACGCAAGCGTCGGTCTGGCGTCAAATGTAAACAGCAATTGCCCCATGCATGTGAGGTATCACCGCGAAGGTCAGATCGAGGGCAGTAATTTTAGCAGTAGACCTCCTCTGTAAATCTAAAGTGGTAACCTGTAAAGGCTTTTAAAGGCTTTTTAAAATGTATTTAGTTTTTCGCCACTGCACGTTTGTGCGCAATTTAAAAGCATGTCATGTTTGGTATCCATGTACTCGGCCTAAGATCATCTTTTTTATTTCATCAAACATTTGGGCAATATAGTGTGTTTTAGTGCATTAAAATTTTAAAAAGTGTGTTTTTTCCCCAAAAAATGCGTTTGAAAAATCGCTGCGCAAATACTGTGTGAAAAAAAAAAATGAAACACCCACCATTTTAATCTGTAGGGCATTTGCTTTAAAAAAATATATAATGTTTGGGGGTTCAAAGTAATTTTCTTGCAAAAAAAAATTATTTTTTTATGTAAACAACAAGTGTCAGAAAGGGCTTTGTCTTCAAGTGCTTAGAAGAGTGGGTGATGTGTGACATAAGCTTCTAAATGTTGTGCATAAAATGCCAGGACAGTTCAAAACCCCCCCAAATGACCCCATTTTGGAAAGTAGACACCCCAAGCTATTTGCTGAGAGGCATGTTGAGTCCATGGAATATTTTATATTGTGACACAAGTTGCGGGAAAAAGACAATTTTTTTTTTTTTTTCCACAAAGTTGTCACTAAATGATATATTGCTCAAACATGCCATGGGAATATGTGAAATTACACCCCAAAATACATTCTGCTGCTTCTCCTGAGTACGGGGATACCACATGTGTGAGACTTTTTGGGAGCCTAGCCGCGCACGGGACCCCGAAAACCAAGCACCGCCTTCAGGCTTTCTAAGGGCGTAAATTTTTGATTTCACTCTTCACTGCCTATCACAGTTTCGGAGGCCATGGAATGCCCAGGTGGCACAAACCCCCCCCAAATGACCCCATTTTGGAAAGTAGACACCCCAAGCTATTTGCTGAGAGGTATAGTGAGTATTTTGCAGACCTCACTTTTTGTCACAAAGTTTTGAAAATTGAAAAAAGAAAAAAAAAATATGTTTTTATTGTCTTTCTTCATTTTCAAAAACAAATGAGAGCTGCAAAATACTCACCATGCCTCTCAGCAAATAGCTTGGGGTGTCTACTTTCCAAAATGGGGTCATTTTGGGGGGTTTTGTGCTATCTTGGCATTTTATGGCCTTCAAAACTGTGATGGGTAGTGAGGAGTAAAATCAAAAATTAACGCTCTTAGAAATCCTGAAGGCGGTGATTGGATTTTGGGGCCCGTATGAAGCTAGGCTCCCAAAAAGTGCCACTCATGTGGTATCCCCATACTCAGGAGAAGTAGCAGAATGTATTTTGGGGTGTAATTCCACATATGCCCATGGCATGTTTGAGCAATATATCATTTAGTGACAACTTTGTGAAAAAAAAAAAAAAAAAAAAAAAAAATTGTCACTTTCCCGCAACTTGTGTCAAAATATAAAATATTCCATGGACTCAACATGCCTCTCAGCAAATAGCTTGGGGTGTCTACTTTCCAAAATGGGGTCATTTGGGGGGGTTTTGTGCCATCTTGGGATTTTATGGCCTTCAAAACTGTGATAGGTAGTAAGGAGTGAAATCAAGAATTTATGCCCTTAGAAATCCTGAAGGCGGTGCTTGGTTTTCGGGGCCCCGTACGCGGCTAGGCTCCCAAAAAGTCCCACACATGTGGTATCCCCGTACTCAGGAGAAGCAGCTAAATGTATTTTGGGGTGCAATTCCACATATGCCCATGGCCTGTGTGAGCAATATATCATTTAGTGACAATTTTGTGCAAAAAAAAAAAAAATTGTCACATTCCCGCAACTTGTGTTAAAAAATAAAATATTCCATGGACTCAACATGCCTCTCAGCAAATAGCTTGGGGTGTCTACTTTCCAAAATGGGGTCATTTGGGGGGGTTTTGTGCCATCTTGGCATTTTATGGCCTTCAAAACCGTGATAGGTAGTGAGGAGTGAAATCAAAAATTTATGCCCTTAGAAATCCTGAAGGCGGTGCTTGGTTTTCAGGGCCTCGTACGCGGTTAGGCTCCCAAAAAGTCCCACACATGTGGTATCCCCGTACTCAGGAGAAGCAGCAGAATGTATTTTGGGGTGTAATTCCACATTTGCCCATGGCATGTTTGAGCAATATATCATTTAGTGACAACTTTGTGCAAAAAAAAAAAAAAATGGTCACTTTCCCGCAACTTGTGTCAAAATATAAAATATTCCATGGACTCAACATGCCTCTCAGCAAATAGCTTGGGGTGTCTACTTTCCAAAATGGGGTCATTTGGGGGGGTTTTGTGCCATCTTGGCATTTTATGGCCTTCAAAACTGTGATAGGTAGTGAGGTGTGAAATCAAAAATTTATGCCCTTTGAAATCCTGAAGGTGGTGCTTGGTTTTCGGGGCCCCGTACGCGGCTAGGCTCCCAAAAAGTCCCACACATGTGGTATCCCCGTACTCAGGAGAAGCAGCTAAATGTATTTTGGGGTGCAATTCCACATATGCCCATGGCCTGTGTGAGCAATATATCATTTAGTGACAACTTTGTGCAAAAAAAAAAAAAATTGTCACATTCCCGCAACTTGTGTCAAAAAATAAAATATTCCATGGACTCGACATGCCTCTCAGCAAATAGCTTGGGGTGTCTACTTTCCAAAATGGGGTCATTTGGGGGGGTTTTGTGCCATCTTGGCATTTTATGGCCTTCAAAACTGTGATAGGTAGTGAGGTGTGAAATCAAAAATTTATGCCCTTTGAAATCCTGAAGGCGGTGCTTGGTTTTCGGGGCCCCGTATGCGGCTAGGCTCCCAAAAAGTCCGACACATGTGGTATCCCCGTACTCAGGAGAAGCAGCTAAATGTATTTTGGGGTGCAATTCCACATATGCGCATGGCCTGTGTGAGAAATATATCATTTAGTGACAACTTTTTGTAATTTTTTTTTTTTTTTTTTTTTTTTGTCATTATTCAATCACTTGGGACAAAAAAAAAAAAATATTCAATGGGTTCAACATGCCTCTCAGCAATTTCCTTGGGGTGTCTACTTTCCAAAATGGGGTCATTTGTGGGGGTTTTGTACTGCCCTGCCATTTTAGCACCTCATGAAATGACATAGGCAGTCATAAAATAAAAGCTGTGTAAATTCCAGAAAATGTACCCTAGTTTGTAGACGCTATAACTTTTGCGCAAACCAATAAATATACGCTTATTGACATTTTTTTTACCAAAGACATGTGGCCGAATACATTTTGGCCTAAATGTATGACTAAAATTGAATTTATTGGATTTTTTTTATAACAAAAAGTAGAAAATATCATTTTTTTTCAAAATTTTCGGTCTTTTTCCGTTTATAGCGCAAAAAATAAAAACGGCAGAGGTGATCAAATACCATCAAAAGAAAGCTCTATTTGTGGGAAGAAAAGGACGCAAATTTCGTTTGGGTACACCATTGCATGACTGCGCAATTAACAGTTAAAGCGACGCAGTGCCGAATTGTAAAAAGTGCTCTGGTCAGGAAGGGGGTAAAACCTTCCGGGGCTGAAGTGGTTAAAGGGTAACTTCACTTTCATGGGAAAAAAATAGCAATTAATAAAAAAAAATATAACATAGCATATACAACTGCGACACAAGTCATATTGTAATTGAATGTTATTAAAAATTATCTTTCTTTGTCAAACTGCAGAGCTGTAATTTTCTGTAAAATGTAATGCAATATGGCTACCTGAAGGTGTTTTATACACAGAATGTGTACAGAACGCTCCCCAGACATATAATTTCCTGCTTGTGTGATTGGCTCACTGATTTTCCCAGAAGCACTAAGATACAAGTCAGATTTCCGGCATCCCTTGAAATAAAAATTTTATTTTTGTGAGATACTCCCAATAGGAAATCACGTCTAAAGGGATGCAGACCCAGCAGCTTTCCTCATTAGAGCCCTGCAGGGGCAGTGGCTGATTGATTATTAAGAAACCACTCCTATTAGATTCACTTTCCACATGGACACAGAAAAACACACAGTGATTCCTTCAGAATGACAAAAGGTAGGAATCTGCAACAAAGTTTGTTAAAACCCTTGTAATGTGCATAGTTCACCCAAATGGTGGAGTTACTCTTTAAGTTTTTATTTACAGTAGTTAATTTTCCTTTGTTAATCCCCCCAGAAAAATCAGTACAAGGGACATAACTTACTTTACGTAGTATGTATTACTTGTGCTGGTTTCTCTTCTTTTAGTTGAAATCCCCATATGTTCATGCCCCCCAGCTCTGCCTCTGTAATATTCTGGTGCAGGGGTTAATTCAACTAAGGGGCTGTCACAGGCTCTCACCAAGAGAGTCTGGCTATGTCTGCCTTTTCTGCCCAGGTTCGCCATTCATAGAAATCATATTACATCTTCTATAAATTAAACAGTATCTAAGAATGGAGGATGAGAAGGTGATTAATAGATCCACCCTTCCATCCCATAGATCACTTTTCATTCATATAGTACAGCTTCAATGAATGGAGCAGATGGGCAGAAAAGGTGGGCATAGTCAAACTGTCTTGATGAGACCCTGTGACAGCCCCTTAGTTATATTAACCCCCTCTGCACTGGAAGATCATTGAGGCAGGGTGGGGGGCATGGACAGAGGAGGATTTCAACTAAAAGAAGAGGCATCAGCACAAGGGACACATCCTGACTGTAAGTTATGTTCCTTGTGCTGATTTTTCTGTTTTTTATTTTGGCTGCACTTAGGCTTTAACAGGTGAAAATTGAGGAAGAGATAGTCAACATTAAAAAGTACATTAACATATGTGAAGGAGTGAAACCTATTATTAAGGGATTTACTTTGTTTGGTCTTACATACACTTTACCCTCAAACCTAACCCTAACATTTAACCTTTAACCTGGTCCAGAACTTAACATTTAACCTAATTCTAATCTTAACCTAACATAACAATTAACTCTTAACAAGGAAAACAAAAAAAAAAAAAAAAACTTTAACAGGATCTCAAATAAATATTTAAAATTCTACACATTAATGATAACCAAGCTAAATAATTTTCTTTGTACAAGTATTTGGCATTTAATAACACATTGCACACAAAGGGGTTGAAATGAAGTCAAATAGGCTGTTCACTTTGCAAGGGTATTTTCCCTGCAGCTTAGCGAATGAAGTGAAGCTTTGTTGACCTCTATCATCCAATCAAGCAAAAGTATATATTTTTTCCTTTGTACGCGATTGAGTATTTTTGGCAAATTCAGTAAGCTAAAGAAAAAATTCCTTGCAAAAGTAAAAACAATGAAAAGATAAGACAACTCAGCTGGTCAGGTCTGGGAATGGAAACAAGATATGGAAATTAAAACTCAGCAACCCACATAGACAAATATAACCAGAGTATCTCCAACTTAATATGTCAGGGAAAATGCTCAGTCAGTCACTGTGTGACATGTAATCAATTCTTTCTATACCCCCTATTGGCAGCTTAGTACAGTGACAGTTGTCTAGCATGTAGGTGAACTGCCTGTAGCCGAAGAGTCCAAATAGGATCCCAAGCCAATTTAGGGTATCTCCATTAATGCAACCGAGTTCTGTTAGGAAACCAATCTTTTTGGTCCCAAATAATACATTGAAACCTAAGAGCTCCATTAAAAAACTGGGAACATGTTCTGGAAGGACAGGCTGCACAAACTAAAAGTGAAGACAAATACCCTTTTTACTCTCATATAGTAATTGTACTAGCGTCCATAAGGACCAAATGATCCTTTATGTAGATACACACACATACAGAATCACATACATGTCTTAGAGATCAAGGGGTTTGGCACCCTCACTAAACTTCCATAGTATTCAGAAGCAGTCAGACGATGACAGTCTACCAAAATGCAGAAGTGGCCTTCGTGTGAATGTAAATTTCATTAGGCATGGTCACTGTCAAAGTAAATAATAACTAGATGTGATAACATTTGAAATCCATTCAAAGGACAAGCATCAGCATATAAAGTTCAATGTGATCTAATTTGGGAATTAATTACTTAATGTATTGGTAGCTTTTGATGCTATTCCTCTGGAAAATAACACATGTTCCTAAATGCCAATATGGGTCAAGATCTAAATGATCCCTGTTTATTAAACAAGTAAGGATTTGATGATCTATTGCACTGATCAAAAGATTGTTTTGTGTATTTTCACCACAAGGCATTTTTTATAGTCTTAAACCTGCATAATATTTTAATTTGATATAGATTTGTTTAGGAAAAACAGTTAATTTTGCTGAAATTTAAATGAAATAAACAGTTTTACATGGAAAAAAAAAACCTAAAAATAAGATTCAGGGAAGAAATAATGCATTTGAGTAATAGGTGCGCAGAGCAATACCAAATCAATGTTAATGTCGACGATAATGTGCTCCATTTCTAAAATGCACTCTCTCTCTCTTGTATCTGCCTACACACAATCTCCCCATTTGCACAATTCTGTTATAATGATATCTTTTAGAGGTTTATGTCACATTAAGGTCTTTACAGATTGATTTTAAACAGCCATATGGCCCAAGCATCTAAATTGTGACTTTGCTAATGTATGTTTTCATAGCCAAGAACACAACATGATTTTACATGCATTAAGAATTCTGGGAATCATGCTTAATTTGACAAATAGGCTTCTGCTTACATCAGTTACAAAGTTACAGATACATTTAACGAGGACTCATATGTCTATATGTTAACCAAAGCAGCCACTCTAATGCTTCCAAGAGGCAAGGGAACAATGCACCAAATTTAATTCGGCACACAAGTCGTTAAAGGGGATCTGAGCAATTTAACCTTATTCTGTAAATTGTATTCCTTTTATTCTTTTAACGGCGTCATTGTAAGCAAGGCTCTTGTTTAGATTTAAATTGGCTATCCATTAATAACTGCACTAGCACTTTTCATTCTGTAGAAGAGATAATCAGATAACTTAATGTTGTTTTCCTTTTTTCCTCTGTATATATAAGGCAGAATATCAGCAATATGCCTCTAAATGGATCAATGTTAAGTCGTTATGGGGCATAAAAAGATATGTAGTGAGTGATCGTTTGATGCTGGCTTATAAGATTCATATGGAGTTTATTATGGTTTCCATGTAAATGAGCATATATTACTCTGCCTACCTTGCATATCATATCAATGCAAGCAAAAAAGATTAAGACTGATACAGCATGAAGAATTTGACTTGCAGTAGATTACAAGGATGTCTTCATTTTATATGTATTTAGAAGGAGATAAATCTGATATAGCTTAATCATTATATGGTTTATGGCCCTTGTAATTGAGATTTTATAACCTCAGACAATATGGCTTTAATGACACATCTACTAAAATAATAGGGCTAAAAGAAAACAAATATAAACAAACACCACAAAAAGGTAGGTTTTGGTTAAGAGTAATTTATTTACTGGTCAGGTAGCTAGTTGTTAGACCTGTGATGCCAATAGTAAATATACTTTAGTCTCTATTGCAGCTCCACCCATGGCTGTTAGTATCTGCTGCATTGATAATGAATTTTGCCTTGATTTGAGATTCAGATGATATAAAACATCTAGTGTACCATTAAAGTATGGTTTCAGTTTTATGGGAATTTTTAGGTGCAATATAGAAATAATCCAGTAGATTTAATTAAAATAATTCAATATTTATTTTAACAAGAGATTAAAATGAAATAGTTTAAAAACATATACAGTATGACTCATATGGTACAGTCCTTATGTTTACAGAAGCATTTGTGAAGATCCTGACATGTTTTGCCCTGAAACTGGGCTTCCTCAGGGGATACTATCCGCTTGGGGTCAAAGTCTTCTAATAAAAAAATAATATGTACAATAAATGTCACATAACATATCACAACAATTAACATTTTTTACATTAGCATAAACAATACATGTGTGTGCTAGTTTCGATGGCTGTACCATGTTTAATAAATCCTTGTGTACCTAAAACATATTGGAGATGGGAAAAAGCAGACAGAAACATCATCTGTATTTTTGGGTGCTAAGAGCTGCTTCAGTCTGGTTTATCTCTCAAAAATGTAGCAAGCACAAAATACCCAAAGAACCTTCTTCCTTCTATACAATATATAAAGCACTGCGTAAACTGTTGGCACTATATAAATCCTGTATATTATTATTATTATTAATAATAATATCCATGCCAAATATGGATGAGAAAAATGTACAGCTTTTCATTCTCTACAATTTTTGCTAAATTACACCAGTTTGGGAAAAATGCTTTGGACTTAATGAAAGGTCAAATTAAAGTGTAAGTGTAAAGGGTGCAGTGAGATTTTAATGGCTCCCAGTATTTACAGAAGCTGTATTAAACTATCCTAGACCTGTCCTTGTGCCAAAAAATTGCCCTCATTACCCTTATTATATTTATTTTTACAGATTCAAACAAAAAAGACAAAACGTAAAATGAAAAATTTTCAACAACAAATAACCATCAATGTACTAAACCAAATGGAAAAAAAAAACCCTCACGCTCTAAAAAAAGTAAAAGCAGTATACTTTTTTGCTTATAAGCAAATTTCGCATTTCATGCAAACTTTTGAGAAGTTTCAATTGTTAAGAAATTAGGTATTTTAAAAGCTAAAAATTGCCAAAATCACTTTGCTCATCCCTAATAGCAAAGGAAATTTATAAGCAGTAATTTTTCATACACCAGGACAATGCAGATCAGCCCATTCTACACAAGTGACATTGAAATACAATAGGCCCATAGAGTGTGATTAAACCCCACTCTAACTACTGCTGCGAAAGTTGTATTTTAGAGACTGGTGAAACAATATCTAAACCACTATCCAACAGGTCTTCTAATGTCTACTCCAAAAATATAATTATTTCAGAAAATACATCATCCTCACAAAGTTTAAATCAATGTTCTATTATTCTTTTTTAGGAAAACGTTACAAATAAAACACAAATTTACAGGATTACATAGCATGAAAGGAACATACAAAGCTTGAAGTGTATGTTAAGGCAACATTTTCTTATATCTTTGCAATACATGCACATATTTCCATGTGTTATCCATTTAAGCATGCTGCATGTACAGAAGAAAATGGTTGAAGAAAATGGTTGATGTGCCAGAAGGAATGAATGAATGTGTTTGGGTTTGGTTTGGTTTGTGGGGCATTCACCAAGCCCATTGTGAAGTCCAAAAACTGCAAACCAATCCCCATTGGAGTGCAAATTCAAAAAATATTTTTTTATTCTGTTTTATTGATTTTCTATGCTATTCTTTTCTATCATTTTCTATTCAAATTCATTCTATACGAAGTTAGATTTTCAGAAGCCATCTTCCGAAATTCGAATTTGGTATAGAATTAATTCAAATCAGAATAGAAAAGATTAGAATAGAATAAAAAAATAATAGAAAAGAATAGCAGAAAAAAACAATAGAACAGAATAGAAAAAATATGATATCTATCTATCTATCTATCTATCTATCTATCTATCTATCTATCTATCTATCTATCTATCTATCTATCTATCTATCTATCTATCTATCTATCTATCTATCTATCTATCTATCTATCTATATATATCTATATATATAGATATATATATATAGTATCTCACAAAAGTGAGTACATCCCTCACATTTTTGTAAATATTTTATTATATCTTTTTATGTGACAACACTGAAGAAATGACACTTTGTTACAATGTAAAGTAGTGAGTGTAAAGCTTGTATAACAGTGTAAATTTGCTGTCCCCTCAAAATAACTCAAAACACAGCCATTAATGTCTAAACCGCTGGCATCAAAAGTGAGTACACTCCTAAGTGAAAATGTCCAAATTGGGGACAGTTAGCCATTTTCCCTCCCCGGTGTCATGGGACTCGTTAGTGTTACAAGGTCTCAGGTGTGAATGGGGAGCAGGTGTGTTACATTTCGTGTTACCGCTCTCACTCTCTCATACTGGTCACTGAAAGTTCAACATTGCACCTCATGGCAAAGAACTCTCTGAGGATCTGAAAAAAAGAATTGTTACTGTACATAAAGATGGTCTAGGCTATAAGAAGATTGCCAAGACCCTGAAACTGAGCTGCAGCATGGTGGCTAAGACCATACAGTGGTTTAACAGGACGGTTCCACTCAGAACAGGCCTCACCATGGACGACCAAAGAAGTTCAGTGCACTTGCTCAGCATCAAATCCAGAAGTTGTCTTTGGGAAATAGATATATGACTGCTACCAGCATTGCAGCAGAAGATGGAGGGGTGTGGGGTCAGCTTGTCAGTACTCAGAACATACGCCGCACACTGAATCAAATTGGTCTGCATGGCTGTCGTTCCAGAAGGATGCCTCTTCTAAAGATGATGCACAAGAAAGCCCGCAAATAGTTTGCTGAGGACAAGCAGACTAAGGACTTGGATTACTGGAACCATGTTCTATGGTCTGATGAGACCAAGATAAACCTAATTGGTTCAGATGGTATCAAGCGAGGCGGCAACCAGGTGAGGAGTACAAAGTGTCAGGGCTGGCTCAGCCATTTCTTCTCTGAGCTGGCTGCTCAGCTGTCAGCTAAATGCCAGCTCTCATCTCTCTCTACAGTTAACCAGCTGTTGTTGATCTGCTCGTCAGTCCCGCCTACTTAAAGATCTCCAGCTCACTTCATTCCTGCCTTCGCCTTGGTCACATCACAAGAAACCATCTCTTGCGTTGCTGTTTAAAGACTGGCTTGCTAACATCCCTTCTGGCTTCTTATCCTGCTTTCTGTTCCTCTACTTGGATCCCTGACTTCTAGCCTGGCTGATTACCCGATCTGGTTATTGAACTCTGGCTTGGCTGACTACCCGGTCCGGTTACTGGACTCTGGCTATGCTTTGACTACGCTTACTCTATTTACCTTTTTATTTTTATTAATAACCAAGTGTGATTTTACTGTACTTCTGTCTCAGTCTGGTTCATGGTTTCTGACAGTAGGCGAAGGCCATGAATTCAGAAGATACAGTCAATCCACTTGTTGGTAATATTTTTTCCAGATTGGATGAGCAAGATCACCGCATGGATCAGTTTGCCATGGCGTTACAAATGCTCCTGAGTCACACGGCTCACCTGGAATCCCCCACTGTGTCTGCTCTGGTACAAGCTGAGTTGCAGGCCATCCCTGCTGCTGCGCCAGTCTCTGTGCAGGCACCAGCCTTGAGTAATACCTCTATAAGAGGTATGTCTGGTTCCACTGCGCTTCCCCAGCGATTTGGGGGATCCAGTTCAATGCAGAGGGTTTCTCAACCAAGTTGAGATATAGTTTGAGATGCTGCCCCAGGGGTTTCCCACGGACAGAAGTAAAGTAGGGTTCATGATATCTTTACTTTCTGAGAGAGTCTTGGCCTGGGCTAACCCTCTATGGGAGACGCAAAAACCTGTTGTCTTGAGTTACCCTGGGTTTGTGGCCTCTTTTAAAAGGGTATTTGACGTTCCCGCACGCTTCGCTTCTGCTGCCAAGTGCCTCATGTCCATCAAACAGAGTACGAGAACTGTTGCCGAGTACGCCATTGCATTCCGTACTCTGGCAGCAGAGGTTGCTTGGAACAATGAGGCCCTTGTAGCTGTTTTTTTTCATGGTCTCTTAGATTCCATCAAGGATGAGATAGCAGCCGAGATATACCCACTGAGCTGGAGTACTTGATCTCGTTTGCCATCCTCATTGACTCCAGACTCAGAGAAAGACTTTCTTTTGAGGAGTGCTTACGGAAGCCTCCTGTTCGTTCACCTCCAAGCTTTGCAGTCCCACCCGTGCCTCCCTCACCTCCCATGCCTCCTGGTACCAAGTCGGTCTGTGAAGATGAACCCATGCACTTGGGCTTCATGCGTCTCTCTACTGATGGGAGAGCCTTTAGGAGAAGGGAGAGATTGTGCCTTTATTGTGACCAGGCAGGTCACTTTTTGAAGTCTTGTCCTGGGAACACCTGAACCCTGAGGTCCTGTCATGGGCAGACCTTAGGTGATGTTGTGTCGTCTCCAGTTATCCAGAAGGATAAGCCCCTTGTTTCGGTCACCCTTTCTTGGGCTAAGTCGTCTATCGAGATATAGGCTCTAATCACTCTGGTGCTGCAGGCCTGTTCATTGATGCTTCTTTTGTATCAAAGCACTCGATTTCACTGCAGCTGCATGACACTCCACTTGCCATTGAGGCTCTTAACAGGAGACCTCCACAGCCTACCCATGTGACTTATGAGACAGTTCCATTGTCCATGGCCGTAGGGGCTCTTCACCATGAAATAATCCAATTCCAAGTGATTTCCTCTCCTAAGTTTCCACTGGTTATTAGTTATCCTTGGTTACAGAGGCACAACCCCTCTTTTGATTTGCTCCATGCTGAGGTTCTCTCCTGGTCACCACAATGCAGCGAGACATGCTTCCGGAAGGTAGCCAAGGTCCTGTGTATCTCTTCACTCTCCTCCCTGCCAGAGGAGTACCGTGATTTTAACGACAAAGGTCAAGCCGGTAGTTTGCCTCCACACTGGCCGTATGATTGCGCAATTGACCTTCAGCCTGGTGCTAATCTCCCTCATGGCCAGGTTTACCCTTTGTCGGTCTTGGGGGATAAAGCCATGAAGGAGTATGTTGCAGACGCACTTTCTCGGGGTTTCATCCGCAAATCCTCGTCTCCTACTGGTGCTGGTTTCTTCTTTGTGAATAAGAGGAGCGGTGAACTGAGACCTTGTATTGATTACAGGGGTCTCAATCGTTTTACGATTAAGAATGCCTACCTGAGACCATTAATTGCAGAGTTATTTGACCACCTCATGGGAGCAACAGTTTTCACTAAGCTTGATCTGAGAGGGGCTTACAATCTCGTGAGGATTAAGGAGGGCGACGAGTGGAAAACTGCGTTTAATACCAGAACAGGCCATTATGAGTATCTCGTAATGCCTTTTGGCCTTTGTTTCTCCCCGGCAGTTTTCCAGGAATTTATTAATGATGTCCTCCAAGATTTGTTACAGTTATGTGTGGTGGTTTATCTAGATGATGTCCTCATATTTTCCAAGTCCCTGGAGAGCCACCACACAGATGTCTGTCATGTGCTTCAGAAATTAAGAGAGGACAATCTCTATTGTAAACTGGAGAAAAGTGAGTTCCATCGGGAACAGGTTCAATTCCTGGGCTATGTCATTTCCACTGCTGGTTTTTCGATGGACCCAGAGAAACTTTCGGCAGTCCTACAGTGGCCTCGACCCATGGGTTTATGTCCTCTGCAGCGTTTCCTGGGTTTTGCCAACTATTATCGGAAGTTTATCCGTAACTTCTCTGGTCAAGCCCCTGACCGATATGACCAGAAAGAATGGTAACCCACAGAGTTGGTCTCTGGAGTCCATTAAGGCCTTTGAAAGTCTCAAGGCTGCCTTTGTTTCTGCTCCTGTGTTGGCACATCCTGATCCTACGTTACCTTTTATCCTTGAGGTTGATGCTTCTGAGACTGGTGTTGGCGCCCTTCTGTCTCAATGTCCTACCTCTGAGAGTGCTATGCATCCTTGTGGCTACTTTTCCAAGAAATTGTCACCTGCCGAGTGCAATTATGAGATTGGTGACAGAGAGCTGTTGGCAATCATTTTAGCCCTGAAAGAATGGAGACATCTCCTCGAAGGTACCACTGTGCCGGTTCTCATTCTTACTGACCATAAGAATCTCACATTCTTGTCTGAAGCTAAACGCCTCTATCCCAGAAGGGCGCAATGGGCTCTTTTCTTGTCAAGTTTCAATTACATTGTCTCATTCTTACCCGGTACTAAAAATGTAAGGGCTGACGCCTTGTCACAACAGTTTTCCATTACTTCCAAGTTGGAGTCGGTTCTGGTTCCTTTGATTCCTCCTGATTGTATTCTGGCTACGATTCGCACCAGTCTTACTTCTCCTTTGGGTGACAAAATTCTTGCTGCTCAGGTCGATGCTCCTCTTGAGAAACCTTGTGACTGCTGCTTTGTCCCAGAGTGTCTCCGTACTGCCGTGCTCCAGACTTACCATTCTCTCAAGGCAGCTGGCCACCCTGGGAAGAATCAACTCGTTTGGGCCATTTCCCAACAAATCTTGGTGCCTAGTCTATGTGCTGATGTAACTGCCTTCGTAGCTGCCTGTTCCGTGTGTGCTCAGAGTAATGCCCCGTACACACAGTCCGATTTTCCGATGGACAATGTCCGATCGGAGCGTGTTGTCGGAAATTCCGACCGTGTGTGGGCGCCATCGGACATTTTCCATCGGATTTTCCGACACACAAAGTTGGACAGCAGGAGATAAAATTTTCCGACAACAAAATCCGATCGCGTCAATTCCGACCGTGTGTGGCCTGTTCCGACGCACAAAGTGCCATGCATGCTCAGAAGAAATTCCGACACGTGACAGCTCGTTCTGGTAAACTTAGCGTTCGTAATGGATACAGCACTTTCATCACGCTGCAATGTTCAAAATGGTTTAATACAGCGCACTCTCTTCTTCTTTATAATGTGAGAAGAATTAAGTCTTTTTGCTGCTCATATTCACACACACTTCTCACAAACTTATTTCGTTACTATTTATCTGGATTCCCTCAATATATTTTGATTTCTGACATCTGACAACATATTTTTTTTTTTTGGTGATTTTGAATTGTACTCCCGAAAATGTTTGTGTGTTTTTTGTGACAAGTTCCCACAACACCACTAATATGTTGTTCTATTTAATCTGTAGGAGATTGTTTGGTGTTGTTGTCCCTTGTTAATTTCACATTTTATGTTAGAAATGTACCTGAATCGTCACCAACAAACTGTCCTTTTTGGATGAAAACACACACAGGAGAGTAGAATTTACCTAAAAATATTTTATTAAGGGGTCACAACTATAAACAAAGAGGGAGGCAACGCTGGAGAAACTGCAGAAATTGGCGAAGCCTTGGACCCCCAGGGCAGACATCAATTATTTAAAAGCAAAATTGGTGGCCTGAGGAGTCCATATCTAAGGGAGGGCAGTCTGGTCCAGAAGTCCCAGAGATCCGGAAAGCAGCAGATGACATCTATGTCCCCAGGCTGTGGTCATACGAGAGACTGCATCTTCTGTCAGACCAGACTGAACACAGGGTCATCACTCTTTGGTCTTCCTTCCACGCTTCCTTACAGGCTTTGGCTGTGGTGGTCTAGTTGTGGCAGCAGGAGGAGGAGGAGGAGGAGGATCGTCCCTCTCAATGACATCCATCTTGTGTGTCAGTTCCCCACTCTCCCCCTTACGTAGGACTTTATAAATCAGGTCCTCAGAGATCTTGCGTTGGCCCTCCTGCATGCCCTGCAATTTGGTGGCAGCCATGCAGGCAAAGGCCTCTTCAGGACTGGGGAAGGCTCTGAGGGATGCCGAAGCCTCCTGGATCAGCCTGTATGCCGAATCCTGCACAGGACTGGGAGTGGCCTTCCTGGCCCTTTTGTATGGCAGGCGGAGGGGAGGAACCTGAGACTCAGTTAGGCTGCGACTTGTCCCAGGCTTCTCTTGGCTGACACTTAGCCCCGCCTCCTCCTGGCTGCCACTAATCCCCGCCTCCTCCTGACTGCCACATTCCACAGCCTCCTCCTGGCTGAGGTCTTCCTGTGTATGAAAAAGGGACATAGTTTTAGTATTTTTTACATCAATCACACACAATTTTCACCTCCTGACTGCTGCAAATTGAATGTTAACAAATATAACAGACTATCATTCTGAGCCCAGCATTTTGCATTCTTGTCCCAATTTTGGGTGCCCACTACTGTCTATTGATATGTAACACTTTTTTTAATCAGCAATTAATGATCAATAATAACATCTAGTAAACATCATTTATTTATTGCCCAGAAATCTGTAGAAGAATGCTATACCTGACTCCAGCTGGGCTCCTCCACTTCTTCCTGGCTGGAAGGCCCAGGTTGGACATCGGAAGCCTCAGTTGGTATGGAAGGAAGCGTGCAAGGAAGAGTGGAGAGGGATTCCCTGACTTCAGTGTGGTCTGGCAGAAATCGCAGTCTCTCGTAGTACCACAGCCTGGGGACATAAACGTCATCTGCTGCAGCTCCGGATCTCAGGGAATCTGTGACCTTCTTGCGCTCCCTAAGATATGTGCTCCTCAAGCCACCAATTTTTGCTTTTAAATAAGGGATGGTTGCTGTGGGGACCACCGGCTTCACCAACTCCAGCAGTTTCTCCAGCGCTGCCTGCCTCTTCTGTTTGTGGTTATAGTGGGGGTGTCTGACCTGCCACAGACAGGGCAGCTCCCTGTACTTGTCAATAAACAGGGGCAGGAAATTGTGGTCGTTGAACCCATCCATTTTCTCTGCAAGACACAACACAAGACAAACCCTAATGTCAGGCCAAACTACTCTAATCTTGTTACAATATAGGCTTCAATTTCGAAGCAGTATAGGCCCAAGTTTAGATCCTACCTTCGTTAGCACGATCTGCGTCTCCGATGCTCCTTCCTCCGCTCACAGATCGTACGTAAGACGCGCGCGTTACGATTTATACACACTGCGCATGCGTATAACTCCGCCCGCCCCTGACGTTCTTTCTATTCTATTCCCCGCCCCTTTTCGTTCGGCGCAGTGGAGGAAGAGCACATGGCGGATAGACAGCAGGATCGTGCTAATTACAGCAACGAGGAGGAGGAGGAGGAGGAGGAAAGGCCGGAGCCTGAAACGTCCCGATCCAGAAGGAGATTTAAGGACTCAAATATGTCCTTTGGGGAGATGTTGGAAATGGTGGACATCCTGAAGAAGGCCAACTATGATGGAAAGTATGGGCCTTACCCCAACCCCAATGTCAGAAAGGCCAAGATCATGGCGAAAGTGGTCAGGAGTCTGCACCGGAATTTCGGGGTACAACGATCGAAAGATCAGCTCAGGAAGCGGTGGTCGGACCTGAAATTACGAGAACATGAGCAGTACCGAAAGATCCGGAGAGTGCTGCAAAAAAGTAAGTATTTGTGCTGTGTTCCTATTGTTCTTGTGTTTATTACGTTCGTGCTGCTCCATGTGCTTTTAGGAACGGTTGTACAGTTTAAAATGGCAACTTTCATGTTCATGGGCACATTATTCGTTCGGATCACACATTTTTATTTCGGACTATAAAATACCATTGTTTAGCCCATATGCATTTGGCCACCATTTTGACGCCCTATACTTGTTTTCAAAGAATTGGGTTGTGTAGATGGCTTTTTTACTAGAATGAAATGCAAACTAGATTGTGTGTCAGGAGAGGACACTCAGCAGCTGTTTTCACATCTGGACACTGGAGCACTAGTGTGGGACCCCAGAACACCATTTTTATTAGGGGGCCACACAGGTGCTCCAGTGTATACTATAGGGGGGGGGCTACATCTGTGAAGCTTGTACCAAACAGGTAAAGTATTGCATGTTGACAAAGGACACTAAAAAAGCTACATCTTGGAACTCTGCTAAAATAGATCATTGTACCCCACTTCCAAGCAATGTTTTATCTTTATAGTTCTGACATTAAATATCTGTGTGCTAATTATACCATTTTTGTTTTACATAGGGGAGAAAAGACTCGGAGGACACCCCTCATCCGAGGAGACCAGAGCCCCCCCCCCTCTGGAAGAAGGGGAAATCCCCCCAACACAATCTGAGCAGGAGGAAGAAGACGTGGTGGAACTAGTCACCACAACAGGTGAGTGTCTGCGACCACAGGCTCAGATAAGAGATGGATGGCGGCATTTTTTTAGACCTAATTTATTTTGGCATTCTTCTCTTTTTAGGTGATCGTGAGGTTGTGGATCCAGATCCTTTCAGATCCGAAAGTGCCCAGATCCTGATCGGGGACATAATGGGGTGTAATTTACAATTGGAAAACATCAAGCAAAACATCAATGATGTTATTCCAAAATATAAAAACATCATTGATGTTTTGGGGCGAGTTTAAAACCCCTCCAAATCACTTTCTTCTTTTGTGTGCTACAATGTGTGAAATGTTTTTGTGATTTTTCCCAAAGCCAAATTTGGAAGATGCACACAGTGTGTGAACATGTGCTATCTGCCATCACGGGAGATCAATGGACGCGTTTTGGGGGTGCAACCCCTTCCTCAATAATAAAGTAGCGGTGAGGAAGGGCTTTCTCCCCCAAAACACATCCCTTGATCCCCCCTGATGGCAGATAGCACATGTTGACATTGTGAAATTTGTGTGCATCTTCCAAATTTGGCTTTTTCAGGGGTGATTTCCCCCCATCTGAACGCAATATCAAACACAGTTCCTAAATACTCATGTCTGATATTGCCTTCAAGTTCTACCAAATGTGAACTTTGTAAGATCAAGATTTGTGTCTTTCTTTTTGGTTTTACACAGGCCTGTTTTCTATAAAATGCACATTTTGATTTTGGATAATGACACCACAAAAATTTATATACAACAAACATGTCGGTTTGTCATAAAAACCTTTGGTAAATGCACACGTGATTGTGCAGGTATTAAAAAGATTGTTCATCAAGAATGTGTGGATTATTGTCCCAACGCTACAACACTTTTGGGGTGATGTAATTGTTGTTTTATGAGAAAATGGGGGTAATTTCCTAAGGGCAAATCCACTTTGCACTACAAGTGCAGTTTCAGTGCAGTTGCAAGTGCACTTGTAGTGAAAAGTGTCTTTGCATTTAGTAAATAACAGCCAACAGTGCTTTGTATAAGGTTACACAATCACGACATTTTCTGGACTCCACACATTTCTGTCAGGGTCAGCTCAAACAAACACAAGCAGTAAATGTCCACAAAGAAGAGCCTGGGGGGAGATGCCTGTCGAGAAATTGAGGTCCTGCAGGCTTCTCCCTGTGGCCAAATACCGCAGGGTAGCGACCAACCTCTGCTCCGGAGTGATGGCTTGCCTCATGCAGGTATCCTGCCTGCTGATATAGGGGGTCAGCGAAGCCAACAAACTGTGAAACACGGGGTCCGTCATCCTGAGAAAGTTCCTGAAATCATCAGGATTATTCTCACGGATCTCACGGAGCAAAGGCATATGACAGAACTGGTCACGCTGAAGCAACCAATTCTTGGTCCATGAACTCCTCCCCACCCTGTTCATGGACTGGACTTGTGTCAAGGTCAGGACCCCAACACCAAGCCCCCTCACAGCACGAACTCTACGAGGAGTACGCATACGAAACATGGCTAGAAAACGGTCGGCTGCTCAGAACGAAGTAACAGAACGCACTGAAGAACAGCAAGGGCTGTGAAGAGCGACCTGAAAAACAGCAACGAGCAGGCAAGATCACACAGAGAACTCCGATACGAACTGACTGCACGCACTGAAGAGCAGATACAAACCCACAAGCACAAACTGAACGGCAGAAAACGATCTGAAAGCCACGAGTCTGAAAAAGCGCAAATCGTCTCTCACCAAACTTTTACTAACACGAGATTAGCAAAAGAGACCCCAAAGGGTGCCGCGCTTGGTTCTGAACCAGCCTGTTCTAGTCTTGTCGTACATGGTGTACGTGACCGCGTGGTTGTCGATCGGAAATTCCGACAACTTTGTGCGACTGGGTGTAGGCAAAACAAGTTTGAGCCAACATCCGTCTGAAAAAATCCTAGGATTTTGTTGTCGGAATGTCCGAACAAAGTCCTACCGTGTGTACGGGGCATAAGACTCCACGACACCTTCTAGTGGGCCTCCTACAACCCATACCCAATGGAGAGAGGCCCTGGACCCACCTGTCTATGGATTTCATTGTGGAGTTGCCCAACTCACAAGGCAGCACAGTTATCCTTATGGTGGTTGACTGGTTCTCAAAGATGTGTCATTGTATTCCACTTAAGAAGTTGCCCACTTCTAAGGAACTGGCTTCCATTTTTGCTCGGGAGATCTTTCGCTTACATGGGCTACCCAAGGTGATTGTCTCGGACAGGGGTAGTCAGTTTGTGTCCCATTTCTGGCGAGCCTTTTGTACACAGCTGGGAATTCTGCTTGCTTTCTCCTCTGCGTATCACCTGCAGTCTAATGGGGCCGCAAAACGAGCCAATCAGTCCTTGGAGCAATACCTATGTTGCTATATTTCTGACCATCACAACAACTGGTCAGACCTATTACCATGGGCAGAGTTTGCTCACAACAGTGCCTTGAATTCTGCTTCCCGATTGTCTCCGTTTATGGCGAATTATGGTTTCCAACCTTCCATGTTGCCTGACTCGTTTGTTCCACAGAGTATTCCTGTGCTAGAGGAGCATCTCCGTGGTCTTTGTTCCACTTGGGCACAAGTCCAGGAGGCTTTGCGTCATGCTAATGATAGGTACAGATTCCATGCTGACCGCAGACGCCTGCCTGCATCTTCCTACCTGGTTGGGGACAGGGTCTGGCTGTCATCTCGCAACCTCTGACTTCGTGTTCCCTCACTGAAGTTCGCACCTCGGTTTATTGGGCCTTTCAGTATCCTACACAGGATTAACCGAGTGGCTTATGCGCTGAACCTTCCTCCTAGTATGCACATCTCAAATGTGTTTCATGTCTCCTTATTGAAACCGTTGGTCTGCAACTGCTTTACCACCTCGGTGCCACGTCCTCACACTATACAGGTTGAGAACCATGAGGAGTATGAGGTGCAATCCATTGTTGACTCCCATAGGTTCCGTGGGCACATACAGTACCTGGTGCATTGGAAGGGGTACGGTCTGAAGGAACGCTCCTGGGTCTCATCCTTGGACATACATGCTCCTGCCTTCCTCCGTGATTTCCATAGACATTTTCCCCTCAAGCCTGGTGGTCCTCCGAGGGGGAGGGGTCGTTGAGGAGGGGAGTACTGTCAGGGCTGGCTTAGCCCTTCCTTCTCTGAGCTGGCCACTCAGCTGTTGGTTAATTGTCAGCTCTCATCTTTCTCCACAGTTAACCAGCTGTTGTGGATCTGCTCGTCAGTCCCGCCTACTTAAAGATCTCCAGCTCACTTCATTTCTGCCTTCGCCTTGGTCACATCACAAGAAACCATATCCTACGTTCCTGTTTAAAGACTGGCTTGCTGACATCCCTTCTGGCTACTTATCCTGCTTGCTGTTCCTCTACTTGGATCCCTGACTTCTGGCCTGGCTGATTACTCGATCTGGTTAGGTAACTCTGGCTTGGCTGATTACCGATCTGCTTACTGAACTCTGGCTTGGCTGACTACCCGATCCGGTTACTGGACTCTGGCTATGCTTTGACTACACTTACTCTATTTACTTTTCTATTTTTATTAATAAACAAGTGTGATTTTACTGTACTTCTGTCTCGGTCTGGTTCATGGTTTCTGACACAAAGACATGTGTGGTAGTGGGAGTGTCATGGTCTGGGGCTGCATGAGTGCTACCGGCGCTGGGGAGCTACAGTTCATTGGGGGAACCATGAATGCCAAGATGTACTGTAACATACTGAAGCAGAGCATGATCCCCCTCCCTTCGGAGACTGGGCCGAAGGGCAGTATTCCAACATGATAACGACCCCAAACACACCTCCAAGACAACCACTGCCTTGCTAAAGAAGCTGAGGGTGAAGGTGATGGATTGGCCAAGCATGTCTTCAGACCTAAACCCTATTGAGCATCTGTGGGGCATCCTCAAATGGAAGTTGGAGGAGTGCAAGGTCTCTAACATCCACCATCTCCGTGATGTCGTCATGGAGGAGTGGAAGAGGACTCCAGTGGCAACCTGTGAAGCTCTGGTGAACTCCATGCCCAAGAGGGTTAAGGCAGTGCTGGAAAATAATGGTGGCCACACAAAATATAGACTTTGGGCCCAATTCGGACATTTTCACTTAGGGGTGTACTCACTTTTGTTGCTAGTGGTTTTGACATTGATGGCTGTGTGTTGAGTTATTTTGAGGGGACAGCAAATTTATACAGTTATACAAGCTGTACACTCACTACTTTATATTGTAGCAAAGTGTCATTTCTTCAGTGTTGTCACATGAAAAGATATAATGAAATATTTTCAAAAATGTGAGGGGTGTACTCCCTTTTGAGTTTAACGCCATATCATTTTGCCTGCGGTACTGCCAGTTTAACACTATATCGTTTTGCATGCATTACTGCCAGTTTAACGCCATATAGTTTTGTGCGTTACTGCCAGTTTAACGCCATATAGTTCTGTGTGTGTTACTGCCAGTTTAACGCCATATAGTTTTGTGTGCGTTACTGCCAGTTTAACGCCATATTGTTTTGCGCGTGTTACTGCAAGTTTAACGCCATATAGTTCTGTGTGCATTACTGTCAGTTTAACGCCATATCATTTTGCATGCATTACTGCCAGTTTAACGCCTTATAGTTCTGTGTGCTTTACTGACAGTTTAACGCCATATAGTTTTGCATGCGTTACTGCCAGTTTAACACCATATAGTTCTGTGTGCGTTACTGCCAGTTTACCGCCATATCATTTTGTGTGCATTACTGCTAGTTTAACAACATATCATTTTGCATGCGTTACTGCCAGTTTAACGCCATATAGTTCTGTGTGCGTTACTGCCAGTTTAATGCCATATAGTTCTGTGTGCATTACTGCCAGTTTAACGCCATATAGTCTTGCGTGCCTTACTGCCAGTTTAACACCATATAGTTCTGTGTGCGTTACTGCCAGTTTAACACCATATCGTTTTGCGTGCCTTACTGCCAGTTTAATGCCATATTGTTTTGTGTGCATTACTGCCAGTTTAACGCCATATAGTTCTGTGTGCGCTACTGCCAGTTGAACGCCATATAGTTTTGTGTGCGTTACTGCCAGTTTAACGCCATATAGTTCTGTGTGCATTACTGCCAATTTAACACGATATTGTTTTGTGTGCGTTGCTGCCAGTTTAATGTCATATAGTTCTGTGTGCGTTACTTCCAGTTTAATGCCATATGGTTTGCGTGCGTTACTGCCAGTTTAACGCCATATAGTTCTGTGTGCATTACTGCCAGTTTAACGCCATATAGTCTTGCGTGCCTTACTGCCAGTTCAACAACATATAGTTCTGTGTGCGTTACTGCCAGTTTAACGCCATATCGTTTTGTGTGCCTTACTACCAGTTTAATGCCATATTGTTTTGCGTGCGTTACTGCCAGTTTAACGCCATATAGTTCTGTGTGCGTTCTGTGTGCGTTACTGACAGTTTAACACCATATCATTTTGCATGCGTTACTGCCAGTTTAACGCCTTATAGTTCTGTGTGCATTACTGACAGTTTAACGTCATATAGTTTTGCGTGCGTTACTGCCAGTTGAACGCCATATAGTCTTGCGTGCATTACTGCCAGTTCAACGCCATATAGTTCTGTGTGCATTACTGACAGTTTAACGCCATATCGTTTTGTGTGCGTTTAACGCCATATAGTTCTGTGGGCATTACTGCCAGTTTAACGCCATATAGTCTTGCATGCCTTACTGCCAGTTTAACACTATATAGTTCTGGGTGCGTTACTGGCAGTTTAACGCCATATCGCTTTGCGTGCCTTACTGCCAGTTTAACGCCATATTGTTTTGCGTGCGTTACTGTCAGTTTAACACCATATAGTTCTGTGTGCGCTACTGCCAGTTTAACGCCATATCCTTTTGCGTGCGTTACTGCCAGTTTAATGCCATAAAGTTCTGTGTGCATTGCTGCCAGTTTAACGCCATATCGCTTTGTGTGCGTTACTGCCAGTTTAACGTTATATAGTTTTGCATGCGTTACTGCCAGTTTAACGCCATATAGGTCTGTGTGCGTTACTGCCAGTTGTTTAACGCCATATTGTTTTGCGTGCGTTACTGCCAGCTTAACGCCATATAGTTCTGTGTGTATTACTGCCAGTTTAACGCCATATAGTTCTGTGTGCGTTACTGCCAGTTTATCACCATATCATTTTGTGTGCATTACTGCCAGTTTAACGCCATATCATTTTGTGTGCGTTACTGCAAGTTTAATGCCATATAGTTCTGTGTGCGTTAATGCCAGTTTAACGCCATATCGTTTTCTGTGCATTACTGCCAGTTTAACGTCATATAGTTCTGTGTGCGTTACTGCCAGTTGAATGCCATATAGTCTTGCGTGCATTACTGCCAGTTTAACGCCATATAGTTCTGTGTGCATTGCTGCCAGTTTAATGCCATATCGCTTTGTGTGCATTACTGCCAGTTTAACGTTATATAGTTTTGCGTGCGTTACTGCCAGTTTAACGCCATATAGTTCTGTGTGCGTTACTGCCAGTTTAACGCCATATCGCTTTGCGTGCGTTACTGCCAGTTTAATGCCATTTAGTTCTGTGTGCGTTACTGCCAGTTAAACGCCATATCGCTTTGTGTGCATTACTGCCAGTTTAACATTATATAATTTTGCGTACGATACTACCAGTTTAATGCCATATAGTTCTGTGTGCATAACTGCCAGTTTAACGCCGTATTGTTTTGCGTGCATTACTGCCAGTTTAATGCCATATAGTTCTGTGTCCATTACTGTCAGTTTAATGCCATATAGTCTTGCGTGCGTTACTGCCAGTTAAACACCATATAGTTCTGTGTGCGCTACTGCCAGTTTAACGCCATATCGTTTTGCGTTCGTTACTGTCAGTTTAATGCCATATAGTTCTGTGTGCGTTACGTTTACGTTCCCTTGGAACTGTAAGGGGCCAGCAACAAATGTGTCCACAGGCAAAGGTGGACGTGGTGGTCAGTCCTCAGGCAGGGCATAATTTCCTTTCTAACGCCATATAGTTTTGCATGCGTTACTGCTAGTTTAATGCCATATAGTTTTGCGTATGTTACTGCCAGTTTAACGCCATATTGTTCTGTGTGCATTACTGCCAGTTTAACATCATATAGTTTTGTGTGCGTTACTGCCAGTATAACACCATATCGTTTTGTGTGTTACTGCCAGTTTAACGCCATATAGTTTTGTGCGTTACTGCCAGTTTAACGCCATATAGTTCTGTGTGCGTTACTGCCAGTTTAATGCCATATAGTTTTGTGCGATACTGCCAGTTTAACGCCATATAGTTCTGTGTGCGTTACTGCCAGTTTAACGCCAGTTTTTGGATTTACTTCCAGTTTAACGTCATATATGCATCACTGTACGATTGGTGCATTATATTGCAGTATATTATAGTGTATCCATGGGGTATGTCTGTGTATTGTGAGTACTCAAAGTAAAGTGCACCAAACATCTCTTTACATTGATTAAAATGCATCTACGTACAGATTTCAACTTCTTCTTTACATTTGCTTATAAGCACTGCCCCCTTCCTCCCAATAACGTCTGCAAGGACAACAAGGAGAGGCAGACAATCCCTTGGCACTGTAAGGGGGCCAGTCCCCTGCAGTTGCCAGAGTGGATAAACCTGCCTCCTTGTCCACATCTATTCCTGCCATAGCCCCAACATCAGCCATTGAGGAGTCAGCTGAGTTATTTGTCCACAGCGTCAGCCACTTGCTCCTTGATGATGCCCACCCATTACAGGATTCAGTTGTTGGTTCTGGGGTTGAGGATGATAGGAACATGAGCCGAGAGAGAGGGAGGAACACTGGTAGACAAATTGGCATTCATGTTCCCCAAGCCGCAGCGTATTGCCAAGTTGTCTCCAGTGGTAATGATGAAGATGGAGGCGATGGAGATGATGATGATGATGAGGTCACTGATGTGACTTTGGTGCCAGATAGAGAAGAGGAGGAAACTGAAGGTGAGGCGGCACAACCCCAAGGAGGCTGACATCAAGAACGAGTAGAGAGCAGCCAGCCTATTCCATCACATTCTGCAGCTGTTATCTCCCGGCCCACTCCCCAAAGCTCAGCTGTCTGGGCCTCTTTCAGCACATCTGCAGCAGATCGCATTGTTACTATCTGCAAACTGTGTCTCAGGCACATCAAACGTGGTAAAACACCAAACGTTTGGGTACCACATGCCTAACAAGGCATTTAACGTTCAACCACTCAGCCCGTTGGCAATAGCACCTAAAAGCCACACAAAAGGGGCACAAATCTGTCCCTCCTCCTCTTCCTTACCCACTTCAGTCTGCCCCTGTGATACCGAGTCATTATCTTTCAGCAGCCTTCACTGACAGGGATGATGGTATAGCACTGGGTGTCCCAGGTCCTAGCAGCACATCTGCCAGCAGCACACCACCAGCTGTAGACTGTAGCTGGCAAATTTCTCTGCCCCATCTGCTGCAACGGAAAAAAGAATACAGTCCCTGCCATCCACATGCCCAGCGTCTGAATGCAAGCTTGTCAAAGCTGTTGGCTCTCCAACTTCTGCCTTTCAGCCTGGTGGATTCTGCCCCCTTCCGTGAATTCGCACAATGTGCTGTACCACAATGGCAGGTTCCAAGTCGCTACTACTTTTCACGTAAGGCCATTCCATCTCTCTACCATCACATGGAAGGGAATGTTCTGGCAATCGTTGGGCAAGGCAGTCAGCCGTAAAATCCACCTTACTGCTGACACATGGTCCAGCATGCATGGGCAGGGACAATATATTTCATTCACAGCACACTGGGTAACTAAGTACGTACCCAGGGTTGTAAGATGTATTAAAACGGGCCAGAAGAGTCTGTAGCCATTTCAGGTGGTCAAACAAAGCCAGTGCTCAGTTGGCTGAAATTCATCGGGAATTCCACCTGCCCGTAAACTGCCTGATTTTTGACATGCCCACCAGGTGGATCTCAACTTTGGGAATGCTGCAGCGGCTATACATGCAGCAGAGAGCCATCAACGAGTATCTGTGCTAGTACGGCATGACGACAGGCTCAGGCCTCGGCTTTTTTTCCCCATGTCAATGCCTGCTCATTAAGGATGCATACACTGTATTGTCACCATTTGAGGAGGCCCCAAGGATGGTGAGCAGTGACAGTGCATACATCAATGACACATCCCTGTTGTGTTCCTGCTGGAGCAGAATCTGCATGGAATTATGGACAGGGCACTGGAGGCAGAGCAGCAGGAGGAAGAGGAGGACTTCCTTTCCTCTCAAGGTCCACTTTATCCAGACACCATCATTCCTATGTCACAGAACACACAGGAGGAAAGAGGGGAGGGGGATGAGGAGGAGGATTCTGGCAATTTCATAGGCTTTGAAGAAGAGGAAGACATGCGTCAATCTGTAAGCGATGGCTTTCCAACCCCAGGACTCTTGTGAGTAGTATGTGGCTGGGAGGAGGAAGTTCAAGATGCTGTCATCCTGAGTGACCCCAAGGAGTCTGCTTCTCAAGCCTTGGAAAATTTGAGGCGCATGGGCAACCTCATGCTTCAAAGCCTGCAGAGACCCAAGAATATGTGGCATAAAGGAGAAGGATGATTGCTGGTTGGCAACCCTCCTTGACCACCGTTATAAGGGGAAGGTCTCAGAACTAGGGATGAGCTTCGAGTTCAAGTCGAACCCATGTTCGACTCGAACATCGCATGTTCGACCGTTTGTCAAATTTCAAACGTTATGGGCCGTTCGCGCCAAATTTGAGTGGCGCGTTACGGCCCATAATTCACTGCGGCATCACAGTGCATTGCTGGCTGATGATTGGCCAAGCATGCACTATGACCCGCATGCTTGGCCAATCACAGTGCCGTCTGTACAGAGAGCTGTGATTGGCCAAAGCCAGGGTGGCTTTGGCAAATTATGGCTCAGGGGGTTTAGTACATGCCCCACACTATATAAGGCCACCTGCGTGGCGGCCTTGTGTAGTGTGTTGCAGCGGCGGTGGAGAGATAGACAGAGAGACAGTGTAATTTGATTTAAGTTAGATAGAGTAGGCAGGCCAGTCAGTTAGCTGCACTTACAGTGTATTGTGTATATATATGCATTCTAGGTGTTGTATATATATATATATATATATATATATATATATATATATATATATATATGTATATATACACACTGTATTCAGTTTAGCTAGATCCGTTCCTATTATTCTCTTCCTACTGACAGGCAGGCAGGTGTTTTTACAGTATTTACAGCTACCTGAAGAAAATTGCTGGTGTTCTTCTGATCCTATTAGTAACACAGGCAGGCAGCTGCAGTATTTACAGTTAGTGTACTGCGTCCTCTGCACAGTGTGCACCTAAAGCTACCTGAAGACAATTGCTGTTGTTCTGATCCTATTAATACCACAGGCAGGCAGCTACAGTATTTACAGTTAATGTACTGTGTCCTCTGCACAATGTGCACCTAAAGCTACCTGAAGAAAATTGGTGGTGTTCTTCTGATCCTATTAGTACAACAGGCTGGCAGCTGCAGTATTTACAGTTAGTGTACTGCATCCTGTGCACAGTGTGCACCTAAAGCTACCTGAAGACAATTGCTGTTGTTCTGATCCTATTAATACCACAGGCAGGCAGCTACAGTATTTACACTTAGTGTACTGTGTCCTCTGCACAGTGTGCACCTAGCCCCAGCTAGAGAAAGGCAGTAACATGAGCCCAGAGAGAGGGGGTGCCCAAGAAGGACAGCAATCTGGCAGTCATGTTCCCCCAGCTGCAGCATACTGCCAGCTTTTCTCCAGTGATGAGGAGGGAGGGGATGATGACTTCCCTGAATCCACGTGGGTGCCTGATAGGAGAGAGGAGGAGGGGGCACATCTCCAATGAGGCAGGATGCCCTCCAGGGGCCAGCTTAAGGGCAGCACACCGACTGCATCACACCGCAGAGCTCCGCATGTGCAGGGTGCTGCTGTCTCTGCATGCTATTCCGAAAGTTCTTTGGTGTGGGCCTTTTTTGAGATGAGTGCATCAGATCCCATCGCTGCTATTTGCAACATATGTCTCAAGCATATCTGGCGTGGCCAAAACATCACCCACTTGGGCACCACATGCTTGACCAGACATATGTCGACCTGCCATGCAGATCGTTGGCAAGCGTACCTAAAAGACCCACACCAAAGAACAAAGCTGACCTCTCCTTGCTCCTCATCAGCTGTAATCTCCAACCCCACTACAACTTCAGTCCTCTCTGAAACCTGCACTGAGAGGAATGAAGGTGTAGAATTAGGTGTGTCACAGCCAAGTACTTACAGGCAATTTGCTATCGGTACACCAACGTCAGATTGTACCAGGCAAATTTCCCTGCCCCAGCTGCTGCACCGCCGAAAGAAGTTCGCTCCCAGCCATCCACATGCCCAGCGATTGAATGCTAGCTTGGCTAAATTGCTAGCACTTCAACTGCTACCTTTTCAGTTGGTAGACTCTGCCCCCTCCTGTGAGTTTGTGGAATGTGCGGTTCCTCAGTGGCAGGTTCCCAAACGCCACTTTTTCTCATGGAAGGTGATTCTGGCTCTCTACTGGCATGTGGAAGGCAATGTCTTGGCCTCGCTGGACAGGGTGGTCAGCGGTAAGGTGCATATTACTGCTGACTCACGGTCCAGCAGGCATGGACAGGGACGTTACCTATCTTTCACAGCGCACTAGGTGACTCTTCTGGCAGCTGGAAAGGTTGCAGAACAGGGTGCAGTAGTGTTGGAGGTTGTTCCGCCACCATGCCTACAAAATTCTACTAGTGGTGATTCTGCCACAACTCTCTCCTCCGCCCCCTCCTCTTCTTCTTCCTCCACTGCCTCTTCCTGTGCTGATTTGTCCTCGGAACCAGTGGTGCTCCATAAGATGCCATGTGGTGCTTGAGCTGGTGTGCTTGGGGGACAGAAGCCACACTTGGCCAGAGATTCTGTCAGCTCTGCAGGGGCAGGTTCATAGGTGGTTGATGCCACACCATCTTAAGGCAGGTATGGTGGTTTGCGACAATGGCACCAACCTCCTCTCCGCCCTCTGACAGGGACAACTGACCCATGTGCCCTGTTTGGCTCACGTCCTTAACTTGGTGGTGCAGCGGTTCTTGAGCAGGTACCTGGGCTTACAGGATGTCCTGAGGCAGGCCAGGAAAGTCTGTGTGCATTTCTGCAAGTCATATAATGCTAGTGCTCGGCTGGCTGACCCCCAAAAGGAATTTAACCTGCCCAAGAACCGCCTACTCTGTGAAATGCCCACCAGGTGGAACTCAACGTTGGCCATGTTGCAGCGGCTGCACACGCAGCAGAGGGTCATCAATGAGTACCTATGCGACTATGGAACCAGGACAGGGTCAGGGGACCTTGTTTTTTTTTCCCCACGCCAGTGGGCTATGATCAGAGATGCATACACTGTACTGTCACCATTTGAGGAGGCCACGAGGATAGCGATGAGTAACAGTGCGTGCATCAGTGACACTGTCCCTCTTGTCCACCTGTTGGAACACATGCTGCGTGGAATAATGGACAGGGCACTTGAGGCAGAACAGAGGCAGGAAGAGGAGGACTTCCTTACCTCTCAAGGCCCCCTTTATCCAGACAGTGTTCCTGTGTGCCCGCCGATCACACAGGAAGAAGAGGAGGAGGAGGATTATGTCAGCATGGAGGTGGAGCCTGGCACTCAGCATCAGCAGCAGTCTTCAAGGGATCATTTACAGTCTGAAGAAACCCATGGACTTGTACGTGGCTGGGAGGAGGTGGCTGCGGATCATGTCGTCCTTAGTGACCCAGAGGACTCTGGACCGTATGCCTCAGCAAACCTATGCTGCATGGCTTCCCTGATCCTGCAAAGTCTGCGGAAAGATCCTCGTATTCGTGGTATCAAGGGGAGGGATGAATACTTGGTGGCAACCCTCCTTGATCCGCGTTACAAGGGTAAGGTTGCGGACCTTATCTTGCTGTTGCAGAGGGAGCAGAATGAAACATCTTCGGGAGGCCTTGCAGAAAGGTTTGTGCAATGCGTTTCCAGAGCCTGGGAGGTTACAATTTCCTGGTCCTCCTGGACAACATGTTGCTGAGGCTCCGGTCAGTCACAGAAGGAGCGGTGGAGAAGGTGACCTTCTGACCGATGCAATTTTTTAGTCCGCAGCCCCAAGGTCTGATCGGTTCCAGCAACCATCGTCAGCGTCTAATTCACATGGTGCAGGATTACCTAGGGGCAAGATCAGACTTGGACACCTTTCCCACCGAAAATCCTCTGGGTTACTGGGTCTTGAGGATGGATCACTGGCCAGAGCTTGCACAGTATGCAACTGAGCTACTGGCCTGTCCTGCATCCAGCGTTCTTTCGGAACGCACATTCAGTGCTACTGGAGGCTTTGTAACCAATCACAGGGTGTGCCTGTCCACCGAATCGGTTGATCGACTGACCTTCATAAAAATGAATCAGTCTTGGATCACCAGCTACCAAGCACCTGATGCTGATGTAACCGATAGATTTTTTTTTTTAATGTGAGATCCCTATAAGACTGCCTATGCTGATGCTGAGTGACTATCTTCTTATGCTGAGTTACAATCCTCTTCCTTCTCAATTTTCATGCTGATAGCTTATAAGAACATTTTTGGTTCTGAGCACCGCCACCAGTGGCCAAGGCCCAATTTTGCTGCCCCCTGTTTAAAAGGGGCATATAATTACAATTTTTGATGCATTACTTTGCAGCAGGGCTCATTTCTGCGCTCCAACTATAGTATCTGTGAAGGGTTGCAGTGTTGTGGCAATTTTTCTGCCCCTGTTTAACAGAGGCATGCAATTACAATTTTTGCTGCAATACTTTACAGCAGGGCTCATTCCTGCACTCCAACTATAGTATCTGTGAGGGTTTGCAGTGTTGTGGCACCAGTGCCTAAGGCCCAATTTTTCTACCCCTGTTCAACAGGGACATGTAATTACAATTCTTGATCTAATATTTCAAAGCAGGCCTATTCCTGCGCCCACCAAGAGTAACTGTGAGGGCTTACAGTATTGGGGCAACACCACCACCACCACCAAAGGCCCAATTTTTCCCCCCCTGTTCAACAGGTGTATGTAATTACAATTCTTGATATAATATTTCACAGCAGGGCCCCTTCCAGCACCCACCAAAAGTAACTGTGAGGACTTACAGTGTTGTGGCACCAGCACCACCACCAAAGGCCCAATTTTTCTACCACTGCTCAACAATGGCATGTATTTACAATTCTTGATCTAATATTTCACAGCAGGGCCGGTTCCTGCGCCCACCAAGAGTAACTGTGAGGGCTTACAGTGTTGTGGCAACACCAACACCTAAGGCACCAATTTCTGCAGGGTATATAGAGCAGGCCCCTACTTTCAAACATCCAACTTACAAATGACTCCTACTTGCAACAGGAAGATGAAATCTACCCCTAGGAAGGGAAATTCTCTCCTGTAAGAGTTAATATGGGAAAAACGTGTCTCCTCTTCACTGATGCTTTATCACCAATCCTTGTTTCACTAAAAAACCCACATTTTCAAAAAACATTTGTCATTGGGACAGAAAGTGAGGTGAAATCTTCTGAAGAGGTGCACAGACAGCAAAACAAATGTTACAGGGGTGATAACCCTTCCCTATGTTTTCCAAAAAGCTTAAAAATAGATTTTTGGCTGGAGCTACACTTTAAAAATGTACCAGTTCAAAATTACAAACAGATTCAACTCAACAACAAACCTACAGTCCCTGTCTTGTTTTCACCACCTGTATACTGCTGTTCAGAGTATCTAGGGTCTGGGGGCCCCACACCTTTCCTTTTTTAATTTGGGTGTGGGGTTCCCCTTAATATCCATACAAGACCCAAAGGGTCTGGTAATGGACTGGGGGGTACCCATGCCGTTTGTCTCACTGGTTTTCATCCATATTGCCAGGACCTGACATTACATTAAAGCCGCAAGCAGTTTTAAATGACTTTTATTCCTTGAAAAAAATGTAATTTTGTGCAGGGACTGTTCTAAGCACGGGAAACACGCACCACTTTACAGGCATACTATAAACACCCCCCATGTACGATATTTAAAGGAATATTTCACATTTTTTTTCACTTTAAGCATCATTAAAATCACTGTTCCCAAAAAAATGTCAGTTTTTAAAACTTTTTTTTGCATTGATACATGTCCCCTGGGACAGGACCCGGGTCCCCAAACCCTTTTTAGGACAATAACTTGCATATTAGCCTTTAAAATTAGCACTTTTGATTTCGAATGTTCGAGTCCCATAGACTTTAATGGGGTTCTAAAGTTCGTGCAAACTTTCGGTCTGTTCGCAGGTTCTGTTGCGAACCGAACTGGGGGGTGTTCGGCTCATCCCTACTCAGAACTTATCCCGTCCTCACAGAGAATGCAGAAGATAAAATCTCTTGCGGACATGTTAAAGAGGATTTTATTAAACTTTTTTTAGTCCTCGCCGCCCAGGGAGGCGATGTGTTCGAAAGTTCTGGTGCGAAACAAACAGGGATCCGTTCGGCCCATCCCTAATGCCCATAGAATTAAACCCAAATACCAACAAGCTTCCTCAACAATGTACCGTCCTAGCCAATATGTCTTAATATTGGCTTTTAATGAGATAGATGGCTTCATAAACCAATGGTAAAGCGTGTGTCGCAGAAGCGGTCGGGGTTAAGAGTGCTGGGGGTGCCTACTATTTACTGTAAGTGTTAAAAAATCACCCGGGGTACAAAATTGGAAGGAATATTTAATATGACTTTGAAACTACTCTAAAACTTCATTATTCATGACACCGTCTCTCTTCTTTAACTTCTCTGGACCTACTAAAGTCCCTGTGCACACAAGTGCATTTGTAGTGCAGTTAAATGCATATGACACTAAACAGGAAACACCTGATCTGTAATATTATAGTCAATAGCATAGAAATGCAAGAAGTTAATGCACAGATGAGAACATTGCTATCGATTATAATCAAATTATTCATTTCCTTACATTTAGCTACAACAAAATACACAATTTTGTGAAGCAAACATTAGTCTAGGCTGGGACAGAGAGTTTCACCATACCTTGTCCACTCTGCCACTAAAACAGTACAATCTGAAGCCCATGATGTGATGATTGATTGGGTGACTACAGGAATAGCCATTAGTCCTTAGTATTGGGGTATGTTCCGGAAGCTCATTAAACTGAAGAAGCTGTTTGCAAAAGCAAAACATCTTGAACATTACAAGTCCAGCTGATTGTGACTAACTACTTCTAGCTATTGTACAGCATATGTAGTGTCTATTCATAGACGTTGCATGTCATTGCTCATTATGTACTGAAAAGATTTAGTGAAAATAAATACTAGGCAATTTTTATATGGGCTACACATACACAATTGTAACATTATACAGCCAGTGGGTAGTCATTACACTGCACAGACTAGAAATGAGAACTTGTGACAGTACATTATGTTCATTTCAATATCAAATGTCATGTTCCAACTAATAAGAGGGGCATTTTTTGGCAAAAGAACAAGCCTCACAATAGTTCATCCCAAACCTTGAGGAACCATATAAAGTTCACATCACCCTTACAAATCATCAAAAACTGTTTTAATGTCGTCCTCCCAATTGACTCCAATGCATTTTGCAGAAACAGTAATTTCCCAACAAAATGCCCTGATTTTCACTGACATTGCACTCTGAAACCCTCATTTTGCTCACCTCTAATGATGACTGAGCATTACATGAGCTGCAAAGAATGTTGTGAATCCTCTATTCAACCTTCAACACTTCTCCCCTTCAGCTCTGCTGCTAAATTACCTGTAAGAGAACAGAAGAGGTCAAATAAAAAAACAAATATGTTCATCTCCATGCTGACGCATTGGTCTGATGCTGCAGCAGTCCTATGCTGGCTCTAAGTCTGAGAACTGAACAATCATATGACCCAGTGGTGGTACGTCCATAAGGGTGCACAGGCACGCCCCCTCTCTCCAGCCAGCCCCTCTATCACCAATAGATAGATTCATGCACTGCATGAATCTATCCACAGCCGCCACTGCCACCCCCTATCCAGGTGCCCAGACCCTCTTTGGGCACCAGGCACCTGAATTATAGCGGTGGGGGTGTTTTTGAAGCACCTAATTGGAGCCATAGGCTATAATAGGCGTCAAAAAAGGTAAATAGCGAGCGAAATGCTTGGCGGTCGCAGTTCACCCAGCTGTGTTAGAAAAGCGAATAAATATTCATTTTCCTAACATTGAACCACCTCTCTGCCAATTAGGTGCTCTGGTCTGTTACCCATCACCTGATTAGCTGAAATGACAGGTGCTGTGATTGGATGCCTATCAGGCGTCCAATCATAGAAGAGGATGGGAGGAGAAGAGGGGAGAAGATATCTAGGACATGGAGGAGTATGGAGGACACCGCCCACCACCGTCACCTGCTGCCCCACCGAGACAGGGTAAGTGCCTGGGCAGATGGCGGGCGAGGGGGCCCAATGGCAGCATTCGATGGGCAGAGAGGGAGCATTTGGTGGACACAGTGGCAGCATTTGATGGCACAGAGGGAGCATTTAATGGCACAGTGACAGCATTTGAAGGGCACAGTGGGAGCATTTGATGGGCACAGTGGAAGCATTTGATGGGCACAGTGGGAGTATTTGATGGCACAGTGGCAGCATTTGATGGGCACAGTGGCAGCATTTGATGGCACAGTGGGAGCATTTCATAGGCACAGTGGCAGCATTTGATGGCATAGTGGCAGCGTTTTATGGGCACAGTAGCAGCATTTCATGGCACAGTGGCAGCGTTTGATGGCACAGTGTCTGCGTTTGATGGGCACAGTGAGGCTGCAATTGATTTTTTTTCAGAATTTTTCAGTTTGTTATGCCCCCCCCCCATAAAAAATTTTGAGCACCAGCCGCCAGTGATATGACCGCTGATCGCCCAGTTTTCAATCTTCAATATGGTTGGGATCCCTCCAGAGCTTGGAATTGCTCTGTTATGTTAACCGACAGCAGGCTTTAGCCCACTGCCGGCTGACTCTGGCTCACTGGAGTGCTAAAGTACGAGCTAAGCTTTGCCCATGCTTCTCTTTTAAATACAAAAAGTACATCTTGGGCTTTGGTGCTACTTTTTCCTATCCTGCTGATGCAGAAACTGCCCTACCTGGTATGTGTGGTAGTTACAACCTTGAAAATAAGAATGATTTTCCAGCTGCTGGTGTCTGCAACCTCATTCCACATGATTCTGTGTCGTGTCAGTTCCTCCTAGGGCAGTGATGACGAAACTTGGCACCCCAGATGTTTTGGAACTACATTTCCCATGATGCTCATGCACTCTGCAGTGTAGTTGAGAATCATGGGAAATGTAGTTCTAAAACATCTAGGGCGCCAAGGTTCGCCATCATTGCCCTAGAGCAATTCATAAGACAAAACAAGTTGCAACGTTAGGATTTTAGAAAAACAGAGCAGCTGAAAAACAAAACTGCAGTAGATAATAGCAGGTACACTTTGTCCCTGGAGTGAGCGTAAAAGCCAAAAAATCCATGTTTGGCTGGAAAGAATGAACTTTCTTAATTAAAAAAATAAGTGGTATGTGCTGGAGCAGATAAATGTGCACCTATGGTAATTGTTCCTTTGATGCTCGCATAGTACAACTAAACCCTACTCTTTCTAATAAAAGCAATGCATCCAATATGATAGCAGAGTAGGATAATGTAATTTCCAGTTGTGCTCTAATTGCCGTCGTTCATAAACTGCACATATTTTTACAATGAGCTATAACGAGATAACAGACCATCTTTGATTTTCTGGAAACATTTACTATCTTGTAACATAATGCTCTAACATACCTGGTACGAATTACAAAATGTGAGTGATTGTAACATTTTGAAGGAAAAATAGTTCAAGTGTTAACTTCAAAAGCACCAGAAAATTGAAGTCATGTGTTACAAGAGCAAAAGATATTTCTTTAAGTAATACCTTTTCTGTAAAAGTTGCTTAATATGATCGTAAAATCTGCACTGACTTGTAATTTAGAATGTTTCATGATACCCATAAAACAATAGAGTCTAAGTGGAAGTGTCTGTGAAACAAATGTATTGCCATACATGTGTTTATTGCGAGGAAAGTCAGGTAATCACAGGGACCTGCACTGCCATGTATTACATTCAAAGGTGCCCTATTTACAATTAGCATTTATTTACACTAAGTAGACAATAAAACATGGCAGCACATCTCAGTGTGAATAGAAAATACGCACAGTGTGACTATTAATAAAGAAATTGGATACAATCTGCTATAACACTTGTACCTAGGGAATCCATGGAGTAATGTTTCCTGGTTTATAATCATGTATTTTAATTGTGATGGGTAATTTCAATTAGACCATGTACACACTGTGTTAGACGGAGTTCTTTCCAGCTGTATCAGTTCTTTCTTGTGTCTTTTTTTGTGCTCAGCATGGCGATTATTGAGCTTTATACATAAGACAGATATCAACACTGAATAATATTCAGCTGACTGGATTGGAGGACATGCCTCAATGAGTACATGAAGCATGCCAGTGCCACTGAGAGTTTAGTAGGTCCCTTTAGTTTAACCACTTAAGGGCCGGAATAATTTCCACCTTAATGACCAGGCAATTTTTTGCAATACGGCACTGCGTCACTTTAACTGACAATTGCGTGGCCGTGTGACGCTGTACCTAAACAAAATTGATGTCCTTTTTTTCCCCAAATAGAGCTTTCTTTTGGCGGTATTTGATCACCTCTGCGTTTTTATTTTTTGCTCTTTAACCCCTTCCCGCCAGGCGTACGCAGATGTGCGTACTCGGCTTTTGGGGGTTATACCGGGATGATGCCCGCAGCTGCAGCCGGCTATCTGAATATAACAACCGATGTGGCTAAAAGCCGCTCGGCTGTTATACCGGAGGAGCGGGAGGGGGCGTCCCCCACTCCCGCCGCTCTTACTGGGCCTCCAGTTCGATCGGGAGGCCCGGTGACCAATCGGCTGCCTCCGGAACCTGGGGGCGGGCTGGAATGAAGCTGTGGGCGGCTTTGTTCCAGCCTTCTAATTGTAAACACGGAAGCGACGTCATGACGTCACTTCCCGTTTACTCGGCTGCCAATGGCGCCGATTTTAAAGAAATACACGGTATTCAGAATAGCCGTTTTCGGCGATCTGAATACTTTGAAGTGCACAGGAGGGATCGGGGGTCTTTTAGACCCCCGATCCCTCCATACAGAGTACCTGTCACCATCTATTACTGTCACAAGGGATGTTTACATTCCTTGTGACAGCAATAAAAGTCATCAATTTTTTTTTTTTAAACACAATTTATAAATATATAATTAAATAAAATAAATAAGAAAAAAACATTTTTTTAAAGCGCCCCCTTTCCCGCGAGCTTGCACAGCAAAGAAAACGCATATGGAAGTCGTGCCTGCATATGTAAATAGTATTCAAATCACACATGTGAGGTATCGCCGCGATCGTCAGAGTGAGAGCAATAATTCTAGCACTAGACCTCCACTGTAACTCTAACCTGGTAACCGTAAAAAATTTTTAAAGCGTCGCCTATGGAAATTCTTAGGTACCGTAGTTTGTCGCCATTCCACGAGTGCGTGGAATTATAAAGCGTGACATGTTTGGTATCTATTTACTTGGCATAACATCATCTTTCACAATTATACAAAAAAATTGGGGTAAATTTACTGTTTGGATTTTTTAAAATTCATGAAAGTGTCCCTTTTCCCACAAATTTGCGTTTAAAACACCGCTGCACAAATAACGTGTGTTATAAAATATTGCAACAATCTCCATTTTATTCTCTAGATTCTCTGATAAAAAAATATATATAATGTTTGGGGGTTCTAAGTAATTTTCTAGCAAAAAATACGGATTTTACCTTGTAAACACCAAATTTCAAAAATAGGCTTAGTCATGAAAGGGATAAACGAAAAAAGTGACAATTTTGAACCCCCCCCAATATTTTATACTATTTTCTAAAATAAATATCTAAAAAAATGTAAAAAAATACATTTCTTCATCAGTTTAGGCCGATATATATTCCTCTACATATGTTTGGTAAAAAAAAATTGCAATAAGCATATATTGATTGGTTTGCGCAAAAGTTATAGCATTTACAAAATAGGTGATAGATTTATGGCATTTTTATTCTTTTTTTTTTTTTTACTAGTAATGGCAGTGATCTGCATTTTTTAGCGTGATTGTGGCAGACAGATCGGACACTTTTGACACATTCTTGGGACCATTGACATTTATACAGCGATCAGTGCTATAATAATGCACTGATTGCTGTGTAAATGTCACTGGTAGAGAAGGGGTTAACACTAGGGGGCGATCAAGGAGTTAAATGTGTTCCCTGCTAGGTGTTTCTAACTGTATGGGGATGCGACTTACTACTTAGTAGGAACAGACGATCTGTCTCTTCTTTCCTGACAGAATGGGGATTTGTGTGTTTACACACACACACACACACATATCCCTGTTCTGGCTCTCGTGATCACAATCGCGCATGGCCGACGGACATCGCGGCCGCCGGTCACACGCATCGTGTCCCCCGCCGTGCAGCAGGCACGCCTGCTAGAGCTGTATAGAGGGCCGATATACAGCTATGGCGTTTAGGGGGAACGTGTCGACCTGCCGCAGTATAATGATGGTGGCTGGTTGGCAAGTGGTTAAAGTGTTACTAAACCCAAAACAGTAAAATCTGTCTGTATATGCAGCATGTGTAAATGTCACTGGTAGAGAAGGGGTTAACCTGCTTGTTCTACTCACTGTGGAACTTAACGGGTTAATCTTCTTCATTGTGTAAAAAAGCTGTTTTATCCTGTATGCACAGATCCTCCCCCTCCTGCACTGTCTATCTGGGGAGGCCAGCTAGCACAGGCAGTGTAGCCAACCTGCACATGTTCAGTTGTGTCTTTTATGCTGGAGAGAATAATTACTTGGCAGAACACATGTGGGCGTGTATAAAGGCTGCAGTGGAAATCTCCACCTTCCTGAACCCTCAGCAATGTAGAAACTGTGCAGTTTATCACTGACCGTGGTATACAGATCAGCCAAAAAGGTATATAGTGGCAATATTTTAATGTAAAAAGAAGATTTATAAGCTGTGGGCACTGTGGGGGGAGCAGATGAACCATTTTCATTGTAGCGCCACCCCCGAAGGAGCCGCTTGGTGAATTTGGATTCTCTGATCTCTGCCTCAACTCCAAGAATGACCTCAGCCCCTCTGACACACCTGGTTAAAAAAAAATTACTACAAACACATTTAAGGACACATGCAGTAAATACCGTTATCCTGGCTGTGGATTATCACCAAAAATAGACACACACCTGGTAGTGATAAACAAGTTGACTATATTAGCACGGTTTAAAGCATATGGAAACTTACAACACTGTTAAACCTTGGTACAAAAAACTAATACATTAAAAAAGACAACCTTCAATATTTAGCAACTGCAGGTATAGAAAGGGCAGTAATGTATATGCCCTTAACACAGGCACTGAGAGAGAGGAGAGAAGACTTGTCAACTTCTCAGCTCCTCCTGGGCCACAAACACCTTTGAGAGGCAAACATACAACGAAAAGAAAAGGGTTACACAAGTACAGTAGGCGCAGTTCTGTAATGTTGCAGGTCCTGAGGGGAAGAGCAGTAATCCTCTAGAAGGTTCCGTTAGGTAGAGATTTAAAAGGGCAAACTACTAGAGATGGCAGCTCAACAAGCATCCGTGACACTAAAAAGGGAAATTGGTGTCTACATGCAGTGTCAGCATGATGTCAAGAAGGATGTTGGGTTTGCACCCTCTCACCAATCCTCTGTGTAATAACAACGATAATCCCAGGTGCTGGTTCAGGCTCCTGATGCTCCTAGCGATGTTGTAAGGCACTGGATTCCCTTCTGAAGGCCAATCAAGATGACTGGAAGCGAAACTCGCAAGGTGAGGAGGCATCGGCTGCCTGATACCTGGATGGATATCGCGATCCCTGAAATGGCGTGGGTCGTCTCCTCTGAGCTTGGGGCTGCTTGGGTCACCGATCAGGGTTCCTGAGCTTAACAGTGGTGGAACGTGTAGGTGGCTCCCCTCTATCTTCTTGCAGCGCTCTCCTGGTCGTATCAGGAAAAAGTGTCACTCTCTCTCTCTCTGGTGGAGTTCCACCGCACAGTCTGGTCACCTCACCACACTCTCTATCCTGGCAGTCTCTGGAAAGGCTTAACTTTCTCTCTCTATAATAGGTTACACACTCTCTGGTGTCAGTGTGTGTCTCTCTCTCCCCTCAGCTCCAAAAATCCCTCTTACAGCGTTTTCTCTCACTATCCTCACATCTGTCACGTACCTTACAGCAGAGTCTGAATGTTGAGGGAGGCCTCTCGCACGGTTCCGGTCCTGACACCCCTGGTAGTGAGGACAGGGAGTGCCGGGGCACAGAAGGGTGCAGGTGCCTGCAGCTGGAGAACTGTAACTCGGAGATTCGGGATCCTCCGGAGACTGATGGAAGATAGGTCACCAGAACTGTTAGTAGGAGCCGGGCAGGTGTGGATTCAGCAACAACTGCAACGTCAGGTCAGGCAAAGGTTGGCAACTGGCTGGCAGCGAGGTATCCAAAACAGAAGGCAAGTTTGTGGTCAAGGTCAGGCAGAAGTCGGCAACGGGCAGGCAGCAAGGTACAAAGTCAGGAGGCGGAGCCGTAGTAGATAGTCCAAGCCAGAGTCGGTATAATCAGCAAGGTAGGTAGCAGACAAGGGAGATCTGAGAGAGTAGTCAGGAAGCCGGGTAGTCAGGAGCAAGGTAATAGGTCACACAGATATCAGGAAATCAGGAACTAGCTGAAGATGATCCAGCACTAGTGTCAGGCAAGGACCTTGTTTATATGTGGCGCCGAACGCCGGGATTGGTGGACATGAACGTGCGTGTGTGAGAATGTACACCCGCTCGGATGGCTGTGCGGGTGCGTGCACACGTTCGTACGGATGCACGGGTGTGCACGTTCCATCCGGAACTCGCTCGTATCTGTCGGGGACACCGCGCATGGCCCTTAGACGCTGCTGCATGGAGACAGAAGCTAGTGCTGTGAGTTCTCTGACATTGCCCCCTCCTTAAGGGCAGCCTCTGGATGCCTCTAGACAACGAACCTTCTGAACGGGAGCGGTGAAAAGCCTGTATGAGTCTTTGAGCAAGGAGATTTGTTTCGGGTTCCCAGGAATTCTCTTCTGGGCCAAAGCCTTTCCATTTGATTAAATACTGATTTGCCCTTGCCGTTTCCTATGGTCCAAAATGGCTTCAACTTCAAATTCTTCTTCCCCATCCACGATTATAGCTTCAGGGGGTCCTACCTGCTGATCTGGAAAGGAATTTGGTACATCGACCTTGAGTACTGAAACATGGAAAACAGGGTGGATCCTGAATGAATTGGGAAGTTTGAGTTCGAAGGTGACTGAATTTATCTTCTTCTTGACTGGGAAGGGCCCTGAGTATCTAGGTCCCAGTTTTTTAGAAGGGCATGCCAATTTCAGGTTCTTAGTAGCCAGCCACACACGATCACCAACCTTTAAATCCAACTCTCCCCTTTTTTTCTTGTCGAAGAATCTTTTATTATCTTCCTGTGCTTTAGAGATAGTTTCTTTAAGCAACTGATTGTTTGCAGCAAAGAAATTGAGTCTGTCCTGGACAGCAGGTACAGGAGAGTCTGGTACGAGTACTGGCAAAAAGGAAGGGTGAAACCCGTAGTTGGAGAAGAATGGTGACTGGTTTGTGGTAGAGTGCGTAGCATTGTTGAATGCAAATTCCGCCAAGGGTAGCAATGAGGCCCAATCTTCCTGAGAAAAAGAAGAGAAGAAGCGTAGGTACTGTTCCAACGTTTGGTTGGTGCGTTCAGTCTGCCCGTTGGTCTGGGGGTGATATGCTGAAGAAAAGCTCAGTTTGATGCCTAGTGCCTCACACAATGACTTCCAAAATTTAGATGTGAATTGTACTCCACGATCAGAAACAATGTCACTGGGAATTCCATGGAGTCTAACAATCTCCTTAATAAAAATTCTGGCAGTCTCGGTTGCCGACGGAGTCCCTTTCATAGGGATAAAATGTGCCATCCTGGAAAAACGGTCAACTACCACAAAGACAGATGAAAATCCATCAGAAGGAGGAAGTTCGACAATGAAGTCCATTGCAATTTTATCCCAAGGTCAGGGATGGGCAGTGGTCTCAATAGTCCCCATGCTTTGTTCTTGCTACTTTTATTCCTAAGGAAGGTCAAGCAAGAATTTACATAATTCCTACAGTCCTTTGCAAGGTTGGGCCACCAAAAATGCCTTTGAATTAAGTCCATGGTCTTGTGACCCCCAAAATGGCCCGCTAAGGGATAATCATGACAGACCTGTAGAATGGTGGTACGTAGATCTTGGGGAACAAAAATCTTATTTCCTTGCCAGAAGAGCCAATCTTTTTCCTGGAGGTTAGTTCCTGGGGGTATCGTTGTCCCTAAAGATGCCTGACGGATCTGTGATATAACACTGGATTGGGTTAGTAAGAAATTTCCAGCTTGCAGGATCATATTTGGTGGTGAAGAACCCGCAGTCTCCGTGAACATGCGGGATAGCGCATCAGGTTTGATGTTTTTAGACCCTGTCCGGTAGGTAAGATGTAAATTGAAACGGGAAAAGAAGATAGCCCATCTTGCCTGTCTGGGTCTGAGGCACTTGGCAGTCCTGAGATACTCGAGATTTTTATTATTGGTGAAGATCAAGATGGGATGTGCTGCTCCCTCTAGGAGATACCGCCATTCTTCCAAGGCTGCTTTTATCGCCAAGAGCTCTCGGTCCCCAACGTCATAATTTTTCTCGGAGGCACCTAATTTCTTGGAGAAGAAAGCCACAGGGTGCATTAAAGATTTTGGCCCTTGGCGCTGGGACAGGATGGCCCCCACAGCGCTCTCTGATGCATCCACTTCCAGGGTATAAGGTAAGGCAGGATCAGGGTGTTTCAACACCGGGGCAGAGGTAAATAGCTCCTTTAATTTGTCGAACGCAGCTTGGGCTGCTGCGGTCCATTGAAAACGGCTTTGCTTCTTTGTAAGATGAGTGATGGGTGCTATAATACTGGAGAAATTTTTAATAAATTTTCTGTAAAAGTTAGAGAATCCAAAAAACGTTGCACTCCTTTCTTGTCGGTTGGGGGTGGCCATGACATGATGGCTGAGACCTTCTGGGGATCCATTGCCACACCCCCAGTTGATATTACCAAGCCGAGAAAGTGAATGGTCTGGCGTTCAAACTCACATTTCTCGGCTTTGGCAAAGAGTCCGTTTTGTCTCAATCTCTGAAGAACTTGTCTCACATGGTCACAATGTGTTTCTAAGGAGTTTGAGAATATCAGGATATCATCCAAGTAGACAATTACGAATGAGTCCAGAAAATCTCTAAAAATGTTGTTTACGAAATGTTGGAAGGTAGCTGGTGCATTGCAGAGTGCGAATGGCATAACTAGATACTCGAAGTGGCCGAAGCGTGTCCGGAAAGCTGTCTTCCACTCATCCCCCTCACAGATTCGAATCAAATTATAGGCACCTCGTAAATCCAATTTTGTGAATATCTGGGCCGAGCGAAGTCTCTGAAGCAGTTCTGGGATCAAGGGAAGAGGATAGCGATTCTTAATTGTTATTTTATTTAAGTCTCTGTAGTCCACACATGGGTGGAGGGAATGATCTTTCTTCTCGACGAAGAATATTCCAGCACCAGCTGGAGAAGAGGAATGTCTGATGAAACCTTTTTTGAGGTTTTCGTCAATGTACTCCTTAAGGACCAGGAGTTCGGGTTCCGACAGGGGAAAGATTCTTCCAAACGGGATTTCTGCCCCTGGTAACAGTTCAATTGGGCAATCGTAAACCCGGTGGGGAGGAAGTGTATCTGCTTTCTGCTTATCAAACACATCCAGGAAACTATGGTATACAGATGGAACCAGTTCTTGGGATTCTGACGTAGATTTTAAACAGCCGAGGACTGGGGTTACATGGTGGAGGACCTTAAGGCAGTTCTGGAGACAATAGCTGGACTGGAACACTACTTCGCCCGTAACCCAATTGATTTGAGGATTATAGGCTTGTAGCCACTGCATTCCCAGAATAATTGGAAACAATGGGGATGAGATGACGTCCAGGCATAACAGTTCCTGATGGTTGGGTAAGATGCTGGCGGGCAGTGGTTGGGTTTCGTGAGTAATAGGCCCAGATTTAATACTTGACCCATCTGCTAGTCGTATGGAAAGTTGTTGTTGCTTGGGTGTTAAAGGAATGTCATGTTGCAGGGCAAAGGCACGATCTATGAAGCAGCTGCAGGCGCCAGAGTCAATTATGGCCCGGACCCGAAGTGTTCCTTCTGGAAGCTGCAAGGGAACAGGAACAGCAATGTGAGCAGATCTTGTTACAGTTAGTGTTCTAGGTTCATGAGGCAGATAGTTAAACTTACGAGTTTTATTTGGGCACATATTTGCGTAGTGCCAAGCTTCCCCACAATAGAGGCAGAGGTTGTTCTGACGTCTACGCTGTTTTTCTTCGGGTGGCAGTGGTGGGCGAAGCAGCCCTATCTGCATTGGCTCCGGAGCTTCGGAGGTGGAAGCAGGTACATGGGAGGTGGACATAGGAGGGTTGCTAGGAACTTTGGGCAACATCCAGGTGGGTCGCATCTGACTGGTTCTTTCAGATCTCCGTTCTCGTAGGCGACGGTCTATCTGGATGGACAATTGAATCAGGTCCTCCAAAGAGTCTGGAGGTCCAATTCGGGCCAACTCATCTTTCAGTGCCTCAGAGAGTCCCATGCGGAACTGATAGCGAAGGGCGGCGTCGTTCCACTGAGTATCGGAACTCCATCGCCTAAAGTCCATTACGTAATCTTCCGCTGGCCTACGTCCTTGCTGGAGAGCATGAAGACTGGCCTCTGCAGTGGTAGCACGTTGAGGGTCATCATCCAATTTGGCCATCTCATTCAGGAAAGAGTCCATAGTGTCTAATAGTGGACTGGCTTGCTCCAATAAGCGGTGAGCCCAGGTTTGAGGTTCCCCCTGGAGTAGTGAGACGATGAACCCCACCTTGGTGCTCTCCAAAGAGAAGGTACGGGGCTGTAGTAGGAAGTATAGCTGGCAGGCATTTTTAAAGGCACGGAACTTGCTACGATCTCCGAAAAACCTCTCTGGAGTGGGGACTCAAGGCTCTGGGGGTGGCACCATTATTGCAGGTGCTGCTGCTGAGGCCGCTGGACCGGGAGACCGGGATGCTGTAGCCGCCTGGTGAGTTGAGGGATTTGGAGACAATGACTCCACTCTTTGCTCAAGTTGCCGGTAGCCATCTTGTAGGCCCTGGACTGCCTGGGTAAGGGCCGAAATCTGTTGGCACAGAGTGTCTAGAGGTGAGGTCCCCCTTTCAGACTCCATCTTGGCTGGATCGTACTGTCACGTACCTTACAGCAGAGTCTGAATGTTGAGGGAGGCCTCTCGCACAGTTCAGGTCCTGACACCCCTGGTAGTGAGGACAGGGAGTGCCGGGGCACAGAAGAGTGCAGGTGCCTGCGGCTGGAGAACTGGAACTCAGAGATTCGGATCCTCCAGAGACTGATGGAAGATAGGTCACCAGAACTGTTAGTAGGAGCCGGGCAGGTGTGGATTCAGGAACAACTGCAACGTCAGGTCAGGCAAAGGTTGGCAACTGGCTGGCAGCGAGGTATCCAAAACAGAAGGCAAGTTCGTGGTCAAGGTCAGGCAGAGGTCGGCAACGGGCAGGCAGCGAGGTACAAAGTCAGGAGGCGGAGCCGTAGTAGATATTTCAAGCCAGAGTCGGTATAATCAGCAAGGTAGGTAGCAGACAAGGGAGATCCGAGAGAGTAGTCAGGAAGCCGGGTAGTCAGGAGCAAGGTAACAGGTCACACAGATATCAGGAAATCAGGAACTAGCTGAAGACGATCCAGCACTAGTGTCAGGCAAGGACCTTGTTTATATGTGGCGCCGAACGCCGGGATTGGTGGACGTGAACATGCGTGCGTGAGAACGTACACCCGCTCGGATGGCTGTGCGGGTGTGCACGTTCGATCCAGAACTCGCTCGTATCTGTCGGGGACACCGCGCATGGCCGTTAGACGCTGCTGCATGGAGACGGAAGCTAGTGCTGTGAGTTCTCTGACAACATCTCTCCTTTCCCGGGCTTTCTCCCCTCTTCCTTTAATTGGTTCCTCCCTTCACCCAATCAGAATCAGGCAGGGAGCTTCCTCAGCACAGCTCGGTCTCTGTCTCTCACACCGCTAACAGGAGAAAGGTGGGGGCTGAGCAGGGGAAGGAGACACTGACAGATCCTCTGTTACTGTGATACAGCCGCTCCTGTCTCCCATTGGGGTGGCGTGTGTCTCAATTGGGTGGAGGGGGAGGTGGAAAAAGACACTGACAGATTGCAGCTCTCCTTCTCTACTCACCCACATGCAGATCTTCGGGTCTTGTACTGTGGCAGTGCTCTGAGCGGGGGGGAGGGAACCCGCAGCCACCCACAGCACAGCCACTCTGGTGTCCTGTGAGTCTCCCTGCTTGCTGCTTGTTTGAGCTGATGGGAGGTGGAGAAAGAGACAGTGGCAGCCCGCAGCTGCTTGCAGTGTTCTCTGCGCGGGGGGGGGGGGGGGGGATTAAAGATTGTGGGCTGTGCTGGCTGTGGTGGCATGACATGCAGTACTTTTTTCAGTTCAGTGTGGTGTAAGATAATCCACTACATCACACCACACTGCAGCCAATAAAACTTTGTGACATTTCAATAAAGTTTGCACAAAAAAGAAAAAAAAGTAAACAGTGAGATTTACTTCAACTGGTGCATTGGCACTGTTCCCCCTAGCATACACCAGTGTCCAAGAGTTGTGTGCAGATGCTGGTGTGAATGAGCCCTAATATTCTCTATCTAGCTGACTTGGAAGGAGTGATTATAGAAGCTCTTACAGAGCTCTTACAGAGGTATCATCCTGCTGATAGGGTGATAATGAAGTGATACACGCTGCAATAAAAACTGTAAGTGTCTAAATTGTTTAAGGGGTGTGGCTTCACATACACAGTAAAGGGGGACTTACAAATGCACAGTTTAAAGAGGTTGAGCAAACATAGAAACTTGAGCGGAGTTCCACCCATTTAAAAGTCAGCAGCTACAAAAAGTGTAGCTGCTGACTTTTAATAACCAGACACTCGCCTGTCCCACGGTCCAGCAATGCAGCCATACAAAGCCCCGCTCCTCTCCCCCTCCTCTCTGTGGCGCCGGCATTTCAACTGTGGGCGCCCAGCTGTGGCTTCACAGCCAGACGAGTACAGCGCATGCACGAGCTGCGCACTGTGCATGCGCAAGCCGCGCTGTGCGCTGTGAATGGCGGGGCTATCTTTGTGCCCCAGAAGATTGCAGGGAGGGAGGGGGGAGGGGTGATCTTCCTACCGGTGCCGTGGCACCAGGGGAGGAAGTGGGAGCTGAGTGCCTATAAGAACAGGGCACCCGCTCCTCCCCTCAAAAAAATGACATGCCAAATGTGGCACGTTAGGGGGTCACCAGCTCTTAAAGCGGAAGTTCCATTTTTGGGTGGAACGTCGCTTTAAGCCAGGTACACACTACTATTTATTTTTTCGTTTAACCCAGCGGGTTGAATGCAAAAAAAAAACTGGCAGCTCTGGTTGAGCTATTGTGTTCTGACAGGGGGACGGCCCCCCACCAGAACACTCCAATCAGCATTCTCCACCATTGGCAGAGAGCGCTGATTGGGAGCTGGTCAGCTGCTGGTTTCCCAGCATGCTCGTTCAACAGAAGCCGGCCAAATGGCCGGCTTCTGTTGGACCGAGTGCCTTACACATGGGCCTTACACATGGGCCGAGTGTCGGCCGCTTTTTATTGTACACACAACATTCGATCTGCGTGTACGGGGCTTTAATGATTAAGAGCAGATTCCAAAAATTTGTTCCAGGAACATAAGTGCTATTGTGTAGCATGAACACATCCAGAATAAGTAAAGATACTGAGAGTTTGCAAGAGTGATGAATCAATCTGCCCATCTTTGTTGTGGTGGTGCGTGACTGCAGTTTTTCATCCCAATTTGGATGTAGTCCAGTGATGAAAGGATTTCTCTCTTTTTAATGGAGAAGAGGGAATGATGATTAATGGTCTGCAGATAATTTCTAGCTATCATTGCATACATAATGATTACTTCAGACACAGATGTTTTTTTCCATATACTGTCTGACTGTCACTTGTATTGGTCTCATGGCTTGCAAATATTAGGTTGTGTATACCAAGCCTTATACTTGGAAGTATTTATAAATGAATTCCTTTCAACAAATGTCTCCCTGAAACAGAAATGTTTAGCTAAAGTGACACTAAACTCTGGTAAAAAAAAAATCTATTCCTTTTTTTGCTCATGTGATCTGACTGCTTGTTAGAGGGTGGCTACGTTTGTTCTCCATGGTCCCACTGTATGTAGAAACATTGCCGAACTATGAGATGTGTAGTGTCAATAGAGCAGTGCACATGACTAAAACTAACACGCACTGCTCGTTACAAACAAATTGAAGGGGGGGGGTTCAGGAGTTCACAGAGAATGTTACTTGACCCCTGAAAGTCCGGTCGAAAAGTCCGCCTTCTGTATGCTAGTTCGACGGACATAAAGCCACGCTAGGGCAGCTATTGGCTACTGGCTATGAACTTCCTTGTTTTAGTCCGGTCGTACGTCATCACGTACTAATTCGACGGACTTTGGTGGATTGTGTGTAGGCAAGTCCGTTCATTCAGAAAGTCCATCGTAAAGTACGTCGAAAAGTCCACCGGGCAAAGTCTGCCGTAAAGTCCGCGTACGCGGCATTAGGAAGTGCTATGTGAATAGATGGGTGTGAGTCGCTTAGGGGTATAAACAACCTTGATTTGATTGTAGCCGTATAAACAAAAAACAGTTAATTTACTCAAAACTTATGGGGAGAAAGAGGTATGGAGTTCTGTTTCTGGCCTGCAGACTCAATAGCACAAAAAGAAGAGACACTAGTACAGAAAAGATTCCAGCAATTTGTACTTTCTTAGTAGCAACCATTTCCATTAGCAACCAAATATTTCCAGGTGGGCTTCCCAATTTCTCTTTGTTAGTACGAGACCTGGAACTCTTGGTGAGAGCTCGGTTTCTGTGCCGGGAGTGTGCTTGGAAGAAGAGGTTAAAAAAAAGCTGCATATTTAAAAATATTGGAAAAATCTTTATGATTTATGTGTTTATATCTACTTTAACCAGTTACCAACCGGCCCATAACCAAATGACAGCTGCAGGGCGGTTCGATAACTCTGGGAGGATGTACAGTGACGCCCTCCCAGAATCCTGCTCTCTCATGCCCCCTGGGGCGCGCACCCGAGAACATCCGTGACCGCCAGGTCCAGAGGACCCAGCGCATCATAGATCACGGTAAACGGCCACTGATCGCGGCCATTTACCATGTGATCACTCCGTCAAATGACGGAGCGATCACATGTAAACAAACCGGCGACATCATGACGCCGGTTCCTCCCTCCCCTCTCAGTACCGATCAGTACAGAAGGGGAGGGATCGGATGGCAGCATCGCTGTGGGCTGGATGTGTAGTGCCCACAGCGCTGCTCTGTGACAATTGCTGTCACATCCAGCCATCCATCCATGCTCAGCCATCCCTCCATGCTCAGCAATACCCTGCAATACTCTGCAATACATGCACTACTCTGCAATACCCTGCACTATTCTGCAATACTCTGCAATACTCTGCAATGCTCTGCAATGCTCTGCAATACTCTGCAATACCCCGCAATACTCTGAAATACTCTGCAATACTCTGCAATACTCTGCAATACTCTGCAATACCCCGCAATACTCTGCAATACCCTGTAATACTCTGCAATACCCTGCAATACTCTGCAATACCCCGCAATACTCTGCAATACTCTGCAATACCCCGCAATACTCTGCAATACCCTGCAATACTCTGCTATACTCTACAATACCCTGCAATACCCTGCAATACCCTGCAATACCCTGCAATACTCTGCAATACTCTGCAATACCCTGCAATACTCTGCAATACTCTGCAATACCCTGCAATACCCTGCAATACTCTGCAATACTCTGCAATACTCTGCAATACCCTGCAATACTCTGCAATACCCTGCTATACTCTACAATACTCTGCAATACTCTGCAATACCCCGCAATACCCTGCAATACTCTGCAATACTCTGCAATACCCTGCAATACTCTGCAATACCCTGCAATACCCTGCAATACTCTGCAATACTCTGCAATACCCCGCAATACCCTGCAATACCCTGCAATACCCCGCAATAATCTGCAACACAATGCAATACTCTGCCATACTCAGCCATACTCTGCCATACCCAGTCATACTCTGCAATACCCAGCCATACTCTGCAATACTCAGTGATACCCAGCAATACCCAGCCATACTCTGCCATACCCAGCAATACCCAGCCATACTCTGCCATACCCAGCAATACCCAGCAATACTCTGCAATACCCAGCCATACTCTGCAATACCCAGCAATACTCTGTGATACCCAGCCATACTCTGCAATACTCGGTGATACCCAGCCATACTCAGCCATACCCAGCCATGCTCGGCCATGCTCAGCTATACTTAGCTGTACTCGGCCCTTGTATGTGGCCATGCTGTGGAAGTCTCACACATGTGATATCGCCGTACTCAGGAGGAGAAGGAGAATCTATTTTGGGGTGTAATTTTTGGTATATACATGTTATGTGTTAGAAATATTGTATAAATGGACAACTTTGTGTTAAAAAAAATGCGTTTTAACCACTACCACCCGCCGGCTGTCATACGACGTCCTTGACTTTGTGTGGGGATATCTGAATGATGCCTGCAGCTAAAAGTCTCACACATGTGGTATCGTCATACTCGGGAGTAATAGCAGAATGTGTTTTGGGGTGTAATTTGTGGTTTGCTTGTGCTGTGTGTGAGAAATAACCTGCTAATATGACAATTTTGTGAAAAAAAATAAAAAATAAAAATAAAATCTTGATTTTGCAAAGAATTGTAGGAAAAAATGACAGCTTCAAAAAACTCATCATCCATCTTTCTAAATACCTTGGAATGTCTTCTTTCCAAAAAGGGGTCATTTGGGGGGTATTTGTACTTTTCTGGCATGTTAGCGTCTCAAGTACTTCAGGTGTGATCATCTTTCAGATATTGGCACCATAGCTTTTGGACTATATAACTTTCACAAAGACCAAATAATATACATCGATTTGGGTTATTTTTAACAGAAACGAAGAAAAATGCATTTTTTTACAGAATTTTCAGTATTTTTTCTTTTATAGTGCAAAAAATAAAGAACCCAGCGGTGATTAAATACCACCAAAAGAAAGCTCTATTTGTGTCAAAAAAGGACAAAAATTTCATATAGGTACAGTGTTGCATGACTGAGTAATTGTCATTCAAAATGTGAGAGCACTGAAAGCTGAAAATTGGTCTGGTTATTAAGGGGGTTCAAGTGCCCAGTGGTCAAGTGGTTAAAGAGTAACTCCACATTTGTTGAGAAAAAAAAATAATTTCCCTCTGGGTGAGCTACGTACATTGCAAGGATTTTAACAAACTTTGTTGCAGATTCCTACCTTTTGTTATTCTGAAGAAACCCTTGTGTGTTTGTCTTTGTCCATGTGGTAAGTGAATCTAATGGGTGTAGTTTCATAATTATCAATCAGCTGCGGCACCTGCAGGGCTCTAATGAGGAAAATTGCAGAGTTGCCATTCCTTTAGACGTGATTTCCTATTGGGAGTATCTCACCAAAAATTACATTTTTGTGGCAGGGGATGCCTGAAATCTGACTAGTATTTTAGTGCAGACTTCTGGGACAATCAGTGAGGGAATCACACAAGCAGGAAATTATGTTTGTGTGTACAGAAGACCTCCAGGTAGCCATATTGCAATGCATTTTGCAGAAAATTAAAGAGCTGCAGATTGAAAAGGAAAACAAATTTTTAATAACATTGAATTACAATATTTTTTGATTTGTTGGTGTTTTTTTCCCACAAAAGTGGTTAAATGGTTAAAGTCAAATTTAACCATTGTAAAACTGAAATTGGCCTTGGGTACGCAGGTGCTTATGCACATGAGTTAAGCAGAATTCAGAAATGTACCAAGTGCAAGAGTCATGAGCCACTAGAGATATAAATCCAAGATAAAAACTCGGGAGCTCTATGGTACCTACAGACATTAGATAAATATCTGTTGTCCACAAACAGTTCATCAGTCAAACTGTCGTTTGTTCCAAGGTTCATACAGTGAACACACCAGACAAGATATGTCATTTATGTGATCCATCAGTGCCAAGGTAAGTGAGGAACACAGTACTCAAATATATCTGACAGAAAAACATGCTGCAAACAAAATGACACGCAGGCACTGTCAGTTCAGCAATTCTGTTAAACTGGAAATATTTGAAGCTTTTCAGTGAGCAATTATTTGTATAGAATGGCCATTCTAAAGCATCAAATGTTCTATTGTTGCTTCAAATACCTGTCCCAGTTTAATTTGTTTTTTTGATGTTTCTAGGAAGATGATCTGCTATAGTGCATGTATGGACTGACAAAAAAATCCATCAGCGTTTCTGCAGACATGGATAGTTAAGAGAACCAGTCATGACTAGGCATATGCAAAACTCTGAATATTCTGCCTTGAATTAATAAAAATGTGTAAGCTTAATTGTGAAAGAGTCATATTTGTCCCCCTTCCCCATAAGTACTTTTATTTACTTTGAGGCTTTTCTCTTAAAGTGGTTCTGAAGTCAGAAGATTTTTTTTTCCTTATTGCATTGTATTCATTAAGGTAAATAACCTTCTGTGTGCAGCTCCTCCCTCAGCCACCTTATACTTACCTGAGCCCAGTGTCAATCCAGTGCTGTGCCCGAGAGCAAGGTCGCTACTCTCTCTCCTCATTGGCTCAGACACAGCAGCGGGAGCCATCGGCTCATGCTGCTGTCAATCACAGCCAGTGAGCAGAGAGTGGGGGGCAGGGCCGAGCCGCAGTGTGCGTGTCAATGAACACACACAGAGAGTGGCTCGGGAGCGAGTCTGCATGAGTGCTCCCATAGCAAGTGGCTTGCTATAGGGGGAACTCAGGAGAGGGAGGATCCAGGATTGCGGTTGGGGGACCTGAGGAGAGAAGGATCAGGGCTGCACTGTGCAAAACCATTACACAAAGCAATTAAAGTGGATGTAAACCCAATGTCATCCTTTCTAAACTACTGCCATAGGGGTTAACTATAAGGATATACATGCCTCCTGCATGTATCTTTACCTGTCAAAAGTCTCCCCTCTGTCTGTTATGAGAGCCGAAAAACTGCAGATTCTGTGGGTGGGTCTGTTGTCTGGAGCTTGGTGGGTGGAGTCGTGATGTCAGTAGACTTCCCGCCCACCTCTACACTCCCCTTGTCAATATGCATTTTCTCCTGTGTATTTCTTACACTGAACTTCTGCTATGATCTCTAACATCCAGTGAAAAGACAGGAAAGTAACCACATGACTTCAGCATGCCCAATTATGCTGAGGTGTGGAACATCCAATCCCGGCAGAGCAGCAGAAAAAAGGAGTGGGAGGGAATTAAAAAATAATGCATGTGTCTTAGGCTAGTGCACGAGATATGTAAATCACCTGTCACTCACAGCAAGGGGAAGGATTTGACAAAGTTTTTCTCTGTTTGTCAAGATTTATCTCACTGAACAATAAAAGAGGATTGCTCAGAGATGGATTAACTCTTTGTGGCAAGACTGGGCTCAAATTAAAGGAAATCTTATACTCTATATTATGACACTTATGAAGAAAGAAAAAAAAATTGGGTTTACATCCACATTAAGTATAAAATATTTCTTAAGTAAAAAACAAAAATCTTTTTCCATTACAATCACTTGTAACAAGTGTTAGGAGTCAGGTCTTCCAGCCTTGAATGTACAGAGCATTTGGTCAGGATACTAACAGGGCAGTAATTATAAGAATTCTGGTGACATCTGATTCTTTTACATAAGCTGAAGTTTGAGACTCATTTATAAAAAACGAAAAAAGAGTTTGAGTATTTGACTTTCAGAAGTGGACCTGCACATTTACAATAATTTAAAATATAACTAAAGGCTAGCTTTCGATAGCGTAGAGAGGGATTAGAACATCTGCCAGGTGCTATATGTGTTTCCATTAGGCAGATTCAACCTCTCCAAGAGTAAAAAGGAAAAAAATACCAAATTTTGGGTTGTGACCAGAACAAAAGTAGAGAGGAAATTTTACAAGGGGAATACTATATCTGGTAATGAGAAGTAATATACCACTCCAGGTAGCTGTCCTAAGACCTCACCTCCCCTGCACGGACTGGGTGCTGGCTCTGTGTGTGTGGGGCACATGCAAACGAGAAAGTCTGAACAGCCGCACTCCAATGAAAATGTCTTTATTGGAGTAAAAAAATCAGTCCATACAGCATACAGTGGAATCAAAAATAGCTTACACGTTTCACACCCCTTACTGGTGCTTAGTCATAGCTGAAAATAGCATGCTAAAAACACGACTGTATATACAAATGTAATACTTAATGATGTCGTCATTTACCTATCAGATGTAACCAATAAAAAACTCACACAGGTAATGAAGGCAGCTAAAACAGTTGAACTAACTCAAAGGTTCAGCTAAAGCTCTTGTAACCCAACCCTTTGTGTCACAAAGGCACCCATTTGGCCAATGAAACTCTTCAAAAATATATGGATATAAGGTATAGAAGAGCAAATAAAAAAAAACAAAACAAAAAAACAAGAAAAAATGCGACATATTAAATAAAAATTGTATGTTGTACAAAAAACAAGTATATACATATATCTATAGAGAAAGTGTTCATATTGTTGCAGGGATGACAGGAAAAGATTCATTGCGATCTTAATCATAATATACACTATACAAAATGTATCAAAAAATGCATGTCAAAAAGGTCCCAAAGAATATCAAGGATATATTGTTTATGTGGACACAATGCACTATAACACTGTGCTGTATGATAAACCTATCCTAAATAGAAATCCATATACCCCGTATATATCTTCCATTATAGTCAAGATCTCCTCCGTGCAAAGGAGAAGGTTTGGACATCTTTTATTTATAAAAATGGGAAACGTCCCATTCAAAATTCACGCCAGACTTTCTAGTATTGAAAGAAAATATGTAATAAACCTGTTTTTTGCATAATGTTATGAACTTGTCTCCGCCCTATCTGGTGACAGAACTTTTTCTACCCCTTGAATGACTAAACTGGAGACATCCTTTTGGTGATGATCATTCCAATGTTTTGCAACATTGGTAGCATGGTTTTTCTCTATGTTGTATAAATGATCATGAAGACGATCTCTCAGTCTACTGGTCGTCCGACCTACATATTGTATTTGACACAACACACAGGTAATGATGTAAACCAAATATCTGGTGTTACAATTGATGAAAGATAAAATCTTGGGTTGTCTATTTATTGTGGTCGAACAGAACTACGTCTGGTGAGGACCATGGATTTCCTCACTTAGGGGGGATTTCCTCTCACTTCCTGTTTTGGCTTTTGGACAGAAAAGTGCAGGGAAATCTCCCCAGTGGGACACAGAGAACAAAAAAAATGACAAGGGCTGTAACCATGCTTTACTCTACTTTAAGAATGAAAGATAAAATTAACTGTATCTGAGCACCACAAACTGAGATGGCTATTTCTTTCATTCTTTAATATTCAAAGCAAATTCCCTAATTCACTCATGTCTCCGTGCTTTATTTTGTTGCAAAATCAATTTTGAAAAACTCTCCCCCTAACAATTCTAGTCGTGACCATCTTGAGTAAGGGTAGGTGATTCATTTTGCAATTACTTCCTGGAATCCATCTACCTTAAGCTCAGGCATGCAGGCAGGAGGGTGTGCTTAGCTGAGAAAACCTCCCCTTATCTGGATGAAAGCCAAGACTCTCCTGCAACATCGCTGGATCGAGATGGGCTCAGGTAAGTATTGGGGGGGCTGAGGGGGGCTGCTGCACACAGAAGGCATCTTATCTTAATGCATTAAGATAAAAAAACCTTCTGACTTTACAACCACATAAATGTTGATTGAGAGAGTTTAGTTCCACTTAAATATTCATAGTCTTGTATAAGCCCAACTGTAGTGGCTAAGTGGTTAGCACTTCCACACTAGGGTTATCGGTTCGGATTCCAACCATGGCAATACCTGCAAGGAGTTTGAATGTCCTCCCTGTGACTGTGCGGGATTCCTTCCACTCTCCAAAGACGATCTGGAAGATAAATTGGCCCCAGTATGTGTGTTAGGACCCTTAGATTGTTAACTCCTTAAGGGCAGGGACTGATGTGAATGTATAATTAATATGTAAAGCGCTGTGTAAGTTGACGCCGCTATATAAATACCTGCAATAAATAAATAATGTATTTTCAGTAAAGTACTGTTATAACTGTTATAAACCATAAACATTCAAACAGTTTGTAACATCTGATTAGTCAGTCAGGATCCCATCTTGGATAGGGTCACTGATAGACAAAGGCTGGCTACGAAACGAAGGAACTTATTTTTTAGGAAGGCAGAAGAGATTATAAATGTTTGAAATGCGATATATCTTTCTTGTTAACTAACATGAAATTCATAGCTGCTTTAATTATAAAGTTGTATTTTGCGTATGCATTAAACTTAAAGTGAACCTGCACCCAGTCTATGTGCAGTATTTACATATTCTGGACACGCAACAACAGCACTTTAAAATATGTCTTCATTCTCCTCTTTAGCTATAGACATTGTGGAGTAATAAATGTTTAATTTTTTTAAAGAAATCTTTTTTTCCTATAGAGCAGATTCTTGGCAGCCTGCCAGCCCTGTAATGTAAGCAAGCCGCATGTGTGTCTAAGCCAGTGTTTCTCAAGCTTTTTTCAGTCAAGGCACCCTTTAAAATTATGGACAATCTTGAAGCACCCTCCAAAATGATGGACAGCATTGAGGCTCCCCATTCTAAAATGTAAAAACTATTCTAAGTTTTTACATAATACAACACTATCAATACACGTAGGGCACCCAACGCTATAGGTGATATATCCTTCCAAAGCAAAGACACTTTTGCAAACTGGTACTGACTAGTATTCCAATTTTTGTCTTTTCCTCACAGTTTTTCTCCATCACTTAGCTAATGACACCCCAAAGCTGATGGAGAGAGGCAAGGGAGGGTCAAACAAGCATGATATGCAGGCAATGTACATCCTCCTTATCAACTGAAGATGTCATTGGTTGCTAGGAGGTTGGCAGCTAGAAGATTGTAATGGTGTACAATGAAAACCTTCAATGATTCATCGCTTTGGCTCTGAAGAAGAGGGTTCTGCCTCGAAACGTGTTAGCCACCCTGCGATACTGTCTGGTTCTCCAAACACCTTTGGTTCCAGTTGTAGACCAAAGAGTTACTGCTCGCTATTGCTGTTGCATTTTTATGCTTGTATACCACATTCCTATGTGAGTATAACCATTGATGTTTTACCTTTATTAAAATGTTATTTTTGGTAATGCACAAGGTCGGTGCGCCCTCCCTTCTTTTTTATTTTTTTTATATGTTACAATGAAAACCTGTGGCTTTGTGTAACTAAAAGACAGGTTTCTTCCAACCACTGGTTATATATGTATGCAATTTTGGGGCAAATTTTAGACATTTTGCCAAGGCACCCCTAAAGAAACTTCAAGGCGCCCCAGGGTGCTTGGGCACCCTGGTTGAAAAAGGCTGGTCTAAGCTGTTGGAAACCTACAGAAACCCAACTTCAGAATCTTGGCTGTGATGTTCAAGAATGTTTGAGAATTATTAACTTCAGATTAAAAACAGCTAGAGAGGTGAGTGAAGGTATGATTTCAAACTCTTTCTCTGTTTGTTAAAAATATGTAAATAGATTAATGTCCATAGTCCTTGTACAAGTGTACTTTAATCCATCACAAACTGCAATATTAAGGAAATAACATAGTAAGGTTGATTTACTAAATACAAATAGGCTATGCATTTAGCATAGAGCATTTTGACTTTGCAGGGATATTTTTTCTTAGCTTACAGTAGTAAATAACATGAAGCACAGCTGACTTCCATCATTACAACATCTGCAAGCAAAAACGCTTTTTTTTTTTTTTTCAAAGTGAGTTTTTACCATATTAACAAAGCCAAGTAAAAATTTCCCTTTGCAAAGTGATCGTGCTTTACTCCTTTAGGAAATCAACCCCAATGCATACACAGAGGTTACCTTCAGGGAAAATTGCATGTCAACACAATTCGTAGATCCTAAAATTATAAACAAATCTTGACTTTTTAGGTAAAAGTCAAGCTTGTTCCTGCCTTCTGCCTTCTTATGTTTCAAATCTGTCCGATGGACTAAAATTGGGAAAACTCTTTTTCTGTGTGCTGGTCTGACGGACCAAATACGATGCAAGAGAAGCTATTGGCTACTGGCTATTGAACTTCCTTTTTTAGTCCCGTTTACGTCATCACGTTCAAACCGAACGGACTTAAGAACGGACTTAGTCCTATCGTGTGTGGCTAAGTCCGTTGGTTCGGAAAGACCGTAGGACCTAGCCAGAAAGTCCGTCGGAAAGACCTTCGGACCTAGTCCGCCGGAAAGTCCGCTCGTGTGTACGCGGCATAAGACTAAATTTCCCAGAAGCAGCTGAAATTTGCATATGTTTGGATCTGCTGATTGTTTTGCCATGCACCTTTCACCAAATGTAACTGTTGCCTACATTTGTTTAACACATATTCAGTTTTAATGGGTCAGTTTTGTTATGTTTATTTTAACTGCCTCTATTATCAGACAAGTTATAACTAAATGAAACATTCCCTCACCAGAAGTGATGCCCCTACACTCTTCATTGTTCATTGAAGCTTTACAAACAGGAAAGAGTTTTCCTCAATTTTCATAATTCTAGCTTCCACAGTATTGCTTTACTAATTAAATTGCCCCATCGTCAATATTTGAACATATCATTGAAATACTCCTTGAAAGAGAAAAGCAGAAGCCAAGTGTTTTGTTACCAGCCTGACTCCTTGCCCTTAATATTAATCTAAACAGTCTTTGCTGTGTCTGCCAAAATATTAATACCATAATTCCTCAATGTCATCCTTCACTTACGCAGGCAGTGTTTTACTTGAGACTATATTTGACTTCTGAGCTTTTAAAGACATCTAGATTAGCAATCTTGTTATTTTAGAAGGTCGTGCAGTAAAGACTGGATTAGAGTTAAAAATATTAATTTTTCACAATAATTACATGTGATATGTATTAACTGAAGATGGAAAAGCTAATCAGTATTCTGTTTATTCATTTCATTTTGAGGGGAAACATACAGTGAATGAATAGAAGCAAAGGAGTTGAGGCAAATAGACTGTTCATTTTGCATAGGGAAGTTGCAATTTAAATGGGAATTTTCCCCACAACTTTGTGAAGCTCTGCTGCCTTTCATGCCTTCCATCATCCAATTATGTGTAAGCAAAACATTTTTTTTTATTTTCTTTGCATGTGATTGGGTATTATTTTCAGGGTGAAGTGTCATCACATTCACTAAGCTGTGGAGAAGATTCTCTTGCAAGCGCAACTTCAATTGCAAAGTGAACAGCTTATTTGACTTCATCTGACTTATTTCACTATGGAGCAGCAAGATTTATTTTTATTTTTTATTTTTTATTTTTTACTCTGGTAAATAGGGTATTCACTTTGTAAGGGAAGTTGCAATTTGCTAAGAAATTTGCCCCAGAGCTTAGTGAACGTGATGAAGCTTTGCTGACTTCAGCATCAAATCATGTGCAAGCAAACAAAAAATGTTTTTGTTTTTTACATTTTTCTTTAATGTAATTGGGTATTCTTTGCAGAGTGAAACTTTATCACATTCAGTAACCTCTGGGGCAAATTCCCTTGCAAAGTGCAACTTCCCTTGCCAAAGTGAACAGTCTACTTGTCCAGGGCCGTAGATATTTTTTTTGTTCTGGGGGGTTCAGCAGCAGGTACTAAGTAAAAGTATTTTAAATAAAACAAATTGCACCAAATTCATAAAGACTGGAAAAGGGAAAACTATGTGTTGCTCATAGTAAGCAATCAATTACATCCTTAATTCTATTTTCTCAGATCAAATTGAACACAATTTCAGTTTTTCCTTCTTCAAGTTTTTATGAAGATTGCAGTGAGGTTGGCTACTGTCCAGTCTAAGGCCTGGTACACACTGTCACACGCTGGGCTAAATGAAAAAAACCTGACAGATCACCGTACTAACACATGCAGTGTTAGTACAGCGATCTCCTAAGCTGTGCTATTGTGTTCTGACAGGGGACGCCCCACCAGTATACAGCTGTCAGTGCTCTTAGCCATTGGAGTGGCTATCACTGGGTGGTGCACTGTAATAGCCAATCTTACTGGGCAGGTGCAAAGGGCACCATCTTGTGGAAGGCAGCAGAATCACTGATTTTTTGTTATCCTGGTATACCAGACAAGAGAAATGATACTGTGCACAGTTCATACATACAAAACATACCTCTGAACTTTTGAACTTGAGAATGAGGGGTATGCCAGGGAAAAAAAGAAGCACCTGCGGCAGGCATAAAGTGCTGGGAAAAAATTGGGTGTGGCCGAAATTATTGTGGGAGGGGCTTAAAGACAGTGGGGGAGAGACTGCGGATGGATTACAGGAGATAATCAAAAACTGCGGACGGACAACAAGAGATAATCAGAGACTGTGGACGAATTACAGGAGATAATCAGAGACTGCAGACTGACAACAGGAGATAATCAGAGACTGCGGACTGACAACAGGAGATAATCAGAGACTGCGGACTGACAACAGGAGATAATCAGAGACTGCGGACTGACTACAGGAAATAATCAGAGACTGCGGGCTGACTACAGGAGATAATTAGAGACTGCAAAATATCTACAGGAGATAATTAGAGACTGCAGACTGACTACAGGAGATAATTAGAGACTCCGGACTGACTACAGGAGATAATCAGAGACTGCGGACTGACTACAGGTGATAATCACAGACTGCGGACTGACAACAGGTGATAATCAGAGACTGCGGACTGACTACAGAAGATAATCAGAGACTGCGGACTGACTACAGGAGATAACCAGAGACTGCGGACTGACTACAGTAGATAATTAGAGACTGCGGACTTACTACAGGAGATAATTAGAGACTGCGGACGCACTACAGGAGGTAATTAAAGACTGCGGACTGACTACAGGAGATAATCAAAGACTGTGGACTGACTACAGGAGATAATTAGAGACTGCAGACTGACTACAGGAGATAATTAGAGACTGCAGACTGACTACAGGAGATAATTAGAGACTGCGGGCTGACTACAGGAGATAATTAGAGACTGCGGACTGACTACAGGAGATAATTAGAGACTGCGAACTGACTACAGGAGTTAATCAAAGACTACGGACTGACAACAGGAGATAATCAGAGACTGCAGACTGACAACAGGAGATAATCAGAGACTGCGGACTGACTACAGGAGATAACCAGAGACTGCGGACTGACTACAGGAGATAATTAGAGACTGCAGACTGACTACAGGAGATAATTAGAGACTGCAAACTGACAACAGGAGATAATTAAAGACTGCAGACTGACAACAGTAGATAATCAGAGACTGCGGACTGACAACAGGAGATAATCAGAGACTGCGGACTAACAACAGAAGATAATCAGAGACTGCGGACTAACTACAGGAGATAATCAGAGACTGCGGACTGACTACAGGAGATAATCAGAGACTGCGGACTGACTACAGGAGATAATTAGAGACTGCAGCCTGGCTACAGGAGATAATTAGAGACTGCGGATGGATTACCCTCATCTTAGGGTCCTTACTTCCTCAGTGACCCCCAGCAGATTCTTTTTGGAGCTGTCATGCACTGACCTTAATATTTTGGTGGAGGCCAGACACTGAGGGCAGGAATTAGTCTTCTCCTCCCGCTCCCCCTCCTTGCAATACATTTGAAATTTGTGCACTGCGCGCAGTGTGCACTGAGTCAGTGGACTTCCCCGCCCCCTGCCCAAGCCGAGCTGTCAGCGGCTCTGCCCAAGCCGTCAGCAGCCCTGCCCCCATCTGAGCCGAGCTGGAGTGTCAGCGGACCGCCCCCTGCCCGAGCCGACCATAAATGTCAGCGGAGCGCCCCACTCCCTGCCTGAGCCATTCTGAGCTGAGCTGTCAGCGCCCCCTCGTCTGGGCCGAGCGGGGGTGTCAGCGGAGGGCCCCGCCCCTTAACTGAGCCGAGATGAGCCGAGATCTAAAGCGGCTTGTTTGTTTATTTATTTTATACTCATATTAACTCACATGGATCAAATAACAGCCCTTTCCTCTCTCTGTTATTCTGCTCCATTTTTCAGTAGTGGAATATGTACACCTGTTAGTTTAGACAAACTTCACCTATGCATTGTGGTAACATGCATGTTTTATCAATGCAGTGTGTTGCAATGCAATTTATTTTAACAAATGGTAAAACACTTCCATGTCTTGTGATGCACTGTGTTTGGAAAAGATACAGCAGGTCCAATTTCAGGTTGTAGCGATGCATTGACAGCCATTAAAATGGACTGCCTTAGTGCAACAGATGCTAAAGTGCATTAATGCATTTATTTATATTAGTTTAAGTATTTATATAGCAGTGGCAATTTACGCAGCACTTTACATTCAACATTCACATCAGTCCCTGCCCCCAAGGAGCCTACAGTTTAAGGTCCCTATCTCACATACACAGATACACATACTGGGGCCAATTTAGATAGGAGCCGATTACTCAAATAACATACAGTGCATATAAAAATTCTACACACCCCTATATAAAATGTCAGATTTCTGTGATGTAAAAAAAAAAAGACAAAGAGGAATCATTTCAGAACTTTTCCCACCTTTAATGTGACCTATAAACTTTACAACTCAAGTGAAATTACAAACTGAAATCTTTTAGGAGGGGAAGTAAAAATAAAAAAATAAAATAATGTGGTTGCATAAGTGTGCACACCCTCTTATAACTGGGGATGTAGCTGTGTTCAGGATTAAGCAATCACATTTAAACTCATGTTAAATAGGAGTCAGTACACATCTGCCATCATTTAAAGTGCCTCTCATTAACTCCAAATAAAGTTCAGCTGTTCTAGTAGGTCTTCCCTGACATTTTCGTAGTCGCATCCTACTGCAAAAGCCATGGCCCATAGAGAGCTTCCAAAGCATCAGAGGGATCTCATTGTTAAAAGGTATCAGTCGGGTGAAGGGTACAAAATAATTTTCAAGGCATTAACCACTTCAGCCCCAGAAGGATTTACCCCCTTCCTTGACCAGAGCACTTTCTACAATTTGGCACTGCGTCACTTTAACTGCTAATTGCGCGGTTATGCAATGCTGTACCCAAGCAAAATTTGCGTCCTTTTCTTCCCACAAATAGAGCTTTCTTTGATGGTATTTGATCACCTCAGCGGTTTTTATTTTTTGCGCTATAAATGGAAAAAGACCGAAAATTTTGAAAAAAAATGATATTTTCTACTTTTTGTTATTAAAAAATCCAATAAACTCAATTTTAGTCATACATTTAGGCCAAAATGTATTCAGCCACATGTCTTTGGTAAAAAAATGTCAATAAGCGTATATTGGTTTGCACAAAAGTTATAGCGTCTACAAACTAGGGTACATTTTCTGAAATTTACACAGCTTTTAATTTATGACTGCCTATGTCATTTCTTGAGGTGCTAAAATGTCAGGGCAGTACAAACCCCCCCCCAAATGACCCCATTTTGGAAAGTAGACACCCCAAGGAAATTGCTGAGAGGCATGTTGAGCCCATTGAATATTAATTTTTTTTGTCCCAAGTGATTGAATAATGATAAAAAAAAATTTACAAAAAGTTGTCACTAAATGATTTATTGCTCACACAAGCCATGGGCATATGTGGAATTGCACCCCAACATACATTCAGCTGCTTCTCCTGAGTACGGGGATACCACATGTGTGGGACTTTTTGGGAGCCTAGTCGCGTACGGGGCCCCGAAAACCAATCACCGCCTTCAGGATTTCTAAGGGCGTAAATTTTTGATTTCACTCCTCACTACCTATCACAGTTTTGAAGGCCATTAAATGCCCAGATGGCACAAAACCCCCCCAAATGACCCCATTTTGGAAAGTAGACACCCCAAGCTATTTGTTGAGAGGCATGTTGAGTCCATGGAATATTTTATATTTTGGCACAAGTTGCAGGAAAGTGACAATTTTTTTTTTTGCACAAAGTTGTCACTAAATGATATATTGCTCACACAGGCCATGGGCATATGTGGAATTGCACCCCAAAATACATTTAGCTACTTCTCCTGGGTATGGGGATACCACATGTGTGGGACTTTTTGGGAGCCTAGCTGCGTATGGGGCCCCGAAAATCAATCACCGCCTTCAGGATTTCTAAGGGCGTAAATTTTTGATTTCACTCCTCACTGCCTATCACAGTTTCGGAGGCCATGGATCGCCCAGATGGCACAAAACCCCCCCAAATGACCCCATTTTGGAAACTAGACACCCCAAGCTATTTGCTGAGAGGCATGGTGAGTATTTTGCAGCTCTCATTTGTTTTTGAAAATGAAGAAAGACAAAAAAAAAAATGTTTTTCTTTTTTCAATTTTCAAAACTTTGTGACAAAAAGTGAGGTCTGCAAAATACTCACTATACCTCCCAGCAAATAGCTTGGGGTGTCTACTTTCCAAAATGGGGTCATTTGGGGGGGGTTTGAACTGTCCTGGCATTTTATGCACAACATTTAGAAGCTTATGTCACACATTACCCACTCTTCTAACCACTTGAAGACAAAGCCCTTTCTGACACTATTTGTTTACATGAAAAAAAAATTTTTTTTTGCAAGAAAATTACTTTGAACCCCCAAACATTATATATTTTTTTAAAGCAAAGGCCCTACAGATTAAAATGGTGGGTGTTTCATTTTTTTTTTCACACAGTATTTGCGCAGCGATTTTTCAAACGCATTTTTTGGGGAAAAAAACACACTTTTTTAATTTTAACCACTTGAGCCCCGGACCATTATGCTGCCTAAGGACCAGAGGTCTTTTTCCAATTTGGCACTGCGTCGCTTTAACTGCTAATTGCGCGGTCATGCAATGCTGTACCCAAACGAAATTTGCGTCCTTTTCTTCCCACAAATAGAGCTTTCTTTTGATGGTATTTGATCACCTCTGCGGTTTTTATTTTTTGCGCTATAAACGGAAAAAGACCGAAAATTTTGAAAAAAAATGATATTTTCTACTTTTTGTTATAAAAAAAATCCAATAAACTAAATTTTAGTCATACATTTAGGCCAAAATGTATTCGGCCACATGTCTTTGGTAAAAAAAATGTCAATAAGCGTATATTTATTGGTTTGCGCAAAAGTTATAGCGTCTACAAACTAGGGTACATTTTCTGGAATTTACACAGCTTTTAGTTTATGACTGCCTATGTCATTTCTTGAGGTGCTAAAATGGCAGGGCAGTACAAAACCCCCCCAAATGACCCCATTTTGGAAAGTAGACACCCCAAGGAAATTGCTGAGAGGCATGTTGAACCCATTGAATATTTATTTTTTTTGTCCCAAGTGATTGAAAAATGACAAAAAAAAAAAAAAAAAAAAATATTTACAAAAAGTCATCACTAAATGATATATTGCTCACACAGGCCATGGGCCTATGTGGAATTGCACCCCAAAATACATTTAGCTGCTTCTCCTGAGTACGGGGATACCACATGTGTGGGACTTTTTGGGAGCCTAGCCGCGTACGGGGCCCCGAAAACCAAGCACCGCCTTCAGGATTTCTAAGGGTGTAAATTTTTGCTTTCACTCTTCACTGCCTATCACAGTTTCGGAGGCCATGGAATGCCCAGGTGGCACAAAACCCCCCAAAATGACCCCATTTTGGAAAGTAGACACCCCAAGCTATTTGCTGAGAGGCATATTGAGTCCATGGAATATTTTATATTTTGACACAAGTTGCGGGAAAGTGACACTTTTTATTTTATTTTTTTTTTTTTTTTCATAAAGTTGTCACTAAATGATATATTGCTCACACAGGCCATGGGCATATGTGGAATTGCACCCCAAAATACATTTAGCTGCTTCTCCTGAGTATGGGGATACCACATGTGTGGGACTTTTTGGGAGCCTAGCTGCGTACGGGACCCCGAAAACCAATCACTGCCTTCAGGATTTCTAAGGGTGAAAATTTTTGATTTCACTCTTTACTGCCTATCACAGTTTCGGAGGCCATGGAATGCCCAGGCGGCACAAAACCCCCCCAAATGACCCCATTTTGGAAAGTAGACACCCCAAGCTATTTGCTGAGAGGCATGGTGAGTATTTTGCAGCTCTCATTTGTTTTTGAAAATGAAGAAAGACAAGAAAAAAAATTTTTTTTTTTCTTTTTTCAATTTTCAAAACTTTGTGACAAAAAGTGAGGTCTGCAAAATACTCACTATACCTCTCAGCAAATAGCTTGGGGTGTCTACTTTCCAAAATGGGGTCATTTGGGGGGGTTTTGTGCCACCTGGGCATTCCATGGCCTCCGAAACTGTGATAGGCAGTGAAGAGTGAAATCAAAAATTCACGCCCTTAGAAAGCCTGAAGGCGGTGCTTGGTTTTCGGGGTCCCGTACGCGGCTAGGCTCCCAAAAAGTCTCACACATGTGGTATCCCCGTACTCAGGAGAAGCAGCAGAATGTATTTTGGGGTGTAATTTCATATATTCTCATGGCATGTTTGAGCAATATATCATTTAGTGACAACTTTGTGCAAAAAAAAAAAAAAAAAAAAAAAAATTTGTCTCTTTCCCGCAACTTGTGTCGCAATATAAAATATTCCATGGACTCGACATGACTCTCAGCAAATAGCTTGGGGTGTCTACTTTCCAAAATGGGGTCATTTGGGGGGGGTTTTGAACTGTCCTGGCATTTTATGCACAACATTTAGAAGCTTATGTCACACATCACCCACTCTTCTAACCACTTGAAGACAAAGCCCTTTCTGACACTTATTGTTTACATGAAAAAGTTTTTTTTTTTTTTGCAAAAAAATTACTTTGAACCCCCAAACATTATATATTTTTTTGAAGCAAATGCCCTACAGATTAAAATGGTGGGTGTTTCATTTTTTTTTTTCACACAGTAATTGCGCAGCCATTTTTCAAACGCATTTTTTGGGGAAAAAACACACTTTTTTTAATTTTAATGCACTAAAACACGCTATATTGCCCAAATGTTTGATGAAATAAAAAAGATGATCTTAGGCCGAGTACATGGATACCAAACATGACATGCTTTAAAATTGCGCACAAACGTGCAGTGGCAACAAAATAAATACATGTTTAAAAGCCTTCAAAAGCCTTTACAGGTTACCACTTTAGATTTACAGAGGAGGTCTACTGGAAAAATTACTGCACTCGATCTGGCCTTCGCGGTGATACCTCACATGCATGGTGCAATTGCTGTTTACGTTTGACGACAGACCGCCGCTTGCGTTCGCCTTAGCGCGAGAGCAGGGGGCGACAGGGGTGTTTTTTTTTTTTTTTTTTTTTTCTTTATTATTTTTTTGCTTTTTTAATCTTACTTTTAAACTGTTGCTTTCATATTTTTTTTTTTAATCATTTTTATTGTTATCTCGGGGAATGTAAATATCCCCTATGATAGCAATAGGTAGTGACAGGTACTCTTTTTTGAAAAAATTGTGGTCTATTAGACCCTAGATCTCTCCTCTGCCCTCAAAGCATCTGACCACACCAAGATCGGTGTGATAAAATGCTTCCCCAATTTCCCAATGGCGCTATTTACATCCGGCGAAATCTAAGTCATGAAATACTCGTAGCTTCCGGTTTCTTAGGCCATAGAGATGTTTGGAGCCACTCTGGTCTCTGATCAGCTCTATGGTCAGCTGGCTGAATCACCGGCTGCATTCTCAGGTTCCCTGTTGAGACAGGAGATCCAGAGAAAAACACGGAAGACGGTGGGGGGGGGGGGGGGCATTCCCTCCCACGGCTTGTAAAAGCAGTCTAGAGGCTAATTAGCCGCTAGGATTGCTTTTACATGAAAGCCGACCGCTGGCTGAAAAGAATGATACCAAGATGATACCTAAACCTGCAGGCATCATTCTGGTATAACCACTCAAAGTCGTGAATGGCGTACCTGAAGACAAAAAAATGGTTAACAATGGTTAACAATAAAGCACAGTAAAGTGTAAATAATTACACACCTGAAAAACAAACATGATAAAACATAATAACAATAACAATCAATAACAATAACAATAACAATAACAATAAAACATTGCAGAATAGAATACAGTAAAAAAGAGCAGAACAATAGAGAGAGAGAATAGAGAGAGAGAGAACAATAAAACAACAACTATTTTTTTTATTTCATATTTTTTTTTTTTTTTTACACTTTTTTTGTAACTAACTTTTATAACGGTAACCGGTTCCAGGTTCGGGTCTCTCAAAATGCGATGGCATCTTGGGAGACCCTGTGAAAGTGTGCCTAGTCTGTGCAATGCTGTACCCTACGCTAATACTCAACTAGTGAATGGTAGCGTTCAAAACATTCACCAATGCAAAGACCAGGATTGTCAGGACAGGAGGGACAATAATAGCGGGTGTCACGCCTATATCCGCGCTTGCTGCAGACACAACCTTTTTTTGGGGGGGTTTGTTGGGTAGGGGTACTCGGGAGGACATAAAAATGCCTCTCATGCAGCCGACTGCATTTGGTTGGGGATGTGAATGGGGGAAGTACGGGCGCTGCAGAAGCGGTGGGTTCCCAATTAGGATTGGCGAATGCAGCAGGAAGGGCATTATGGGCACGACGGGCCTGTGTTTGTCTTTTTGGTGGCAGCGGGACACTACTTGTGCTTGCCACCTCACCAGCTTGAACTGCACTTATGGGACTCGCCACGTCACCAAGTGTTACTGCAGTGCTGGTTTGACTACGACCGGGGTGTACTAGGCCGCTGGTGCTTGCCAGTTCACCAAAACGCTACAAAAAAACTGTTAGCGATCGCAGGGATCAGGCCTGACTCTGCGAACGCTGCAGTTATGCGTTTAGTGCCTTGTAAGTGACAGTGATCGATTGATACTGCACTTGGGTGGGCTGGGCCGGGCCGGGCGGAGGGGCAAAACGCAGGTGCTAGCAGGTATCTGGGCTGATCCCGCTAACACTGCGTTTTTGGGAACCCTAAACTGCTGGTGACGCTAGTATAGATCTGATCGGATCAGATATTGATCCGTTCAGATACTATACCACTAAGGGAGGTGTATGCTGCGTGCGTGGGTGTTAGTGGTACTGGCGCTAATCTGACGCTGCCTGGGGCTGGTGCTTACCAGTTCACCAAAATGCTACAAAAAAAACTGTTAGCGATCGCAGGGATCAGGCCTGACTCTGTGAACGCTGCAGTTATGCGTTTAGTGTTTTGTAAGTGACAGTGATCGATCGATACTGCACTTGGGTGGGCTGGGCTGGGCCGGGCGGAGGGGCAAAACGCAGGTGCTAGCAGGTATCTGGGCTGATTCCGCTAACACTGCGTTTTTGGGAACCCTAAACTGCTGGTGACGCTAGTATAGATCTGATCGGATCAGATATTGATCCGTACAGATACTATACCACTAAGGGAGGCGTATGGTGCGTGCGTGGGTGTTAGCGGTACTGGCGCTAACCTGACGCCTGGGGCTGGTGCTTGCCAGTTCACCAAAATGCTACCAAAAAAACTGTTAGCAATCGCAGGGATCAGGCCTGACTCTGCGAACGCTGCAGTTATGCGTTTAGTGCCTTGTAAGTGACAGTGATCGATCGATACTGCACTTGGGTGGGCTGGGCGGAGGCACAAAACGCAGGTGCTAGCAGGTATCTGGGCTGATCCCGCTAACACTGCGTTTTTGGGAACCCTAAACTGCTGGGGACGCTAGTATAGATCTGATCGGATCAGATATTGATCCGTTCAGATACTATACCACTAAGGGAGGCGTATGCTGCGTGCGTGGGTGTTCGCGGTACTGGCGCTAATCTGACGCTGCCTGGGGCGACGCATATCACCGCCGGGCGATCGGGGGGCTAAACCTTTATTCGGTAATAAACGGCGGGTGCCCTGACACTATAAAAAATAAACGAACTAACCAGCGTCACCCGTAACGGTTATACGGTGATCAGTGGTGAAAGGGTTAACTAGGGGGCAATCAAGGGGTTAAAACATTTATTAGGTAGTATATGGGGGTCCCTGACGCTATAAAACGCTGACGGCGAACCTAAATATTTACCTCACTAACTAGCGTCACCAGCGACACTAATACAGCGATCAGAAAAATGATCGCTTAGCGACACTGGTGACAGGGGGTGATCAAGGGGTTAAAACTTTATTAGGGGGGGTTAGGGGGGTACCCTAGACCTAAAGGGGGGTAATACTAACTGTGCCAACACAGTAACTGTCACAAACTGACAGCTAGCAGTAATCAGGAAAAAAAAAAAAAAAAAACTGCTGGTGTCAGTTTGTGACAGGGGGGGGGGGGGGGTGATTGGGGGGGGATCGGGGGGCGATCGGGGGGGGGATCGGGGTGATTTGTGTGCCTGGCATGTTCTACTGTGTGTGTGTAGTGTTGTGCACTCACATACTTGTCGTCTCTCCTCGGGCCGGAACGGAAAATACCGACCCGAGGGGAGATGACATCACTTCCTTTGCTGCTGTTTAGCATACAGCAGCAAAGGAGCGTTTTCATTGGCCGGCGGCGATCGCGAGGGGGGGGCCACGAACGGATGGTCTCCCCCTCATCACCGATCGCCGCTGGACAAACGACGACCGCCTCGGGCACCGGGGGGGGGTCCGATCGGACCCCCCACCCGCGGAAGGCAAATCACGTACCCTGTACGTGATTTTGCCTGTCCGTGCCACTTTGCCGACGTACATCGGCGTGAGGCGGTCGTCAAGTGGTTAATGCACTAAAACACACTATATTGCCCAAATGTTTGATGAAATAAAAAAGATGATCTTAGGCCGAGTACATGGATACCAAACATGACATGCTTTAAAATTGTTCACAAACGTGCGGTGGCGACAAACTAAATACATTTTTAAAAGCCTTTAAAAGCCTTTACAGGTTACCACTTTAGATTTACAGAGGAGGTCTACTGCTAAACTTACTGCCCTCGATCTGACCTTCGCGGTGATACCTCACATGCATGGTGCAATTGCTGTTTACATTTGACGCCAGACCAACGCTTGCGTTCGCTTTTGCGCGAGAGCAGGGGGGGACAGGGGTGCTTTTTTTTGTTCTTTATTATTATTTTTTTTTTTTTTAAACTGTTCCTTTCATTTTTTTTTTAATTATTTTTATTGTTATGCCAGGGAATGTAAATATCCCCTATGATAGCAATAGGTAGTGACAGGTACTCTTTTTTTTTTTTTAAATGGGGTCTATTAGACCCTAGATCTCTCCTCTGCCCTCAAAGCATCTGACCACACCAAGATCGGTGTGATAAAATGCTTTCCCAATTTCCCAATGGCGCTGTTTACATCAGGCAAAATCTAAGTCATGAAATGCTCGTAGCTTCCGGTTTCTTAGGCCATAGAGATGATTAGAGCCATTCTGGTCTCTGATCAGCTCTATGGTCAGCTGGCCAAATCACCGGCTGCATTCTCAGGTTCCCTGTTGGGACAGGAGAGCCAGAGAAAAACATGGAAGATGGTGGGAGGGGGGGAAATTCCCTTCCACTGCTTGTAAAAGCAGTCTAGAGGCTAATTAGCCACTAGGATTGTTTTTTCATGAAAGCCGACTGCTGGCTGAAAAGAATGATACCTAAACCTGCAGGCATCATTCTGGTATAACCACTCAAAGTCGTGAATGGCATACCTGAAAACAAAAAAATGGTTAACAATAAAACACAGTAAACAGTAAAGTATAAAAAATGACATACCTGAAAAGTAAACATGATAAAACATAACAACAATAAAACATTGCAGAATAGAATACAGTAAAGAAGAGCAGAACAATAGAGAGAGAATAGAGTGAGAGAGAACAATAAAACGACAACTATTTTTGTTTTTTTTATTTTATATATATATATATTTTTTTACACTTTTTTTTGTAACTTTTATAACTGTAACCGGTTCTAGGTTTGGGTCTCTCAAAATGTGATGGCATCTTGGGAGACCCTGTGAAAGTGTGCCCAGTCTGCAGTGATGTACCCTATGCTAATAACTAGTGCATGGTAGCGTTCAAAACATTCACCAATGCAAAGACCAGGATTGTCAGGACAGGAGGGAAAATAATAGCGGGTGTCACGCCTATATCCGCGCTTGCTGTAGACATGACATCTTTTTTGGGGGGGTTCGTTGGGTAGGGTTGCTCGGGAGGACATAAAGAAAATGCCTCTCATGCAGCCAACTGCATTTGGTTGGGGATGTGAATGGGGGAAGTACAGGCGCTGCAGAAGTGGTGGGTTCCCAATTAGGATTGGCGAATGCAGCAGGAAGGGCATTATGGGCACAATGGGCCTGTGTTTGTCTTCTTCTTGGTGGCAGCGGGACACTACTTGTGCTTGCCACCTCACCAGCTTGAACTGCACTTATGGGACTCGCCACGTCACCAAGTGTTACTGCAGTGCTGGTTTGACTACGACCGGGGTGTACTAGGCCGCTGGCGCTTGCCAGTTCACCAAAACACTACCAAAAAAACTGTTAACGATCGCAGGGATCAGGCCTGACTCTGCGAATGCTGCAGTTATGCGTTTAGTGTTTTGTAAGTGTCAGTGATCGATTGATATTGCACTTGGGTGGGCTGGGCTGGGCCGGGCGGAGGGGCAAAATGCATTTGCTAGCAGGTATCCGGGCTGATCCCGCTAACACTGCATTTTTGGGAACCCTAAACTGCTGGGACGCTAGTATAGATCTGAGCGGATCAGATATTGATCCATTCAAATACTATACCACTAAGGGAGGTGTACGGTGCGTGCATGGGTGTTAGCGCTACTGGCACTAACCTGACGCTGCCTGGGGCTGGTGCTTGCCAGTTCACCAAAACGCTACCAAAAAAACTGTTAGCGATCGCAGGGATCAGGCCTGACTCTGCGAACGCTGCAGTTATGTGTTTAGTGTTTTGTAAGTGACAGTGATCGATCGATACTGCACTTGGGTGGGCTGGGCCGGGCCGGCCGGAGGGGCAAAACGCAGGTGCTAGCAGGTATCTGGGCTGATCCCGCTAACACTGCGTTTTTGGGAACCCTAGACTGCTGGGGACGCTAGTATAGATCTGATCGGATCAGATATTGATTCGTTCAGATGCTATACCACTAAGGGAGGTGTACGGTGGGTGAGTGGGTGTTAGCCTGATGCTGCCTGGGGCGACGCATATCACCGCTGGGTGATCAGGGGGCTAAACCTTTATTAGGTAATAAACGGCGGGTGCCCTGACACTATAAAAAATAAACTAACTAACCAGCGTCACCCGTAACAGTTATACGGTGATCACTGGTGAAAGGGTTAACTAGGGGGCAATCAAGGGGTTCAAACTTTTATTAGGTAGTATATCGGGGTCCCTGACGCTATAAAACGCTGACAGTGAACCTAAATATTTACCTCCCTAATTAGCGTCACCAGTGACACTAATACAGCGATCAGAAAAATGATCACTTAGTGACATTGGCGACGGGGGGTGATCAAGGGGTTAAAACTTTATTGGGGGGTTAGGGGGGCATCCTAGACCTAAAGGGGGCTAACACTAACTGCCCTACCACACTAACTGTCACAAACTGACACCAATGCAGTAATCAGAAAAAAAAAAAACTGCTTGGTGTTAGTGTGACGGGGGGGGGGGGGGGGGTGGAGGGGTGATTAGGGGGTGATGGGGGGTGTAAAGTATGCCTGGCATGTTCTACTATGTGTGTGTGTGTTGGTGTAACTCACTCGGATGTGACATCACTTCCTCTGCCTCTGTGTACTATACAGAGGCAGGGGAAGATTCTCATGGGCTGGGAGAGGGGGGGCCCACAAATGGATGGCCTCCCCCTCATCTCTGAATGCTCCCAGACAGAAGCCGACCGCCTCGGGCACCGGGGGGGTCTGATCGGACCCCCAGCCCGCAGCAAGCAATCACGTACCAGGTACGTGATTTTGCCTGCCCGTGCCATTCTGCCGCAGTATATCTGCGTTAGGCCGTCGGCAAGTGGTTAAATATACCATGGAACCCGGTGAAGACAGTCATCATACAGTGGAGAATATATAGCACAATAGTGACATTACCAAGAACTGGACGCACCAAAATTGATGAAAAAAGACAAAAAGAAAACTAGTCAGGAAGGCTGCCAAGAGGCCTACAGCAACATTTTAGGAGCTGCAGGAATATCTGGCAAGTACTGGCTGTGTGGGTAGAGCGGAAAGACGGAAGCTTTTTCTTACGAAGAAAAACATCCAAGCCCAGCTAAATTTTGCAAAAACACAACTGGAGTCTCCCAAAAGCATGTGGGAAAATATGTTATGGTCTGATGAAACCAAGGTTGAACTTTTTGGCCATGAGTCCAAAAGATATAGTATCTCACAAAAGTGAGTACACCCCTTACATTTTTGTAAATATTTTATTATATCTTTTCATCTGAAAACACTGAAGAAATGACACCTTGCTACAATGTAAAGTAGTGGCAGTGGTCGTCTTGGAGGTGTGTTTGGGGTCATTATCATGTTGGAATACTGCCCTGCGGCCCAGTCTCCAAAGATCATGCTCTGCTCCAGTATGTCACAGTACATGTTTGCATACATGGTACCCTCAATGAACTGTAGCTCCCCAGTTCGGGGCAGCACTCATGCAGCCCCAGACCATGATACTCCCACCACCATGCTTGACTGTAGGCAAGACACACTTGTCTCTGTACTCCTCACCTGGTTGCTGCCACACACGCTTTACACCATCTGACCCAAATAAGTTTATCTTGGTCTCATCAGACCACAGGATATGGTTCCAGTAATCCACATCCTTAGTCCGCTTGTCTGCAGCAAACTGTTTGCACGCTTTCTTGTGCATCATCTTTAGAAGAGGCTTCCTTCTGGAATGACAGCCATGCAGACCTATTTGATGCAGTGTGCGGCGTATAGTCTGAGCACTGACAGGCTGACATCTATTTCCCAAAGACAACCTCTGGATATGATGCTGAGCACGCGCAGGCAACTTCTTTGGTCGACCATGGTGAGGCCTGTTCTGAGTGGAACCTGTCCTGTTAAACTGCTGTATGGTCTTGTCCACCGTGCTGCAGCTCAGTTTCAGGGTCTTGGCAATCTTCTTATAGCCTAGGCCATCTCCATGTAGAGCAACAATTCTTTTTTTAAGATCCTCAGAGAGTTCTTTGCCATGAGGTGCCATGCTGAACTTCCAGTGACCAGTATGAGAGAGTGAGAGCGATAACACAAAAATTTAACACACCTACTCCCCATTCACGCTTGAGACCTTGTAACACTAACAAATCACATGACACCAGGGAGGGAAAATGGCTAATTGGGACCAATTTGGACATTTTCACTTTTGTGTGCTCACTTTTGTTGCCAGCAGTTTAGACATTAATGGCTGTGTGTTGAGTTATTTTGAGGGGACAGCAAATTTACACGGTTATACAAGCTGTACACTCACTACTTTACATTGTAGCAAAGTATACTTTCTTCAGTGTTGTCACATGAAAAGATATAATAAAAATGTGAGGGGTGTACTCAATTTTGTGAGATACTGTATGTTTGGTGCAAATACAACACTACACATCACCAAAAGAACACCATACCCACAGTGAAGCATGGTGGGGGCAGCATCATGCTTTGGGGCTGTTTTTCTTCAGCTGGAACAGAATGTGCTATGTCAAGTCAAGATGTGCCATGCTGATAGACTCATACCCAAAAAGACCGAGTGCTGTAATAAAATCAAAATGTGTTGTCCTTGTAACCAATAATTTTTAACACAATTTAAAAAAAAAATAACATACAGAGGATAATAGCCTACAGAAAATAAGTGGTTATCTTCAGAGGTCTATGCAGTTTAACATATAGATTTTATTAGACAACTATCAAATTTAACCTATTATCCTACCAGTATGTCCTTGGAGTATGGGAGAAAAATGGAGTACTTGGAGGAAACACACAAAGAACAGGGAGAACATACAAACGCCATGCAGGTATTGTCCTGAATAGGGACACAAACAGTGTATGCATTGATGCATCATATCAGACCACTGAGGGGTAAAAGAGCCCTCTAAATACATTTAAATCCAGCCACTATATTATCAAATATTCTATAAAAGGTTAATGTAATTGTGAAATTGTTAATACCTTGTACGTGATCGTTCACTTTCTCTCACTAATTAACAGTTTTTTATTGTGTAAAACAGTGCTTTACAATATAAAGGCAGACAGTACAATTCCAAAAAAAAATCAATAAAAAGTTAGGTGGGCCCTGCTCATGAAAGCTTTCAATCTAAAAGGAATGGCAAGTAATACAAAAGGTAATAACTGCGACAGAGATAAGCTGATGGAAAATTAACAGTTCAGTTTTTAGGTGGAGGAGGGATTCCCTGAAGAGGTGAGGTTTCAGGGATTACCTAAAGATGGATGGAGTAGGAGATAGTAAGACAGAATGAAATAGGGGGTTCCAGAAGATGGGAGAAGCTCTGGAGAAATCCTGGAGGTGAGCCCTGGAGGAGGAAACCAGGGAGTTGGAGAGCAGAAGGTCTTACGAGAAATGAAAATAATGGTTTGGGTGATATATTGAGACAAGATTGGTGATGTAGCTTGGGGCAGAGTTGTAAATTGCTTTCTATGTTGTTGTTAGTATTTAGAATTGTACCCATGACTGGAAGCTAGTGGAGGGATTGGCAGAGTGGGGCAATGGACAGGTAGAAGAGTCTGGCAGCAGCATTCATAATATCATGCATAAAGACAGGCCTATGAGACATTACCAAATGGTTGCACAACTTTTTTACCAGAGTGCTCTAGAACCCTAAGAATCCAGGTTGCTCTACTATGCAAACAGTGATCAGAGCCCACATAGGCACACCCCTTTTGCTCCCCTTGCTTCCTTATAGGCCACAATGCTTCACTGGTCAGACAAGACATTTGACGTAAAAGTGTGAGAAGTATAAGAAATTACATGGTTAGAATGAAAGTTGATTGAAATGATCCAGTAGACATGCTAAAGGAAAAGTAAGCATACAAAATTTGAAACTGTCAATTAACTAGACTGTTTTGCAGTATTTACCAAGACACACTAAAAACGCTTGCTAAACACTGCATGGAAAGGCATTAAAATCCATTCAGAGAAGGAAATAAATAATTAAGTGCATGCGGAAATTAAGTATTTCTTCAGGCATGCAATATTTGTGGAATGTGTACTGGTTGTTAAGGAGCGGGTCATCAGCAAGTCATCATCTATCAGTGGGGTACCCTGCTGACAGCTGAAAGTATAACAAAAAGTTACCAGCAATTAAAAAATGTGAAAAAAAATGTGGTGGGATCCCCCCTCCCCCTAATCCTTACCAGGTCCTTCGGGTCTGGTATGGACTTTGAAGGTAACCCCTACACCAACATTTTTTTAAAAATGGCATTGCTGCCCCCCAGTCCTTAACAGGCCCTTATCTGAGCATGCAGCCCAGCAGATCAGGAAAGGGAGGAGATGAGCAAGCTCCCTTAAACCATACCAGGCCACATGCCCTCAACATGGGGGGTGTTTTGGGGCAGGGGGGTCTGCCCTCCCCCAAAGAATCTTGTCCCCATGTTGATGGGGACAAGGGTCTCTTCCCCACAACCCTGGCTGGTGGTTGTGGGGGTCTGCGGGATTGGGGCTTATTGGAATCTGAAATCCCCCTTTAACAAGATGGCCTCTAGATCCCGGCCGCCCCCTATGTGAATGAGTAGGAGTACATATTACCCCTACTCGTTCACAAAAAAAAATGTGTAGTGTAAAAAAAGACATTAGACAGTTTCTGACAAATCCTGTCACCTTCCGCCACTGCCAACCCAAAAATGTTTTTAAAAAAGGTCCGCTCCCACCAAAGGCTCCTGATGTCTGACAGCTCCACCTTCTGACAATTCTTAAATAACTAAGGGGCAGGATCAACCAGTGACATCACTGAGTGACCCACCCCCTTGTGATGTCATCAAACCAGCATGCCCCTGGCCAATAACATCACAAGGGGACAGGGTCACACAGTGATATCACCAGGTGATCCCGCCCCTTAATTATTCTGGATTGTCACTTCCAGTAGAATGTGTTGCATCACTTCTGGCTGCTGTACAGCCATGTCCCAATGTGTTTCGTCATCACGACTCTTCTGGCTGCTGTACAGCTATGTCCGATGTTTTTCGTCATCATGACTCTTCTGGCTGCTTTACAGCCATGTCCCAATTTGTTTCGTCATCACAACTTTGTCCAAGGATTGACTGTATGGTTTGGCAACCTACAACAAACCTTAATTATTCTGGATTGTCAATTCCAGTAGAATGTGTTGCATCACTTCTGGCTGCTGTACAGCTATTTCCCGATGTGTTTCATCATCACGACTCTTCAGGCTGCTGTACAGCCATGTCCCAATGTGTTTTGTCATCACAACTTTGTCCAAGGATTGACTGCATGGCTTAGCAACCTACATCAAATAGATCTATGTTAATTATTAACTATTTGAGCACCACTAAAAGCGTACTCCAAGTGCATTCCATTGTTGAACCGAGCACTCCACCAGCGAAGATGGAACCCACAGAGTAAACACCAATAGTGGGACAACATCCCCAATACATAAATAGATCACACAATTATATTAGCCCTATACTTAATCTTATCTTATCATCCGTATCACCGTGCATGATCACCATGCATGATACATTTTACCTGAAGCGAACCTGTATATTAATCAAATAAATTTAAAAAAGGCTATACATCTCTGCAGGTAACAGGTCTAAATAAAAATTAAAATCATTTACATATAAATATAGGAATATATTATATTCTAAAATAATCTCCCAAAAAAGGAAACATTTTTAGCATAACAAACACCATAATCTAAAATACCTCAATTAATAAAAATAAATTTAATATAAAATAAAGGTTGAAGCAAGTAACTCAGATCTCTTTTAATCAATAATCACTAATGAAGCATCTTCGATCTAATTAAATATTCAACCCCCCTGGAGATAATGTATTCAATACATAAATCCACTTGGTTTCTCTCTTTGAAAGATCCCTTATACTATTAGAACCCCTCCAAGTAGGATATACTCTATCTACACCAAAAAACTGTAGTCCTGGAGGGTCTCTACCATGAGCTGTCCTAAAATGCAGGGATATGCTGTGTTGTTTGTACCAATTTTAATATTAGTGATGTGTTTTCTTAAAGGTCTTTTTGTGCTGCCCACATAATAGAGAATACATGAACATTTAAGTACATGCACCACATAAGTATGTTGCAATACTACATTATATAAAGGTATAATTATTTTAGAACACAGTTATAATTGATTTATGTGAGATAGCGCCGCTGTTAACTTTATCACAAGAGGGGTGAATGCTTTTGAAAACACTACATATATTGACAGTGCTATATAAATGCCTATAAATAAATTAAACCAATACTGTATGTTAGGGAATCATGGATTGGAAAGTCTACACTGTAAATGCTGAATGAGGGTGAAGAAGAGTACAAGTTAATGAATGGGGGCTGGCAAAAGAAAGACTGGATGGGGGTCTCTGGGGATTCTGAGATACATGTGAATAAAAAAAATTAAAATAAAATGCGTGAAGTGCCCAAAAAATGGAATCTGCTCTGATCAATTTACAACTGACATGGAAAAGCTGCCCATGGGCAAGCTAGTACACTAAACAATACAAAACTTCTACAAATACTATGGAAGTTTTTCTTCTTTTATATACAAGTTAGCTTGAAGTTGTGAATGACCAGTTGTGGAGTAAACAGAAGGTGATATTGTTACCATGAGAAGGGCATATTAACTGACTGCAGGTGGAATAAGCAGGAGGAGTTGAGCAGATACCCTTCTAGCTCATCGCCCTTATGATTGTCCAATGGAGCTCCTCCCTGGAGCTAAGATTCCCTTCGGGCACATCTTTTCACTGTCAAAACGGGAGCAGGAGGCACTTAAGGAATACATTGATGAAAATCTGAAAAAAGGCTTTATCCGCCATTCTACTTCTCCAGCAGGTGCCGGAATATTTTTCGTAGCAAAGAAGGACCAAACTCTGCGTCCATGTGTGGACTACCGTGAGCTAAGTAAGATTATGGTCAAAAAACACTATCCTTTGCCATTAATGCCTGAGATGTTTCAGAAATTACGATCTGCCACCATCTTCACTAATTAGATCTGAGGGGAGCTTACAATCTGGTCCGCATCTGAGCTGGGGATGGGTGGAATACAGCCTTCCGTACTTGGTTCGGCCACTATGAATACTTAGTCATGCCATTTGGGCTCTGCAATGTCCCTGCCACCTTCCAGCATTTTATTATTGATGTGTTCAAAGACTTCCTGGACATTTTTGTAATCGTCTACTTGGAAGATATCCTAATTTTCTCCAGAACACTTGACCAACATCGGGAGCATGTCTGCATGGTGTTATGTCGGCTTCGCCAACACAGACTATATGCAAAGGCAGAGAAGTGCGAGTTTGAGCAGCAGAGCATCCAGTTCCTAGGACTTGTAATTGTCACAACAGGAACCAAGATGGACCCCCACAAGGTGTCCGCCATATTAGATTGACCAGTACCTATGGACAAAAAGGGAGTGCAATGTTTTGTAGGCTTTGCAAATTTCTACAGGAAGTTCATTAACCACTTAAGGACCACCTCACGCCGATGTAGGTCAGCAAGGCGGCACGGGCAGGCAAAATCACGTACATATACGTGATTTGCCCCCCGCGGGTGGGGGGTCTGACCAGACCCCCCCCCCCGGTGCCCAAGGCGGTCCTGTTTTGTCCCCCGGCGATCGGAGGTGAGGGGGAGGCCATCCGTTCGTGGCCCCCCCCTCGCGATCGCCGACGGCCAATGGGAACATTCCTTTGCTGCTGTATGCTAAACAGCAGCAAAGGAAATGATGTCATCTCTCCTCGGCTCGGTATTTTCCGTTCCGGCGCCGAGGAGAGAAGACTGAAATGTGAGTGCACAAACACTACACACACAGTAGAACATGGCAGGCACACAAAACACCCCGATCGCCCCCCGATCACCCCCCCCGTCACAAACTGACACCAAGCAGTTTTTTATTTTTTTTTTTCTAATTACTGCATGGTGTCAGTTTGTGACAGTTACAGTGTTAGGACAGTTAGGGTTAGCCCCCTGTAGGTCTAGGGTACCCCCCTAACCCCCCCTAATAAAGTTTTAACCCCTTGATCACCCCCTGTCGCCAGTGTCACTAAGCGATCATTTTGCTGATCGCTGTATTAGTGTCGCTGGTGACGCTAGTTAGGGAGGTAAATATTTAGGTTCGCTGTCAGCGTTTTATAGCGTCAGGGACCCCCATATACTACCTAATAAATGTTTTAACCCCTTGATTGCCCCCTAGTTAACCCTTTCACCACTGATCACCGTATAAGTGTTACGGGTGACGCTGGTTAGTTTGTTTATTTTTTATAGTGTCAGGGCACCCGCCGTTTATTACCGAATAAAGGTTTAGCCCCCTGATCGCCCGGCGGTGATATGCGTCGCCCCAGGCAGCATCAGATTAGCGCCAGTACCGCTAACACCCACGCACGCAGCATACGCCTCCCTTAGTGGTATAGTATCTGAACGAATCAATATCTGATCTGATCAGATCTATACTAGCATCCCCAGCAGTTTAGGGTTCCCAAAAACGCAGTGTTAGTGGGATCAGCCCAGATACCTGCTAGCACCTGCGTTTTGCCCCTCCGGCCGGCCCAGCCCAGCCCTCCCAAGTGCAGTATCGATCGATCACTGACACTTACAAAACACTAAACGCATAACTGCAGCATTCGCAGAGTCAGGCCTGATCCCTGCGATCGCTAACAGTTTTTTTGGTAGCATTTGGGTGAACTGGCAAGCACCAGGCCCAAGCAGCGTCAGGTTAGCACCAGTACCACTAACACCCACGCACGCAGCATACACCTCCCTTAGTGGTATAGTATCTGAACGGATCAATATCTGATCCAATCAGATCTATACTAGCGTCCCCAGCAGTTTAGGGTTCCCAAAAACGCAGTGTTAGTGGGATCAGACAAGAATCCTGCTAGCACCTGCGTTTTGCCCCTCCGCCCGGCCCAGCCCAGCCCACCCAAGTGCAGTATCGATCGATCACTGTCACTTACAAAACACTAAACGCATAACTACAGCGTTCGCAGAGTCAGGCCTGATTCCTGCGATCGCTAACAGTTTTTTTGGTAGCTTTTTATTGAACTGGCAAGCACCAGTGGCCTAGTACACCCCGGTCGTAGTCAAAACCGCACTGCAGTAACACTTGATGACGTGGCGAGTCCCATAAGTGCAGTTCAAGTTGGTGAGGTGGCAAGCACAAGTAATGTCCCGCTGCCACCAAGAAGACAAACACAGGCCCATCGTGCCTATAGTGCCTTTCCTGCTGCATTCGCCAATCCTAATTGGGAACCCACCACTTCTGCAGCGCCCGTACTTACCCCATTCATATCCCCAACCAAATGCAGTCGGCTGCATGAGAGGCATTTTCTTTATGTCCTCCCGAGTACCCCTACCCAACGAACCCCCCCAAAAAAGATGTTGTGTCTGCAGCAAGCGTGGATATAGGCGTGACACGCGCTATTATTGTCCCTCCTGTCCTGACAATCCTGGTCTTTGCATTGGTGAATGTTTTGAACGCTACCATTCACTAGTTGAGTATAAGCGTAGGGTACAGCATTGCACAGACTAGTACACACTTTCACAGGGTCTCTCAAGATGCCATCGCATTTTGAGAGACCCGAACCTGGATCCGGTTACAGTTATAAAAGTTAGTTACAAAAAAAGTGTAAAAAAAAAAATATATATATATATATATATATATATATATATATATAATTTTAAAAAAATAGTTGTCGTTTTATTGTTCTTTCTCTCTCTATTCTCTCTCTCTATTGTTCTGCTCTTTTTTACTATATTCTATTCTGCAATGTTTTATTGTTATTATGTTTTATCATGTTTGTTTTTCAGGTATGCAATTTTTTATACTTTACCGTTTACTGTGCTTTATTGTTAACCATTTTTTTGTCTTCAGGTACGCCTTTCACGACTTTGAGTGGTTATACCAGAATGATGCCTGCAGGTTTAGGTATCATCTTGGTATCATTCTTTTCAGCCAGCGGTCGGCTTTCATGTAAAAGCAATCCTAGCAGCTAATTAGCCTCTAGACTGCTTTTACAAGCCGTGGGAAGGTATGCCCCCCCCCACCGTCTTCCGTGTTTTTCTCTGGCTCTCCTGTCTCAACAGGGAACCTTAGAATGCAGCCGGTGATTCAGCCAGCTGACCATAGAGCTGATCAGAGAACAGAGTGGCTCCAAACATCTCTATGGCCTAAGAAACCGGAAGCTACGAGCATTTTATGACTTAGATTTCGCCGGATGTAAATAGCGCCATTGGGAAATTAAGGAAGCATGTTATCACACCGATCTTGGTGTGGTCAGATGCTTTGAGGGCAGAGGAGAGATCTAGGGTCTAATAGACCCCAATTTTTTCAAAAAAGAGTACCTGTCACTACCTATTGCTATCATAGGGGATATTTACATTCCCCGAGATAACAATAAAAATGATTAAAAAAAAAATGAATGGAACAGTTTAAAAATAAGATAAAAAAGCAAAAAAATAATAAAGAAAAAAAAAAAAAAGCACCCCTGTCGCCCCCTGCTCTTGCGAAGGCGAACGCAAGCGGTGGTCTGTCGTCAAATGTAAACAGCAATTGCACCATGCATGTGAGGTATCACCGCGAAGGTCAGATCGAGGGCAGTAATTTTTGCAGTAGACCTCCTCTGTAAATCTAAAGTGGTAACCTGTAAAGGCTTTTAAAGGCTTTTAAAAATGTAATTATTTTGTTGCCACTGCATGTTTGTGCGCAATTGTAAAGCATGTCATGTTTGGTATCCATGTACTCGGCCTAAGATCATCTTTTTTATTTCGTCAAACATTTGGGCAATATAGTGTGTTTTAGTGCATTAAAATGTAAAAAGTGTGTTTTTTCCCCAAAAAATGCGTTTGAAAAATCGTTGCGCAAATACTGTGTGAAAAAAAAAATGAAACACCCACCATTTTATTCTGTAGGGCATTTGCTTTAAAAAAATATATAATGTTTGGGGGTTCAAAGTAATTTTCTTGCAAAAAAATAACTTTTTCTTGTAAACAAAAAGTGTCAGAAAGGGCTTTGTCATCAAGTGGTTAGAAGAGTGGGTGATGTGTGACATAAGCTTCTAAATGTTGTGCATAAAATGCCAGGACAGTTCAAACCCCCCCAAATGACCCCATTTTGGAAAGTAGACACCCCAAGCTATTTGCTGAGAGTCATGTCGAGTCCATGGAATATTTTATATTGCGACACAAGTTGCGGGAAATAGACAAATTTATTTATTTATTTATTTTTTTGCACAAAGTTGTCACTAAATGGTATATTGCTCAAACATGCCATGGGAATATGTGAAATTACACCCCAAAATACATTCTGCTGCTTCTCCTGAGTACGGGGATACCACATGTGTGAGACTTTTTGGGAGCCTAGCCGCGTACGGGACCCCGAAAACCAAGTACCGCCTTCAGGCTTTCTAAGGGCGTGAATTTTTGATTTCACTCTTCACTGCCTATCACAGTTTCGGAGGCCATGGAATGCCCAGGTGGCACAAACCCCCCCAAATGACCCCATTTTGGAAAGTAGACACCCAAAGCTATTTTCTGAGAGGTATAATGAGTATTTTGCAGACCTCACTTTTTGTCACAAAGTTTTGAAAATTGAAAAAGGAAAAAAAAAAAGTTTTTTCTTGTCTTTCTTCATTTTCAAAAACAAATGAGAGCTGCAAAATACTCACCATGCCTCTCAGCAAATAGCTTGGGGTGTCTACTTTCCAAAATGGGGTCATTTGGGGGGGTTTTGTGCCACCTGGGCATTCCATGGCCTCCGAAACTGTGATAGGCAGTGAAGAGTGAAATCAAAAATTTACACCCTTAGAAATCCTGAAGGTGGTGATTGGTTTTCGGGGCCCCGTACGCGGCTAGGCTCCTAAAAAGTCCCACACATGTGGTATCCCCATACTCAGCTAAATGTATTTTGGGGTGCAATTCCACATATGCCCATGGCCTGTGTGAGCAATATATCATTTAGTGACAACTTTGTGCAAAAAAAAAAAAAAAAAGTGTCACTTTCCCGCAACTTGTGTCAAAATATAAAATATTCCATGGACTCAATATGTCTCTCAGCAAATAGCTTGGGGTGTCTACTTTCCAAAATTGGGTCATTTTGGGGGGTCTTGTGCCACCTGGGCATTCCATGGCCTCCGAAACTGTGATAGGCAGTGAAGAATGAAATCAAAAATTTACACCCTTAGAAATCCTGAAGGTGGTGATTGGTTTTCGGGGCCCCGTACGCGGCTAGGCTCCCAAAAAGTCCCACACATGCGGTATCCCCATACTCAGGAGAAGCAGATGAATGTATTTTGGGGTGCAATTCCACATAGGCCCATGGCCTGTGTGAGCAATATATCATTTAGTGACAACTTTTTGTAAATATTTTTTTTTGTCATTATTCAATCACTTGGGACAAAAAAAATAAATATTCAATGGGTTCAACATGCCTCTCAGCAATTTCCTTGGGGTGTCTACTTTCCAAAATGGGGTCATTTGGGGGGGGGGGGTTTGTACTGCCCTGCCATTTTAGCACCCCAAGAATTGACATAGGCAGTCATAAACTAAAAGCTGTGTAAATTCCAGAAAATGTACCCTAGTTTGTAGACGCTATAACTTTTGCGCAAACCAATAAATATACGCTTATTGACATTTTTTTTACCAAAGACATGTGGCCGAATACATTTTGGCCTAAATGTATGACTAAAATTGAGTTTATTGGATTTTTTTTATAACAAAAAGTAGAAAATATCATTTTTTTTCCAAATTTTCGTTCTTTTTCTGTTTATAGCGCAAAAAATAAAAACCGCAGAGGTGATCAAATACCATCAAAAGAAATCTCTATTTGTGGGAAGAAAAGGACGCAAATTTCGTTTGGGTACAGCATTGCATGACTGCGCAATTAGCAGTTAAAGCAATGCAGTGCCAAATTGGAAAAAGACCTCTGGTCCTTAGGCAGCATAATGGTCCAGGGCTCAAGTGGTTAAGGGGTTCTCCACTATAATCTCTCCCATTATTCAGCTGACCAAGCAGAACTTGCGATTCTGCTGGAATTCAGAAGCCCAAGAAGCCTTCGAGACACTTAAGAGACTTTTTACCTCAGCCCCGAATCTCAGTCATCCGGACCCATCACTGCCCTACATCATCGAAGTGGATGCATCCAAAATCGCAGTAGGGGCAGTTATTTCCCAGTGGCAAGGTATCAAAGATTTAATGCACCCTGTGGCCTTTTTCTCATGAAAACTTTCTCCTGCAGTAAAAAATGATGATGTTGGAGACCAGGAATTGCTGGCTATCAAGGTAGCATTAGAGGAGCGGAGATACTTGTTGGAAGGTGCTGTTCACCCAGTACTAATATACACTGACCACAAGAATCTCGAATACTTGAGATCTGCCAGACATCTATAACCACACCAAGCTCGATGGGCTCTGTTCTTTTCATGCTTTTCATTTCATATCACTTATCGACCTGGATCAAAGAATGTTAAACCGGAAGCTTTGTCTCGGATGTATGATAATCCCAAGGATCTGTCTGTCCCAGACACTATCCTGCCCGCAGGTAACTTTCTGCTTCTCCAAACAGATCTGCTCTCCCAACTCAGGGAAGCTTCCATGGACATTTTTAACCCCCCTGGGGTCACTCTGGCATCTAAAGATGGTCTACTCTGGAAAGGAAGCCAAATCTTCGTTCCTGAGGATGTGCGAGTTGGGGTATTGAGACTTTTTCACGACCATCCACTGGCGGGTCACTTTGGTGTCCACAAAACCCATGAGCTGGTGCGACGCACATTCTGGCGGCCTGGTCTGGAGGAGTTTTGCAATAAATAGATGTAAATGCATGCCCTGTCTGCACTGGGGACTGTTAAAGCCGTTGCTTGTTTCTGACAGACCATGGAGGATGATCTCCATGGATTTTATAGTAGAACTTCCATACTCTGAGGGATGTACTACAATTTTTGTAGTTGTGCACTGATTGTCCAAAATGGCTCACTTTCTGCCGTTAAAAGGTACCGCATCTGCCATAGAGACTTGCCAAGTATTTGTCAAGGAAACTGTCAGATTACATGGAGTTCCTGCAAATATTGTGTCAGATAGAGGGGTACAATTTACCTCACGCTTCTGGAGGGCCTTGTGTGAAATCCTGAAAATTGAATTGGCTCTATCCTCAGCCTTTCATCCCCAAACCAATAGACAAACCAAGAGGACTAATCGGACCCTCGAGCAATACATCAAATGTTTCACAACCTTTGTCCAGGATAATTGGGTGTCCTTACTGCCCCTAGCAGAATTTGCGTACAACGCCAGCCATTCCGCTACGGGGCAGTCCCCTTTCTTCGCTAACTATGGCTTTCACCTGTCATTTTTACCTGATTTTCTTCCAGAAACTTCAGTCCCAGCAGCCCAAGATATGGTGAATTTCCTCAACCGAAATAACTGGATGTTGCAGGAAGCAGTAACCAAGGCTCAGCGGACAGCAAGAAGGCTTTTGACAGGAAGAGAAGAGGTGAATTAAACCTACAGTGGGGTGACAAAGTATGGCTCTCCACAGTTAATCTTAGGCTGGCATGTCCTTCAAGAAAATTGGCACCCAAGTTCATAGGACCATTTTCAGTGAAGAAGAAGATCAACAAGGTATCATATGAACAATCCTTACCAGATTCATTAAAAGTTCATCCTGTCTTTCATGTATTCTTGTTAAAGCCTAAAGTACCTGACCCCTTCCCTGACAGAGGATCCAGACCACCAGAACCTGTTCTGGTTGATAGAAGTAAGGAGTACGAGATAGCGGCCATTCTAGATTGAAGGAGACGGCAAAACCGAGTACAATTTCTAATTAAGTGGAAAGGGTATGGCCCAGAAGACAATTCCCGGGAGCCTGAATGTAACATTTATGCAAGGAGACTGATCCGTGCCTTTTTTCTTGCCCATCATGAGAATAAGAACAAGTTAGGCATCCGGAGGCTGCCCCTTGGGAGGGGCAATGTCAGGGATCTGCTGTGACAATGAGGATGAGAAAAGATTCTGGACAGCCACACTCCAAAAATTTGCCTTTATTCATAGAAAATATGATCAAAAATACATGCCACAACAGAACGGACAGAAGAGCTGACGTGTTTCACACTCATAGCTTTGATTAAACACTGTTTGATAGTGTGAAACGCGTCAGCTCTTCTGTCCGTTCTGCTGTGGCATGTATTTTATTCATATTTTCTACGAATAAAGGTGAATTTTTAAAGCGCGGCTGTCCAGAATCTTCTCTCATCCTCACTGCTATATGCATTGCCAGCACCTGTGGCTTCTAATTTAGAGGAGAGGTTCATTCCAATCTGATCTACCTGGAGTGGTGATACCCCTTTCCCTATCTGCTGTGACAAGACAGTGGTGTGTGCGCACATGCGCACACGGGTACCAGTCAGACAGCGGCGTGTGCACGATAGCGTGTGCAAGACACGCTTGTGTGCATTGAGGCACGCGCCGGATGCGTGTGCATGCGCATTAGACGTGTTTGGCGCCAATAGGCCTTTAAAAGGACAGCAGCTGCACAAGTGCAGTGCTGTTTGATCTGCAGCTAGTGATTCCTGAAACCTTTTATCTGCCTTCTGATCACCTGTATTGACCCGGCTCTGTTTGACTTACCCGATTTCTCCAACTCTGACCTTGGCTTGCCTTGACCCTGTTATAAGGACTTTTTGCTGATACCTTGTTGCCGACCTCTGCCTATTCATCTGACCCTGCTTCAGCTACAGCCCTACCTACCTGACTACCTTTGTTTGACCTGGCCTGTCTCACTCTGTTCCATCCTACTGATCAGTTCTGTTTGATTACCTGTGTCAGACCCAGCTTGTCTCACTCTGCTCCAGTCTGCATCTGCCAGCTTCCAGGTCACTGACCTGCACCTGCCTCCGCTGATATCAGCATCCAGACTGTTCCAAGAAGATGTCCTGTCTGCAGAAAACACGGATTTAGGCATGACATATGCTTTTATTGTCCCTCCAGTCCTGACCAACCTGGTCTCAGCATCGGTGACTGTTTCAAACACTACCATACACTAATGGAGTATTAGCATAGGGTACAGCGCTACACAGTCCTAGGGCACACTTACACAGGGTCTCGAAAGATGCGATGGCCATCACATTTTGAGAGACACTAATCTGGAACGTTTACAGTTACAGTTTACAGTTTATTTAAAAGTGCAAAAAAACAAAAAAATACATAAAAAAACATAAAAAAAAATAAAAAAGCCAAAAAGGTTGACGTTTTATTTTTCTTCTCTCTCTCTATTATTCTCTCTCTTATGTTCGCTCTATTGGTCACTTTCTATTGTTCTATATCTATTGTTCTCTCTTAATGTATTTTAGAACTGTAATGTTTTATTTTTACTGTTTTATTGTATTTGCTTTGCAGGTATGGTATTTCTTACTGTTATACTGTAATATTACTTTGTTTTATTGTTAACCATCATTTGCTTAGCAGGTACGCCATTCAGCTGCAGCACGGGTTTATTTATTCTGACAGCAACAACGTTTGCTCCCACAATGGGTAAAACCGCGACTCCAGTGCTGTAGGAGGTGATTTCACCACCACAGTTAAAAATAAGAGCATATATGCCAAAGCATAGGGGTAGGAGTGGAGGGGCGATTTGCTCCTAACAATAGGGGCGGATTGCCCCCATGCTTTGGCATATATTTTTTAAGCACTTATTGCGATAAAAAAATAAGTTGTTTTATTGAGTTAATGTTTTATTGTTACCATTGTTTGCTTTTCAGTTTGCCATTCAGCTGAAGCACTGATTTACTTATCTTGACAGCAACAGCGTTTGCTCTCACGATAAATCAGCGACTCCAGCGATGTAAGAGGTGATTTCACCACCACGGTTAAAAAGAAAGGTGCATGTATGCCCATCATTAGAAGTTGGTGGATGAAGGGCGGTATTCTAATGGTGGGTATACCCACTCATCAATCTCTTTTTTTGATGCAGCCCACAGGCTGCATGAAAAAAAAGAACATTACAATATATGCACAACAAGGACCAGCAATGTACTGGTATGTTGCTGGACTTTAAATGGTTATACCAGAATGATGCCTGCAGGTTTAGATATCATCTTGGTATCATTCTTTTCAGCCAGTGGTCAGCTTTCATGTAAAAGCAATCCTAGTGGCTAATTAGCCTCTAGACTGCTTTTACAAGCAGTGGGAAGGAACGTCCCCCCCCTCCAGCCGTCTTCCATGGTTTTCTCTGTCTCTCCTGTCCCACCAGGGAACCCATAAATGCAGCAGGTGGTTTAGCCAGCTGACCATAGAGCTGATCAGAGACCAGAATGGCTCCAATCATCTCTATGGCCTAAGTAACCAGAAGCTACGAGTATTTCATGAGTTAGGTTTTGCCGGATATAAACAGAAATTTGGAAAGCATTTTATCATACCGATCTTGGTGTAGTCAGATGCTTTGAGGGCAGAAGAGAGATCTAGGGTCTAATAGACCCACATTTTAAAAAAAAAGAGTACCTGTCCCTACCTTTGCTATCACAATAGAGATAACAATAAAAATGATAAAAAAAAAAAAAAAAAAAAAATGAAAGGAACAGTTTAAAAATAAAATAAAAAAGCAAAATAACTAACTAAAAAAAAAAAAAAAAAAAAAAAAAGCACCCCTGTCCCCCTGTGCTCACATACAAACGCGATCGCAAGCGTTGGTCTTGTGTCGTATGTAATCAACAATTTCACCATGCATGTGGGGTATCACAGCAAACATCAGATCGAGGGCATTAATCGTAGCAGTAGACCTCCTCTGTAAATCTAAAGTGGTAACCTGTAAAGACTTTTAAAGGCTTTTAAAAATGTATGCAGTTTGTCGCCGCCGCACGTTTGTACGCAATTTTAAAGCATGTCGTGTTTGGTATTCATGTACTCGGCATAAGATCATCTTTGTAATTTATCAAACATTTGGGCAATATAGTGCATTAAAATGTAAAAAAGTCTTTTTTTTCCAAACAAAATGCGTTTGAAAAATTGCTGCGCAAATACTATGTGAAAATAAAATTGCCATGCCCACAATTTTAATCTGTAGGGCCTTTGCTTTAAAAAAATTGATAATGTTTGGGGGTTCAAGGTAATTTTCACGCAAAAATTTTTTTTTGCTTTGTCTTCAAGTGGTTAGAAGAGTGGGTGATGTGTGACATAAAGTGCTATCTTGGCATTTTATGCCCTTCAAAACTGTGATAGGTAGTGAGGAGTGAAATTAAAAATTTACGTCCTTAGAAATCCTGAAGGCGGTGATTGGTTTTTGGGGTCCTGTACGTGGCTAGGCTCCCAAAAAGTCTTGCACATGTGGTATCCCCAGGAGAAGCAGCCGAATGTATTTTGAGGTGTAATTCCACATATAACCATGGCATGTATGAGCAATATATCGTTTAGTGACAACTTTGTGTAATTTTATTTATTTTTTTGTCATTTTTCAATCACTTGTGACAAAATGGGCTCAACATGCCTCTCAGCAATTTCCTTGGGGTGTTTACTTTCCAAAATGGGGTCATTTGGGGGGGGGGGGGTTATACTGCCCTGCCATTTTAGCACCTCAAGAAATGAGATAGGCAGTCATAAACTAAAAGCTGTGTAAATTCCAGAAAATGTACACTAGTTTGTAGATGCCATAACTTTTGCGCAAACCAATAAATATATGCTAATTGACATTTTTATAACCAAAGACATGTGGCTGAATACATTTTGGCCTAAAAGTATGACTAAAATTGAGTTTATTGGATTTTTTTATAACAAAAAGTAGAAAATATTTTTTCGATATTTTTGGTCTTTTTCCGTTTATATTGCAAAAAATAAAATTTGCAGAGACAATCAAATACCATCAAAAGAAAGTTCTATTTGTGGGAAAAAAGGACGCAAATTTAATTTGGGTACAGCATTGCATGACCGCGCAATTACCAGTTAAAGCAACGCAGTGCCAAATTGTAAAAAGTGCTCTGGTCATTGAGCAGCCAAATCTTCTGGGGCTGAAGTGGTTAAGTCCTAGAGAAATAACAAAGATAAAATAGTCACTGAGGCTACACCTAAATAAATGGTTACTTGGGAGGAAAAGAATAGTGTGAGGTGTGTTCCTCTGAATTCAAGTGCAGCATATAAAAAAAAGGGGAGGAAGGTCCAAAGTATTTATTCAAAGAGAAACAACCGGTATTATGAAAAAAAATTGTAAGTCTTTATTGAACAGTTCCACATAAACACTGGTGACAATAAAAAAAGTATAACCTCCACCACAATCAATTAAAATTAGACAACGTTGTCTGAAGACACAGATAGCTACCACAGACATTCAACCTCCACACATATACCACAGACCACTTACCGTATATACTCGAGTATAAGTCGACTCAAGTATAAGTCGAGGCTCCTAATTTACCACAAAAAACTGGGAAAAACTTATTGATCCGAGTATAAGACGAGGGTGAGAAATGCAGCAGCTACTGTAAGTGGAAAAAGAGGGTCAACAATGCCCATCTGCAGCTGCATGCCTCCCTGTGCCCTGTGCATGTGTCCTGTGCAGCCTACATGTGTCCCTGTGTCCTATACATGTGCATGTGTCCTGTGTCCTGTACATGTGCATGTGTTCTGTGTCCCTGTGTCCTGTACATGTGCATGTGTCCTGTGTCCCTGTGTCCTGTGTCCTGTACATGTGTCCTGTATTCCTGTGTCCTGTGTCCTGTACATGTGCATGTGCATGTGTCCTGTGTCCTGTGTCCCTGTGTCCTGTGTCCTGTGTCCCTGTGCAGCCTACCTGTGTCCTGTGCAACCTCTGTGTGGCGATCTCCATTCTCCCTGTGGCGATCTCCATCCTCCCTGTGGCAATCTCCATCCTCCAATCAGCGTGTGATAATACCAGCCGGCGGCCATTCCACTGTTCAAAAGCTGCGCCTCCTCCTTGTCTGTGATAGGCAGAACACTCAGCAGTCAGCGGTCAGCCTATCACGGACATTCTCTCATTCTCATACCACGGACGAGGATGAGAGAATGTCCGTGATAGGCTGTACACTGACTACTGGGAAATGGAGTGTTCAGCCTATCACAGACGAGGAGGAGGCATGGCTTTTGAAAGCTGGAATAGCCTCCGAACTGTATTATCACACGCTGGCCGCCGTCTGCCTGCATGACACGCTGATCATGTAGGCAAACAGCGGTGACTTGAGTATAAGTCGAGGGGGCACTTTCAGCCTAAAAAAAGGCTGAAAATCTTGAGTTATATTCGAGTGTATACGGTAATCTGCGGGAAAGAAATAGGCACAAATATAACGATTTTAGCGTGATACTCCACAGATGAAAGATGATATCTCCATGGATGGATTCAGTGTAGGACAGCGGTAGGCAACCTCGGCCCTTCAGCTGTGGTGAAACTACAAATCCCATCATGCCTCTAGGAGTCATGCCCGTGATTGTCAGGGTCTTGCGATGTCTCATGGGACTTGTAGTTTCACCACATTTGGGGGGCCGAGGTTGCCTACCCCTGGTGTAGGATATGGGAGTGTGATCCAAATTAAGGAGTTCTCCCAATGTGATGATTGATATATATCATTGGTAGGGATGAGCTTCGTGTTCGAGTCGAACCCATGTTCGACTCGAACATCGGCTGTTCGACCGTCCGTCGAATTGCGAACGATATGGGCCGTTCGCGCCAAATTCGTGTGGCGCGTCACGGCCCATAATTCACTGCGGCATCGCAGTGCATTGCTGGCTGATGATTGGCCAAGCATGCACTATGACCCGCATGCTTGGCCAATCACAGCGCCGCCTGAACAGAGAGCCGTAATTGGCCAAAGCCAAGGAGGCTTTGGCCAATTATGGCTCAGGGGATTTAGTACACGCCCCACACTATATAAGGCCGCCTGCACGGCGGCCCTGTGTAGTGTGTGTTCCGGCGTTGAAAGAGATAGACAGAGAGACAGTGTTTGATTTGAGTTAGATAGATTAGGCAGAACAGTCAGTCAGTTAGCTGCACTTACAGTGTATTGTGTATATATATGCATCCCAGGTGTTGCATATATATATATACACTGTATTCAGTTTAGCTAGATCCGTTCCTGTTATCTTCTATCTAGACTATTTACATTCAGTGCAGTGTGTCCTGCTCACAGTGTTCAGCTAGATCCGTTCCTGCTATTTACATTCAGTACAGTGCTTCCTGCTCACAGTGTTCAGCTAGATCCGTTCCTGCTATTTACATTCAGTGCAGTGCGTGCTGCTCACAGTGTTCAGCTAGATCCGTTCCTGCTATTTACATTCAGTGCAGTGCGTGCTGCTCACAGTGTTCAGCTAGATCCGTTCCTGCTATTTACATTCAGTGCAGTGCGTCCTGCTCACAGTGTTCAGCTAGATCCGTTCCTGCTATTTACATTCAGTGCAGTGCGTCCTGCTCACAGTGTTCAGCTAGATCCGTTCCTGCTATTTACATTCAGTGCAGTGCGTGCTGCTCACAGTGTTCAGCTAGATCCGTTCCTGCTATTTACATTCAGTGCAGTGCGTCCTGCTCACAGTGTTCAGCTAGATCCGTTCCTGTTATCTTCCTACTGACAGGCAGGCTTGTCTGGTTACAGTATATAAAGCTACCTGAAGAAAATTACAGGTGTTCTTTTTGATCCTATTAGTACCACGGTCAGGCAGCTAGACTATTTACATTTAGTACAGTGTGTCCTGCTCACAGTGTTCAGCTAGATCCGTTCCTGTTATTTACATTCAGTGCAGTGTGTCCTGCTCACAGTGTTCAGCTAGATCCGTTCCTGCTATTTACATTCAGTACAGTGCGTGCTGCTCACAGTGTTCAGCTAGATCCGTTCCTGCTATATACATTTAGTGCAGTACGTCCTGCTCACAGTGTTCAGCTAGATCCGTTCCTGTTATCTTCCTACTGACAGGCAGGCTTGTCTGGTTACAGTATATAAAGCTACCTGAAGAAAATTACAGGTGTTCTTTTTGATCCTATTAGTACCACGGTCAGGCAGCTAGACTATTTACATTTAGTACAGTGTGTCCTGCTCACAGTGTTCAGCTAGATCCGTTCCTGTTATTTACATTCAGTGCAGTGCGTCCTGCTCACAGTGTTCAGCTAGATCCGTTCCTGCTATTTACATTCAGTGCAGTGCGTCCTGCTCACAGTGTTCAGCTAGATCCGTTCCTGCTATTTACATTCAGTGCAGTGCGTGCTGCTCACAGTGTTCAGCTAGATCCGTTCCTGCTATTTACATTCAGTGCAGTGCGTCCTGCTCACAGTGTTCAGCTAGATCCGTTCCTGTTATCTTTCTACTGACAGGCAGGCTTGTCTGGTTACAGTATATAAAGCTACCTAAAGAAAATTACAGGTGTTCTTTTTGATCCTATTAGTACCACGGTCAGGCAGCTAGACTATTTACATTTAGTACAGTGTGTCCTGCTCACAGTGTTCAGCTAGATCCGTTCCTGTTATTTACATTCAGTGCAGTGTGTCCTGCTCACAGTGTTCAGCTAGATCCGTTCCTGCTATTTACATTCAGTACAGTGCGTCCTGCTCACAGTGTTCAGCTAGATCCGTTCCTGCTATTTACATTCAGTGCAGTGCGTGCTGCTCACAGTGTTCAGCTAGATCCGTTCCTGCTATATACATTTAGTGCAGTACGTCCTGCTCACAGTGTTCAGCTAGATCCGTTCCTGTTATCTTCCTACTGACAGGCAGGCTTGTCTGGTTACAGTATATAAAGCTACCTGAAGAAAATTACAGGTGTTCTATCCCAGCTTAGTGCAGCTACAGGCCATTAGTATGTCTGGAAGGCCAAGAAGGAGAGGCAGACAGTCACAAGCCAATAAGAGAGGGCAAGCAGGCTCTGTGTCTAGTGCTGGTCGTGGAGACGGTGCATCCTCATCAGCACGTGGCCATGGGACACGCTTGGCCTTTTTTTCGGCAGCTGGCCGTGTTGAGCCGCAACATGCGGAAGACTTGGTCGAGTGGATGACCAAGCCGTCCTCATCCTCCTCATCCTCTCTCACCCATGCCCAGGGTGCTTTGTCTGGCAAAGCAGCGGCCTCTTCCCTCAGCTCAATGTCATCAGTGACTCCTTCCCTAGCCCCACCATGTCCTCCTGAGGATTCCCTCGAACTGTTTGACCACAGTGTTGGGTACATGCTCCAGGAGGATGCCCAGCGTTTGGAAGGCTCTGATGATGATACTGAGCTCAATGAAGGCAGTAACATGAGCACGGACAGAGGGGGTGCCCAAGAAGGACAGCAATCTGGCAGTCATGCTCCCCCTGCTGCAGCATACTGCCAGGTTTGCTCCAGTGATGAGGAGGGAGGGGATGATGAGGTCACTGACTCAACGTGGGTGCCTGATAGGAGAGAGGAGGAGGAGGAGGAGGAGGAGGAGGAGGAGGAGGAGGTGGCACATCACCAACTAGGCAGGATGCCCTCCAGGGGCCAGCCTAAGGGCAGCACATTGACTGCATCACACCCCAAAGCTCCACATGTGCAGGGCGCTGCAGTCTCTGCGCGTTATTCAAAAAGTTCTTTGGTGTGGGCCTTTTTTGAGACGAGTGCATCAGATCGCACCGCTGCTATTTGCAATATATGTCTCAAGCGTATCTCGCGTGGCCAAAACATCTCCCGCTTGGGTACCACATGCTTGACCAGACATATGTTGACCTGCCATGCAGTTCGTTGGCAAGCGTATCTAAAAGACCCACACCAAAGAACAAAGACGATCTCTCCTTGCTCCTCATCAGCTGAGATTTCCAACCCCACTAGACCTTCAGTCCTCTCTGCGACCTGCAGTGAGAGGAATGAAGGTGTAGAATTAGGTGTGTCACAGCCAAGTACTTATGGGCAATCTGCTTTTGGTACACCGACGTCAGATTGTACCAGGCAAATTTCCCTGCCCCAGCTGCTGCACCGCCGAAAGAAGTTTGCTCCCAGCCATCCACATGCCCAGCGGTTGAATGCTAGCTTGGCAAAATTGCTAGCACTTCAACTGCTGCCTTTTCAGTTGGTAGACTCTGCCCCCTTCCGTGAGTTTGTGGAATGTGCGGTTCCTCAGTGGCAGGTACCCAAACGCCACTTTTTCTCACGGAAGGCGATTCCGGCTCTCTACCGGCATGTGGAAGGCAATGTCCATGCCTCGCTGGACAGGGCGGTCAGCGGTAAGGTGCATATTACCGCTGACTCATGGTCCAGCAGGCATGGACAGGGACGTTACTTAAGTTTCACGGCGCATTGGGTGACTCTGCTGGCAGCTGGGAAGGATGCAGGACAAGGTGCAGTAGTGTTGGAGGTTGTTCCGCCACCACGCCTCCAAAATGCTGATTGTGACACACCTCTCTCCTCCACCCCCTCCTCTTCTTCTTCCTCCATGGCCTCTTCCTCGGAACCAGCGGTGCTCCGTAGGCGTTCAAGGGGCTACGCAAGTACGCAGGCCAAAAGATGCCATGCGGTGCTTGAGCTGGTGTGCTTGGGGGACAGGAGCCACACTGGGGCAGAGGTTCTGTCAGCTCTGCAGGGGCAGGTTCAGAGGTGGTTGACGCCACGCCAACTTAAGGCAGGAATGGTGGTTTGCGACAATGGCACCAACCTCCTCTCTGCCCTCCGACAGGGACAACTGACCCATGTGCCCTGTTTGGCTCACGTCCTTAACTTGGTGGTGCAGCGGTTCTTGGGCAGGTACCCGGGCTTACAGGATGTCCTGAGGCAGGCCAGGAAAGTCTGTGTGCATTTCCGCCGGTCATATAATGCCAGTGCTCGGCTGACGGACCTCCAAAAGGAGTTTAACCTGCCCAAGAACCGCCTAATCTGTGACATGCCCACCAGGTGGAACTCGACGTTGGCCATGCTGCAGCGGCTGCACACGCAGCAGAGGGCCATCAATGAGTACCTGTGCGACTATGGCACCAGGACAGGGTCAGGGGACCTTGGTTTTTTTTCCCCACGCCAGTGGGCCATGATCAGGGATGCATGCACTGTCCTGTCACCATTCGAGGAGGCCACGAGGATGGTGAGCACTGACAGTGCATGCATCAGTGACACTGTCCCCCTTGTCCACCTGTTGGAGCACACGCTGCGTGGGATAATGGACAGGGCACTTGAGGCAGAACAGAGGCAGGAAGAGGAGGACTTCCTTAGCTCTCAAGGCCCCCTTTATCCAGACAGTGTTCCTGCGTGCCCGCCGATCACACAGGAAGAGGACGAGGAGGAGGAGGAGGAGGAGGAGGAAGATTGTGTCAGTATGGAGGTGGAGCCTGGCACTCAGCATCAGCAGTCTTTAAGGGATCAGTCCCAAGGAACACATGGACTTGTACGTGGCTGGGAGGAGGTGGCTGCGGACGTTGTTGTCCTTAGTGACCCAGAGGACTCCGGACCGAATGCCTCAGCAAACCTACGCTGCATGGCCTCCCTGATCCTGCAAAGCCTGCGTAAGGATCCTCGTATTCGTGGTATCAAGGAGAAGGACCAATACTGGCTGGCAACCCTCCTTGATCCACGTTACAAGGGTAAGGTTGCGGACCTTATCTTGCCATCGCAGAGGGAGCAGAGGATGAAACATCTTCGGGAGGCCTTGCAGAAAGGTCTGTGCAACGCGTTCCCAGAGACTGGGAGGTTACAAACTCCTGTTTCTGGACAACGTGTTGCTGAGGCTTCGGTCAGTCAAAGAAGGAGCGGTGGAGAAGGTGGCCGTCTGACCGATGCGTTCAGACAATTTTTTGGTCCGCAGCCCCAAGGTATGATCGGTTCCAGCAACCATCGCCAGCGTCTGTTTTACATGGTGCAGGAATACCTAGGGGCAAGATCAGACTTGGACACCTTTCCCACCGAAAATCCTCTGGGTTACTGGGTCTTGAGGATGGATCACTGGCCAGAGCTTGCACAGTATGCAATTGAGCTACTGGCCTGTCCTGCATCCAGCGTTCTTTCGGAACGCACATTCAGTGCTGCTGGAGGCGTGGTAACCGATCACAGGGTGCGTCTGTCCACCGACTCGGTCGATCGGCTGACCTTCATAAAAATGAATCAGTCTTGGATCACCACCAGCTACCAAGCACCTGATGCAGATGTAACCGAATAATTTTTTTTGAAATCTCAGATCCCTTCAAAGACTGCCTATGCTGATGCTGAGTGACTATCCCTGAGTAATTATCCTCTTCCTCCTCAATCATCACGCTGATAGCTTGTAAGAACATTTTTGGTTCTGGGCGCCACCACCAGTGCCTAAGGCACAATTTTTCAGCCCCTGTTTAACAGGGGCGTGTAATTACAATTTTTGATGTAATACTTTGCAGCAGGGCTCGTTCCTGCATTCCAACTAGAGTGTCTGTGAGGGGTTGCAGTGTTGTGGCACCAGCACCAGTGCCTAAGACCCAATTTTTCTGCCCCTGTCTAACAGGGGCGTGTAATTACAATTTTTGATGCAATACTTTGCAGCAGGGCTTGTTCCTGCATTCCAACTAGAGTGTCTGTGAGGGGTTGCAGTGTTGTGGCACCAGCACCAGTGCCTAAGACCCAATTTTTCAGCCCCTGTCTAACAGGGGCGTGTAATTACAATTTTTGATGCAATACTTTGCAGCAGGGCTTGTTCCTGCGTTTCAACTAGAGTGTCTGTGAGGGGTTGCAGTGTTGTGGCACCAGCACCAGTGCCTAAGACCCAATTTTTCAGCCCCTGTCTAACAGGGGCGTGTAATTACAATTTTTGATGCAATACTTTGCAGCTGGGCTTGTTCCTGCGTTTCAACTAGAGTGTCTGTGAGGGGTTGCAGTGTTGTGGCACCAGCACCAGTGCCTAAGGCCTAATTTTTCAGCTCCTGTTCAACAGGGGCATGTAATTACAATTCTTGATCTAATATTTCACAGCAGGGCCCTGTGAGGGCTTACAGTGTTTTGGCCACAGCAACACCTAAGGCCCAAATTTCTGCTGAGTATATAGGGCAGGACCCTACTTTCAAACATCTAACTTACAAACGACTCCTACTTGCAAACGGAAGGAGACAACAGGAAGTGAGATGAAATCTACCCCTAAGGAAGGGAAATTCTCTCCTGTAAGAGTTAATATGGGAAAACAATTTTTCCTTTCCACTGATGCTTTCCAATCCTTGTTCCACAAAAAAACCCAAATTTTCAAAAAACATTTTTCATTGGGACAAAAAAGTGAGGTGAAATCTTCTGAAGAGGAGGAAAGACGCAAAACAAATGTCACAGGGGTGATAACCCTTCCCTATGTTTTCCAAAAAGCTTAGAAAAGATTTTTTGGCTGGAGCTAAACACATTAAAAATGTTCAAAATTACAAACAGATTCTACTTAACAACAAACCTACAGTCCCTGTCTTGTTTGCACCGCCTGTATACTGCTGTTCAGAGTATATAGGGACCTTTCCTTATTTTAATTTGGGTGCGGGGTTCCCCTTAATATCCATACAAGACCCAAAGGGCCTGGTAATGGACTGGGGGGTACCCATGCCGTTTGTCTCACTGATTTTCATCCATATTGCCATGACCCGACATGACATTAAACCCGCAAGCAGTTTTAAATGAGATTTTTTCCTTTAAAAATGACATTTGGTGCAGGGACTGTTCTAAACATGGGAAACACGCGTCACTTTACAGGCATACTATAGACACCCCCCAGGTACGATATTTAAAGGAATATTTCACTTTTTTTTTTTTACTTTAAGCATCATTAAAATCACTGCTCCCGAAAAAACGGCCGTTTTTAAAAGTTTTTTTTGCATTGATACATGTCCCCTGGGGTAGGACCCGGGTCCCCAAACCCTTTTTAGGACAATACCATGCAAATTAGCCTTTAAAATGAGCACTTTTGATTTCGAACGTTCGAGTCCCATAGACGTCAATGGGGTTCTAACGTTCGTGCGAACTTGCGGTCCGTTCGCGGGTTCTGGTGCGAACCGAACCGGGGGGTGTTCGGCTCATCCCTAATCATTGGTAATCATGAAGAAGGTGTTGGAGGATCCTGGTGATTAAGAGAAAGCAGTGGTATGGCAAGTAAAGCAGTCTTTGCTTGATTGATGTCCGTGTGAAAGGTGATTGTGTATACAAGTAATCAATTTCCAGCCGGGTATATGGGATGTCAGTACAGCTCACCACTCTCCAAGTTCCCAAGCCGTTCCTAGCCGTGCAGCCACCAAACCGTCCGGTCAGAGTAGAAACCTTTTGCTCCCCAGATGCATGACGGTGTGCGAAAGTCATTCATGGAACTTAGCGGGAGCCGTGGCATGAGACTCCATCAGCACACGCTGACAGCGAGCGGGCTCTTTCCTCCCCTATCCTCGTGAGGATAAGGCTTCTACTCTGACAGGACGGTTTGGTGGCTGCATGGCTAGGAACGGCTTGGGAACTTGGAGAGTGGTGAGCTGTACTGACATCCCATATAGCCGTGGGAATTGATTACTTGTATACACACTCATCTTTCACACAGACAGCAACCTGCCGTTCCCTCTGTCCCTGCGGTATTTGCATTACGGGCATAGACTATCCATTTGTGTGATCAAAGACTGCTTTACATGCCATACCACTGCTTTCTCTTTATCACCAGGATCCTCCAACACCTTCTTCATGATTTCCATTGATATATATCAATCATCACATCAGGAAAAGTCCTTAACTTAGATCACACTCCCATATCCTACACTGAATCCATCTGTTCAAGACATCATCGTTCATCTGTGGAGTATCACACTAAAATCATATTAAGCGGCAGCTTTGTTAGATTTGTGCCTATTTCTCTCCCATCAGAGTTAGCGCCCCCAGATTCAGTGGTCTATGGTATATGTGGTATATGGAGGTCTTCAGACAACATTGTCTAATTTTAATTGAATGTGGTGGAGGTTATACTGTTTTATTGTCACCAGTGTTTATGTGGAATTGTTCAATAAAGACTTACAATTTTTTTGATAATACCGGTTGTTTCCCTTTGAAGAAATTCTTTGGACCTTCCTTCCCTTTTTTCTATATACTATTAAGTCCTAAATGAAGAAAAAATATTTTGGCAACACATCCCAGTAATTGAATATAGAAAAATAGAAAAAAATGGGGACTTTAAGGGTGCAAATAGACAAAAAATAATTATAAAATCATTATTTATTATAAATGAGCAAAAATTCATTATATAAAACAGGTGTTTTCAACTGATACATATATCAAATTGATTAAAAATGATGCTTCCACTCAAAATGTTTCGCCAAATATTTACACCGCTTCTTCAGGAGTATATGTATTAGACATGTGCATTGATTATCGTCCAAATGCATTTTCGTCTAATTTCGGGGATTTACGTGTTCATTTTAACAAAATGATAACGAACGCGCAGAATCCTAAATTCGAAAGATCCAAAATAAAAAAATGCATCTTCGTATGCATTATATTTTTGTATTGTTGTGACAACAGTTCAATATAGATAGATAGAAAATTCGACATGATGGTGACAATAGCGATCTATGTCTTTCGAACCTATGGTCGAATGTGCCTAACCTAACTCTATTAGTCCAAGATTATTCAACATAGAGAGAAAAGATTCAACATTATAGAGACAATAGTAAAAGAGCTGTTAGTGGTCGCTGCTGGAATGGGTGGGGGAAGTAAAACGATGATAATGAATGCTATTGGCTGATCAAAAATATGTAAATTACCGGTTGACATGAAGATTCGACGAAGCAGCTAAAAACATACGATCGCCGCAAGCGGACATTTACGGTGAAATGCTCCGCCCACAAGCTATAGAAGAAATCTAATGTTGTTTGGCTAGTAATAATAATGAATAATTATAATTACCGTATTTATCGGCGTATATTACGCGCCGGCGTATAACACGCCCCCCAAGTTTAGGAGGGAATTTTAAGGAAAAAAACTTTTAGGAGGGAAGTTTAAGGAAAAAAAACTTACATTTAAATGCCCATCAATGAAGCCTTATCTGTCCATCTGCAGCCTTTTCAGTGTCAGTGCAGCCCTGTCCCAGTGCAGTCTTGTCAGTGCAGCCTTGTCAGTGCAGCTTTGTCAGTGCAGCCTTGTCAGTGCAGCCTTGTCAGTGCAGCTTTGCCCCAGTGCAGCTTTGCCCCAGTGCAGCCTTGCCCCAGTGCAGCTTTGATAGTGCAGGTTTGTCAGTGCAGCTTTTCCCCAGTCCAGCCATGTCAGTGCAGCTTTGTGCACTCGCCGCCGACATACACAGCCGTGGGTAGATTCAAATATGGCGCTGAGACTGCAGGGATTCGTTGGAGCCGAGATACACATACTTGAGTGTTCTCGGCTTTTTTCTGCGCCGCTCACAGTCACGCCCTATGATGGACAACACACAGGTCCAAGGGCAGAACTGGGCGTGACGGCGGCGCCTGAAAAATGCCGAGAACACTCGGGTATGTGTATCTCGGCTCCGACGAATCCCTGCAGTTTCGGCCCCATATTTGAATCTACCCACGGCTGTGTATGTCGGCGGCGACCGCGGCAATTGCCGCGATCGCTCCGATGACACAAATTCAGCGGGGATTGGCCTATAACACGCACCCACGATTTTCCTCTGATTTTCAGGGGAAAAAATGCGTGTTATATGCCGATAAATACGGTATTACTAGTCAAACAACATTAGAATTCTACTATAGCTTGTGGGCCGAGCATTCGACTGGAAATGTACTATTGCGGCGTTGTACAGTTTAGCTGCTTCGTCAAATCTTCTTAGAACATCTGACAGACACCATTAGCCTTCAATTGACAGATTCGACCTTAATTAATTCAGATTTTCGTACAAATGCAATTTAAGAAACAAAATAAATAAAAACTAATTTCGGGAGTAACTAAATTTATTTTTCGGACGAAACCGAAATTCTGAAACAAAATATTTCAGTGTGCACATGTCTAATATGCATCAATCTAAATTAAACAATAAATCATTTATGATTCATTAATTAATACATAATTTACATTTTCTTTCATTAATTATTTATTGATTCATTTAGATGCATATACTCCTGATGAAGCTGTGTAAATATTCGGCGAAACATGTCGAGTGGAAGCATAATTTTTAATCAATTTGATATATGTATCTGTTGAAAATACCTGTTTTATATAATGAATTTTACTGATTTATAATAAATAATGATTTTATAATTATTTTGTGTCTATTTGCATCTTTAAAGTTCCCATTTTTTTCTATTTTTCTATAATCATTTATGAAATGTTGAAAGGTAGTTGGTGCATTACAGAGTCTGAAGGGCATTACTAGGGATTCCTAATGCCCACATGTTGTCTGAAAGGCCATCTTTTATTCATCTCCAGGTCGAATGCGAACAAGATTATATGCACCCCGCAGATCAAGCTTGATGAAAATCTTTGCTGTTCTTAGTCTCTCAAATAGTTCTGGAATTAATGGAAGAGGTTAACGATTCTTGACTGTCATTTTATTTAATTCTCTGTAATCAATTCATGGACGCAGAGTTCCATCTTTCTTTTCAACAAAGAATAGTTCTGGTTCAGCAAGATTGTAAAGGAGAACAAAAGGAATTGGGGCTCCTGGTACAAGCTCTATTGGGCAATCATTTGCACGGTGGGGTGGCAAACGATTTAGAAGTTGGTTGAAGATTGAATGAGGAACTAAAGTCAACAGATCTCTGTTTCTCAATTCGTCTCTCCATAAATCGTCTATCGATCTTAATGCTCAATTTAATAAAGTCATCAAGATTATTGGGCGTATCTATTCGGGATAGTTCATCTTTATTATTCTCAGAAAATAATTTTTCTAAAATGAAAGCGCTTTGCACTGTCATTCCAAGTGGGATCAGTTACCCATCGACAAAATTCGGCAGCATATTCAGCAACAGGACGTCTCACTTGGCGCAAGTTCAGTAAAACAATTTCAGCAGCTGTGCTGCGATTTGGATCATCGAAAATTATATTCATGGATGTCACAAACCCCTCGAAATCTAGAATCTCATGGTCTTGCTCCAAGTATTGGGAAACCCATTTCATGGCCTTATCAATGAATAGAGATATAATAAAGCCTGTCTTGGAGCGTGGGTTTGCATATCGGTGGGGTTGCAACTGAAATTGCAGTCGACATTGATTCAGGAAGCCTCTATAGAGTTTAGTATACCCATTGAATTTATCGTGTCAAGGGAAGCGGTTTGAATCACTGTTAGCAGCTTATTCAAACAAACTAAAAAGGGAAAAGAGGTAACAAACCTCGGGACTTTTAAGGTGTTTGGTACGGAGATTGAAACTCACTGGTAGCATATAAAATCAATAATTTTTATTAATAAAGATAAAAAACATGAGAGCAAAAATTCATCCATATCACAAAATCGCTTATTCTATACAGGCATATTTTAGCAAAACACTACCACTCTCAACATGTTTCACTCAATAGAGCTTCCTGCATTTTTTGCCCTTGAATATGTCCCCGCCAACGAGATAGGAGTTGGCAATGATAACATTTTATTACAACGTGAGGCACGTTGGATCTTCGATCTATGTGCTCTCAGGCATCCCGGGTTGAATGATGCTCTAAGTTTCAAATAATTTTTGTAATTTTTTTTTCTTCATTATTAATGTATTTTCTATTGATTTATTGTATTATTGATGCAATATTAAAAACTTCATATTGCTGGTTGCTACACTATGTACTAAAAACTATTAAGTGTATAAAATTAGTTTTGTATGAATTATTATACAGGGGATTTCTATCTTTTCTGTGCAAATGTGTGGTTGCATTATCTGACTGAGCCTTACCGATGAATCGCCAACTATTTACACTTTGTGATTTGTTTTAATTTTACCTGATTAACCAGATGATTTATCTTATCTTCATGGTTTATTAGAAAAGTAATTTTCTATTATTATATTGATGCACTCAATCTCTTTTTCCCCCTTTTTGATTCTCTTCAAATCTGTTGCTTGCACAGACGCCTAGGACACTCATCGATCGGCTTCCTAATCAATGATCCGACCGATTTGTGCCTTATTTGGTTTTGTCCCTATGCTTTGCCCCAGACTATTTCGTTTTTTACACCTTTGGAGTCCCTGCGTGTTTTTGGGTTGGGATGTGCGGACTTAATTTGCCACTTCCTGTATCCCCATACATCGGCTGTGCCCCCTTCATTTCATCTATTGTGGGCATAGGATTTTCCACGATGGCGGCCATTTTTTTGACGTGCCCAGCGTCTATTTACACTCGCTGTCCATCACTCTGGTCGCATGCACACTGGCATATCCCCATTACATCCTCGACTCAGCGGTGACGTCAGACGCCGCCGAGTCGGAAGAAGACTATTAAACATCGGCAACACGCCGCTACATTCTGCCAGAGACATTCTGAATGTGGAACAGGCAACATCTCTCCCAGGTCTCATTCATAACGCTATTTCCCCCTACACTGGTAAGCTCTATATATCCTAACTCTCTCTTTGTTTATTTGAATATTAGCTCACTGGATAGTTTTTTTAAATGATCATTAAGCTACATATACATATTGTTTTAGGTTCACCTTGGAAGTGTCAGCTGGGCTCTTCCCTGTGGTATCTATACAGATTTAGTTTATGTTGGATTCAAACTTCTTTGAACAATCACAAGTTTGCTGACCAGCTATCCTCATCAGTCAGCAGAACTATCCTAAGTGTGGAATTGATTCAATTCACTTTATTTCCTTTCAAGGTAATTAGTCTCTTTTGAACTTTTGTCAGGAGGGGACACTCTTATCTAATACACTTCCCCATAGACCCTATTTTATATATATATATATATATATATATATATATATATATATATATATATATATATATATATTTCTTTAGGAATAATTACTACTATAGTTTTTTCTGCAAGTACTGAAGAAGCGTTATCAGAACAATGGGATGTTTTGTGCACATTTGGAACCTATGTCTTTCCATCCATATTATCCATTGACCTTAAGCAGCCTTGGTGAGGTTCAATCCTTCATGCATCCATGCATTTCTATGTCCTATACTTTGATATTTTGTTTATTATTTCTCAAATAATTGCATGTCTTCTAATATATATGCCAACACTCATGTTTTACATGTTATTGTATTATTGTAATACCAACATGAGATACTTACTTCAGTCTTTTTGTCGTCTATAGCATATAAAGTGTCACACCGGAATCTCCTGAGGAAGCTCTATTGAGTGAAACATGTTGAGAGTGGTAGTGTTTTGCTAAAATATGCCTGTATAGAATAAGTGATTTTGTGATATGGATGAATTTATGTTCTCATGTTTTTTTTATCTTTAATAATAAAAATTATTGATTTTATATGCTACCAGTGAGTTTCAATCTCTGTACCGAATGCCTTAAAAGTCCTGAGGTTTGTTATCTCTTTTCCCGTTTTAGTTTGTTTGAATACATTTCTATTGTGATGTAGTGTTCTTTTTGATTCCTCCATTTTGCTCTATAACACTCTTATGCCCCGTACACATGATCGGACATTCTGACAACAAAATCCATGGATTTTTTCCGACGGATGTTGGCTCAAACCTGTCTTGCATACACATGGTCACACAAATCTTGTCAGAAATTCCGAACGTCAAGAACATGGTGACATACAAAACGTATGACGAGCAGAGAAAAAGGAAGTTCAATAGTCAGTGCGGCTCTTCTGCTTGATTCCTACCATGCGTGGAACTTTGTGCATCGGAATAGTGTACACACGATCGGAATTTCCGGCAATAGATTTTGTTGTCGGAAAATTTGAGATCCAGATCTCAAATTTTGTGTGACAGAAATTCCGATGAAAAATGTCCGAAGGTGCCTACACACGCTCCCATCGAACATTTTCCATCGGAAAATCCGACCGTGTGTACGGAGCATAAGTAGCTGTTTGTTGGCGTTGCTGCACAAGTTGTGTTTGCAATCCAATTACTTCTCGTTGTAACTCTTGCACTTGTGTTTGTCAGCCTTGAACAACCTCAGTTAGCGATACAACATGTTCACTCAGGGATCTGGGAGCTGTGGCGGTCTCCATGTTGTGGCCAGATTATTCTGTTAGGAGAATACCTGTAATGAGTAAAGACCAATGACTGACAACGTCAGGCAAGCTCAGTTCTCAGGTCTGCGAAAGATATGAGAGTCTGAATTGCTAGACCAATGATCAGTGTTGGGGTCACATGCCGAGGTCGGTGCAGGAGAGACTTTCATAGTCGAGGTCACAAGCCAAGGTCGATGCAGGAGGAGAGTTTAGTAGTCGAGGTCACAAGCTAAAGTAGTTTCCAAACAGCAGTAGCAGTAGTGTGCAGGATCAGACCACAATAATCCGGCAACAGGAAGTACAGAGGCAAGACTTATATAGTTACATATAGTTATATAGTAGGTGAGGTTGAAAAAAGACACAAGTCCATCAAGTCCAACCTATGTGTGTGATTGTGTGTCAGTATTACATTATATATCCCTGTATGTTGCGGTCATTCAGGTGCTTCTCTAATAGTTTCTTGAAGCTATCAATGCTCCCAGCTGAGACCACCGCCTGTGGAAGGGAATTCCACATCCTTGCTGCTCTTACAGTAAAGAACCCTCTACGTAGTTTAAGGTTAAACCTCTTTTCTTCTAATTTTAATGAGTGGCCATGAGTCTTGTTAAACTCTCTTCTGTGAAAAAGTTTTATCCCTATTGTGGGGTCACCAGTAGGGTATTTGTAAATTGAAATCATATCCCCTCTCAAGTGTCTCTTCTCCAGAGAGAATAAGTTCAGTGCTCGCAACCTTTCCTCATAACTAAGATCCTCCAGACCCTTTATTAGCTTTGTTGCCCTTCTTTGTACTCGCTCCATTTCCAGTACATCCTTCCTGAGGACTGGTGCCCAGAACTGGACAGCATACTCCAGGTGCGGCCAGACCAGAGCCTTGTAGAGTGGGAGAATTATCATTTTATCATTTCTCTGGAGTTGATCCCCCTTTTAATGCATGCCAATATTCTGTTTGCTTTGTTAGCAGCAGCTTGGCATTGCATGCCATTGCTCAGCCTATTATCTACTAGGACCCCCAGGTCCTTTTCCATCCTAGATTCCCCCAGAGGTTCTCCCCCCAGTGTATAGATTGCATTCATATTTTTGCCACCCAAATGCATTATTTTACATTTTTCTACATTGAACCTCATTTGCCATGTAGTCGCCCACCCCATTAATTTGTTCAGGTCTTTTTGCAAGGTTTCCACATCCTGCGGAGAAGTTATTGCCCTGCTTAGCTTAGTATCGTCTGCAAATACAGAGATTGAACTGTTTATCCCATCCTCCAGATCGTTTATGAACAAATTAAATAGGATTGGTCCCAGCACAGAACCTTGGGGAACCCCACTACCCACCCCTGACCATTCTGAGTACTCCCCAATTATCACCACCCTCTGAACTCGCCCTTGTAGCCAGGTTTTAGTCCATGTACTCACCCTATGGTCCATGCCAATGGACCTTAGTTTGTACAGTAAACATTTATGGGGAACTGTGTCAAATGCTTTTGCAAAATCCAGATACACTACGTCTACGGGCCTTCCTTTATCTAGATAGATTATCTAGATTATCTATATAGAAAGTTCATAGGAGTAGCAAGGAGTTCAAGGTTCAACAGCAATCAAGACACAAGGCAGGGTTATCCAAATGGATCAGGCTGGATTGTCCAATAGATCAGACAGGGAGCTGTTCAGCATCCCAGATAGCTCAGCGAGGAGAATTAATGCCAGACACTAAAGCGTTCCCAGGCTTGAACCCAAATCCTGATACTAGGTGATCTTTTTTTATTACAGGTAACACAGAGGTGTTTTTATCACTAAAAAAAAGGATTTCTGTTGAAAGCACAAGAGGATTACAACAAGAAAGACGGTGGGAATATATTTCCTTAACGTGTTACCGATTGACTTCTGTTACAATTGCCCTATCGAGTTTCCCTGCATGATCAGCGCCTGTCAGGAAAGACAAAATATGACCAAGCGCATAGTTATGGACAGACGGAGAATTCCTATTAGCCAGACCTGTTGTCACGAAAGACAAAATGTACCCAGGTGCATAGTTATGCGCAGATTGAAAGTTCCAGTTAGTTAGTCTGGCGTACACGCCCACCACTAGATTGGCACCAACTGGGCTATTTAAACACCTCTGCTGCACTAGGACTTTGCCTTATGGTCTACAGTGTTCTGCTACCTGCTATTTTTTCCTGTGCTTGATCCCCTGTTGCCATTCTGCTATCAGTCTGACCACACTTGAACTGACCCCTGGCTTACTCTTTGACTGTGTCCCTACCTGATCCTCTTGCCTATCTGCTTACCATTGCCAACTTCAGCCTGAACCTGACTACTCTTCTCCCTGCTGCTCTGTTCCTGACGTGCCTGCTAGTTACCGACCTGGCTTGCCTGTCCCTGCTCTGTGTTCAGCCTTTGGAGGCTATTCCTTCTCCTGCAGCCTGCCAAGTACCTGCTGTCTGCCACCTGCCAAGTGCTTGCTGCCTGTGACCTGCCAGCCACCAAGTGCCCAGTGACTGTCTTCCAGCCTGCTGCCCTGCATCACAATTCAGTCTGCATCCAAGTGCACACAGACCTCTCATCTGCAGCCATCATCACCAGAACTGCCAGGCAACCGTGTGCCTCCTGTTACTTTACCAGTGGTACCGAGCCAGAGGAGTAGGAGATCACCTTCCTCTCCATATCAGGCTCCATCACCAGGTATGTGACAATGCCACAGGCTTTAGTCGGCAGTGCTGATCAGTGTATTCTGACAGCAGGGAAGTCTCGCCACTGTCAAAATACAATAGCTCAGAGGGGAGCACTCCACCATCCACCTCAAATGGGTGGATGAAGGAATTAGGTCAGTTCTTTTCGTTCAACCAACTGGTTGAATAAAAAAAAAAAAAGACTCGCGTATGGGCTGCTTAAGACAACAAACAAAAGCACCTGAAAGACAAAAAACTGCTTGGCTTTCCCTATCGTAGTGACTGATTAGTTTGTCTTTTTCATTATTGTTTATAGTACCTGACTGCAAGTTTCACAGGAACTCTAGAGCGGTGTTTCTCAACTCCAGTCCTCAAGGCGCCCCAACAGGTCATGTTTTCAGGCTTTCCATTATTTTGCACAGGTGATTGGATCAGTTTCACTGCCTTGGTAATTACCACAGCCGTTTTATCTGAGGGAAATCCTGGAAACACGACCTGTTGGGGCACCTTGAGGACTGGAGTTGAGAAACACTGCTCTAGAGTATATGGATTCTTGTTAGTCAGAGCAAAAGGAGATGCAAGAAGGGGAGTTTGAAAATACAGTTCTAATTAGCCTACACTTTCAAAAACTACACACTATGTGACTGATTTACAAAAGGAGTAATGCATGTTTACTTTGCTAAGGGAATTTTTTTTTGCTTAGTGAATGGGGTGTTCTATCATCCAGTCATGTGCAAGTAAAAATCTTGTTTTTTTAAAAAGTCCTTGTATATGATTGTGTATGCTTTACAAAGTGGATTTTCACCAAATTCACTAAGAGAAGTGGAAATTTTCTTGCAACATACTTTACTCCTTTAGTAATTCAGTCACCGTGTGACCTAATGAAGCCTATAGCATAAACTGGCAGAAAATATAATACACCAAACCTTTTCAAAATGTTTAAGGAATAAACCGACAACACAAAATTACATTTAGGATTCCTCATCTCTTCTCTGCCTTCCTTTGTTCTCTTTAGCAGATTATATACTGGTGGAACAGACATGATAGTGTTGGAGTTGTGTGAGATTTGTCATTTCATATATATTTTTGAATACAGTGGAGATGATAATGTCTAGTTGCATATTTGTATCATCAAAAGTATAACAGAGGTAGTTATAGAGTCTCAGTTGTGTAAGTCAGTATCGAATTGCACGGCTTACTATGGCACAAGGATAAAATAAAAAGCACAGGACAGGACCAAGTTAAATACTGGACTCCATTTTTATTGGTCTATTCCATTTAGGTTTTTGATTTTATTTAGGTTCTTTAGTGCTTTTAGTTTAATTAGGCTCTTCTGTGATTCAAGTACTCTAGTACTAAACACCAGACTGTAGTATTACCCCAAACTATAAAGCCAGTTCATACAGTGTACTTGTCATATTACACCTAATTTATGTTACGTAATTTCTCAAAATTAACCAATTGCTAAAATATCTCAAGTAAAAATGTTGGAGCCCAAATCTTTAAAAGTTTAAAAAATGTAATCTCAAATGACAAATATCTAGGAGCTCAAACTAGCCAGGACATGAATAACTAGATTTCAAAATAAACTGTAACTTACATGATCTCACTTTTACAAACGTGTGCCCTGGTAAGATAATGAGCAGTACAACCAGATATTAATAAAAAGTGGTTAGTATTTAATCCTAAACATTTTGGGAAAATTCTCAACCAGTATGCGCCAGGAGATCAGGCTTTACTTTCACTGAGTCAGTACATGTTTAAGGTGTAGGACAATGTACCATGTTAGGGAAACATGGCAATAGTAAAATAATTCTTAGCCCTCGCTTCAGAATGCTAAAAAAAAAAAATCATACTTAAAAGAAGAAAAAAGAAAGAACCTTTGTGATCTGCCTATTCCCATGATAAAGTACTCTTAACAAAAAAAAAAAAAAAAACCTTTCAGCTTTGAATATATCTTATGTAAAACTAGTTGCAAAACTTACTTTTCATTACCTAGATCCTCTTGAAGCTCTCAGTAGATTTGAAGAGGATGCTTTGATTGGTGCCCATTACAACAGAAATGCCACAATAAGACTCACCTTTAAGGATATACACCATGTTCAGGCAATTCAAATTCTCCATAATTTGGCTAATATCATATATGAATAAAAGGCTACCCTTTGATTTCCCAAATATACACATCTACAAGAAAAAAGTGTTCAATCCATATTAAAGTTAAACTGCTGTAAAAGTTTCCATTGTTATTCATAGGGTGACTGCTAAGGTTTGTTGGGGGTAAGAAAGAAAGCCTAACTATCAAAGAGAAATGAATATGAAACTGACATACAAAAATAACGACACCTCCATACATATTTCTGTGAGGATGGTACAGAATAAAATGGACACCTCCTTCTCCTCTTATTAAGTACAAATGTTCTACTCATTTTTTTCTTTTAGGCCTATTATTATTATAAGTTGAAATAACATTTTATCTAGGAATTTAGAATACATGAAGAGACATTTTAAATAGGCCACCTGTGAACTTGAAATCAAATGAGGTAATATCTGTGTGGAATCATGACATTAAAATATGGACTGGAGCTCAGATCTTTCTGGTCTGATTTGAAACCTCCGTCTTGCTTCTCACGCAAGAAAAAGGGACCTGGATAAAAGAAACAGAGGCATGATTAAGAGCTAACATTGGCTCTTAGAGAAACCCATATTTTTAAAACGGAGGAAGAAAGTCTTTATTTGATCAAAAAAAGATATGCTAGGCAAATGAATCTCAAAGATTACCTTTTGCCATTAAAAACTCTGCAACCTCAAGAATGGTTCTAATGAGGCCGAGCAGTTCAGGTATCAAAAGTAGATTGTGCAAACATTTGCTGTGTAGAAAAATGAATTCTCATTCTGTGTCATCCAAAAGAGTTGATGGATGTTTGTCAGAGCATTCATGGGGATAAAAACATGAACCCATCTTACCGGCAACAAAAATCCAGTAGATAAATACACATCTAGGAGTCTCACACACACTTTTTGATTACATTTATTATTTTCAACTGCATTGCCACTGAAGATCTTTGACTTTTAGAGGTGAAGTATTAATATTGGCTTGGTGTTATATATGCCTGGTTATAAAGTCAACATTTTCCTTAATGTAAATAACCAAGAAACCTTGTAAACCAAATGATAATATTTTCTTTCACACCATGGCTGATTGCTTTGTGCAAAATGTAGGAGTGCTATAATTATTAAGGAGACAATGTTGGATCAAGTGAAATGTACTGAAAGGTAAAGCATAGTTTTTCTTACGTTATCCTAATATTCGTGAGGAACATAACCAGATTTCATATTATCAAAACAATTTTAGCAGAATGAAGAGAGTGGCTATAAGAAGGTGTAACAAGTTTGTCAATTTACATCAGGTTTCATAATATCAAATATGGAATACCAAGGGATCTAGTTATAAATATTTCATATAAGATTCATGCAACTTTCAGCCAGGATTCAAACATTTTTCTAACTGGAATCAATTGGAAACTTGTGTGAATCCTGGATGAAAACTGAGTTAATCTTATATGATGAAAAGAGGTGGTTGGAGGCCCAAAACTTAGCTAGGCAAGTATCCCTAACGAAAGCCAAAAACAAAAGTTTCTTTCTACAACAGAAATTTTATGAGGAAGGGGAGAATACGGGCCACATGCTGGCCATGATGGCTAAATTCACTAAAGGCTCTACTTTCATTTCTGCAGTCAGAGATAGTAATGGGACTATAATTGATACTCATTCTGACATAATAAAAGATTTCTCAGCCTTTTACTCTGATTTGTACTCCTCCAAAGTCTCATCCACGACTGCCGCTATCCGAGAGTTTCTATCTGAATGCTCATTGCCGCAACTTTCTCAGGCTGATAGAGACATGTTAAATGCGCCTCTCACCATCGATGAATTACTAGAGGCACTGGCGCTCTCCCCTTCAGGAAAATCTCCGGGGGCGGATGGTTTGCCTACGGAGGTGTACAGGAAATATGCCGAGACCCTAGTTCCTCAACTGAAACAGACTCTGCTGGATGCCCTGGAGCTAGGATGCCTGCCACCCTCAATGTCTGAAGCAACAATTATTCTTTTACTTAAGCAAGGTTGCATTAACCCTGACTCCTGTAGACCAATTTTCACTGTTAACAACTGATAGAAAGCTTCTGGCCAGAGTATTAGCCTCTCGCCTAGCATCAGTTATCCTGAAGCTTGTTTACAGGGATCAATCGGGTTTCAACCCCTCCAGGTCCACGACGTTAAAAATCCGGCATCTATTTCTTAATCTCCAGGTCAAAGTTGGCAACCCTGGTAATAGAACAGTGCTCTCACTTGATGCTGCCAAAGCTTTCGACAGCTTTGAGTGACCATACCTTTGGGAGGTTTTGGAGGGCTTTGGTCTGGGAAACTGCTTTATTAAATGGGTCCAACTGTTGTATGCAGCCCCTACTGTGAGTCTGCGTATAAATGGGGACCTATCAGACTCTCTTCTTCTCTTCAGAGGCATGCGGCAGGGGTGTCCACTCTCACCGCTGTTGTTTGCATTGGCTTTGGAGCCATTGGAAGAAGCGGTTAGGGCCTCATCATGTATCAAGGGCTTCCTGAGAGGTTCTAGTGAAGACAAAATCTCATTATATGCAGACGATACCCTTTTGTATCTGGGAGACACGGACTCCTCTTTGCAGAAATTGAGAAATTTGTGTCTTTCTCCAGTTTTTCTATAAACTGGAGAAAATTTGCACTCTTGCCCCTGGATGAGCTGCTGTCCCCACTACCAAAATGTGCCAGGTCCCTTCAGATAGTCTCCACCTTTAAATATTTGGGCATCCAGATCACACCCGACCCGACTAAGTATCTAACCCTCAATTTACTCCCACTTATCAATAAACTTAAGGATAAATGCAAGGCCTGGTGTAAGCTCCCCCTATCAGTCATCGGTAGAGTTAACCTTATCAAAATGGTTTGGGCACCTCAATTACTATATATCTTCCACAATTGCCCTCAGTGGATCCCTCATAGATGGTTTATACATATAGACAGCCTATTTAGGAAACTCATATGGAAAGGAAAAACGCCTTGAATTAAAATGTCGACATTACAATATAGTAAAGATCAAGGTGGTCTAGCAGTGCCTAATGCTAGGTTTTACTTTTTGACCTCCCAGCTCCAGCATCTGGGGGATGGGGTTGTTTGGATCCTTCTGACCCAATACGCAATTTGTTACTGTTTAGATCACTCAATTACTCAGCTATCCCTCATTTGGGAACGGGTTTGCCCAATCACTCTACCTCTCTGCCCACAATACTCTTACTTAAAAAACTCTGGACTTCCATTAAAAAGAGTCTGGGTATAATAGTTTTTTTACCAGAAACATCATTATGGCCCAATCCCTGCTATACGGCACTGCACATATTGGAGGGTTTTCAGACTTGGGAGGCCCTAGGAATTTGCTATATTTCCCAATCTTATAACCAGTCCACCCTTAAGTCTTTCTCTGACCTTCAGAGGGAATTTGAATTCCCCAAGCAGCAGTTTTCAGAAAGTCCCAGCAAGACCTCACCCAATATAAATCTGCCCTGCAAAAATACATTTCCTACCTCCACACTGTCAAACAGACCTATTTCATCACCCTCGTTAACACCCTTCTTGCGCAGTCCCCATCAACTCTTTTCTACCTTTAGTTCTCAATATTTTTCACTGCCTCCACCCACTAACTCATTCACTGCCCAGAAGAAACAAAATTATATTGCACATGCAAAACTTCCCTTGCCTAACCCTGCGATCATAGAGGAAGTCACTAAACTTTCTTCTAACTCCCTCCTAACCACCTACCCCCCTGGATCCTATTCCCTCAGAAATATTATGGTCATCCTCTTGCTTTATCCTACACTCTTTAACTCACATATTACTTCAATCTCTCCCTCTCTTCGTCATCTTCCCCACCTCTGTAAAACATGCAGTGGTCACCACCATACTTAGGTAGTAAACTCCCTTAAAAAAAAGCTCCCCCCTGCAAGACAATATCATATTATACTAGAATGTACCATATACTAGCTAAACTATTCTCTTTGGTCCCCGCAAGACCTCCTGTTCCCTAGCTTCTCCCATGCTCGGACTTCTCCAGAGCCTCTCCTATACTTTCCTACTCTATCCACCTTTAGGTGATCCCTGAAAACCCTTCTCTATAGAGAAGCCTATCCTGCTTTTAACTAATAAACTATCTTTTTACTTTCTCCATCAGCACATCCCCCCAGTTTTTACCTTTTGCATCACTTGACCCTCCCTCTTAGATTGTAAGATCTCACAAACTGTTGGAGCTATATAAATACTAAATAATAATAATAATTTAATTGAATGAACTTGTGTATTTTTAATCTTGCTTTTAAGACACATTTAAGACCCTCTGCCCACTAAATGGAATTTCATTTTTTTTTCAGGTTAACATTTGTAGTGATGAAATGCAGACTGGAGATTTACAACCAAACCCCTAGTCTGCGGATGGCTCTGTAAGAGATTCTCTCTGTGAGAACTCAAAAACAAAGCAGTTTAAAAAAAACAATTAATGGAATGAAAAACATTTTAAACAGCTTGCTTATAAACTGTTTTGTGTAAAATAGCAAAAGAACGTCCCTCCCATTTTTGTCAATTTACAATAAAAAATTAAAAAAAACATAAACAGGGTATATATCAAGAAAGCATACCAAATAAAAGCTTATGTGTCCTTTAAAATATGTAAGATTAATTAGGTAGGCAAAAGAGTAATAGAGATATTGTCAAGTATTTGTGACATACAAGTCATCTACATCTATCTAAAAATGTTAATCATTTGGCACCGGCGCGTCCCGACCCTTTAAGGGGGTTTAAGTTGCTGGGGTTTATGGTCATGTGACTGCCCTGATTGTCCGTCGTGGTGTTCACATGATCAGAAAGCTCCCAATCGCAATCGCAGCGATCAGGAGCTTTCTGTTAGCCGCCCAGGGCATGAACTCTAGTAACAGCTGATTTTGCAATAATGCGCGCAAATATGGGGCTGCTTGGCGCCAAGGCCCACCTGCCAAGAGCCCGCATATTTGCATGCTGTTGGCGCCAAACAAAATATCCTATACCTTTTTTCTTAGCAGTTATATGACTGGTGTATCTTCTCCTCTCCCTATGCTCCGAGTCCTGTGGGTGGATCCTCAAATTAGTGCTCATTAGCTTGCGCTGATGCAACCAGTCTCAGGAGCTCTTTAGCTCCATTTAAACAGGCAGAAATGTCCTCAGGCTGTAGGCGGGAATAAAGGGATTATTAGCACTTCTTGACACTCCCTGCTTACAGCCACGTGTGGTCAAGCTTGATTTCATAGGGAGAGGTGGGCTGATAGGTGAATCTGGGGGGGGTACTGGGAGGCAAACTAGAGTGTACAGGATATAGTACAGCTTCCAGTATACTGATACAGGGCACATCAGGGCTTGACAAGTGGCGTGGTGATAAACTTACTATGGAGATACAGCAATCTCCAAAAGGGAATAAATGTTATGCAAAGTGCCCACACCAACAGAGATCTGCTTCTGTGCTCGGCATGGTCAAATTGCTACAGCAAAAAGAGGTACTGGCAGGATCCCCAGGAATCAGGGGTGGATCCAGAGTCTCGTCTTGGGAGGGGCACTGCCTGAAAATACATTTTTTGGGGGCAATTTATCGGGGAAATGGCTGGTGTTGGCGCTTCAATCATCACGGCACCATGGTTGATATGGTGTCAGAATGATTGAAGCGCATTATTTCTATTATTACATTGTTATATCAAATGAAATAGTTCAACTCACCATAATGCAAAATCAGTGGGAGCCATGAGCATGTCACTTGCCACCGTCGCCTGCCACCAGTAGCAGCTTGTCACTTGCCACGTCGCCTGTTACCAGATGCAGATTGTCACTTGCCACGTCACCTGTCACCAGATGCAGATTGTCACTTGCCACGTCGCCTGCCACCAGTTGTGGATTGTCACTTGCCACATCACCTGTGACCAGATGCAGATTGTCACTTGCCACGTCACCTGCCACACATTGCGGATTGTCTCTTGCGGTGTCTCTTTCATGCTAAGGTGGTCTCTTGCTGTGTCCCAGAGTCAGGCAGAAGATTACTAGTCAGGCAGCAGAGAGATGATGTCATCTCTCTGCTTCCCGCGGCTGCCTGCACAATGAGGGCGGAACTGCACTGCAGGGATGCGGGGCGGGTGCCGGGCGGTGAGGGATCATGTAATCTCCCTGCTCCCCTGCCGCCAGTTCCCTGATTGGCCAGCCGTTCGCCATGAAGCCGCCCAGCTGCTCGCCTGCCTGCTCACCAACCGAGCCGGCCGACAGCCCGGGCTGCCCGCTCTCTCACCCACGGAGCCGCCCACCTGCAAAGCTGCCCGCTCTCTCACCCGCGGAGCAGCCCGCTCACCCACTCATTCACCCCGCATTTCCCGCCCCTGCCAGGTATTGAGTGTAAGAAAACTAAGGCAGCTAAAAAAACCTAAAGAATAAAAATGAATCAGGCTACACTTACCACTTACGCACTTACACAGACACATGCTGACCACACCAACAGAGATCAACTTCTGTGCTTGGCATGATCAAATTGCTACAGCAAAAAAAGGGACATTATACATTTAGATGTAACATACACTTTAACTAATGTATACTGACACTACTAGATTTGGTCTGGGCATCAAGGCTTCAATAAATTATTTTTTTATGAAAGAGATAATCTGAGTTCATAAAGATCAGGGAACTATGTTAGAGGAAATTTTCCTATGGTGTAGCAAGGTGGACTATAAATTATACCTCTATGCTGTATACCTCTTGCATATAATACCTAATTTTAATATTGGCCAGAGACTACCCAAACTCCCACAAAGCATGATTGTAACATATATTCGAGTTTGCATTACATACAAACATATAGAGAATATATAGACAGCCTAAAGCCTAGTACACACTGCTAGTTTTTCTTTTTCATTCAACCCAGTGAGCTGAACGGAAAAAAAACTGACAGCTCAGAGGTCAGAGCCACTATACTAGGAATCTGATGCTAGAACAGTGATCTCCCCTGCTGTTCTATTGGGTTTTCTGATAGGGGGACAACCCCCAACCCCCCCACCACACTCCAGTCATTGCTCTCAGCTATTGGCTGGGAGCGCAGATTGGGAGCCAGTCAGCAGAACTTTCTTGGTAATGCCGTTTGGCAGGCTACTGTTGGAATGGCTGCAGTACACATGGGCTGAATGCCAGCTGGTTGCTATTGAACCGGCCGATGCCCCCGAAAATTCGGCCCGTGTTCACAGTGCTTTAGGCTGTCCATTGCTGGGCATATTTGCTGAGATTTCTTTTTCATTTCTTTCTAAATATGGTCAATGTGATCAATAATGAGAATGTCCAACAGTCAAACAGTTTTTATTACCAAGAATGGTGATACTACACTACGAGATTGTCAAAACACACAAATCAGCTGCATCACTGGAAAAACCTTAGAAACCAAGAGCATCCTTAAGGTGTTAGAAAAACCCAAGCCCCCTACATTCACTATATCTTGTCTCCCATAGTACACAGAACATGGAAATGCAATCATTTTTGTAAATATAAACTGCTAAATACATTTTTTATCACCAGTTAGAGCAGTATCGTGACTTCTATCAGTGTCTGGATAAAGCTTGTAGGAGGAGTTTTCATTTTCCCCTGATTGTCTTATAAGGCTGCAGGACCCCTGACCCTCTGCTAGGACAGTGCTGATTGGCCCTGTGCTGATCACATGCACTCTCCCAAGAAAAAAAAAGAAAAAACTCTCTAGCAATACACACCAAACTGAGCATGTGTAGCTTGTCCTCTAATGCTCTGTTCTATCAGGAGATGGATTGGAGTCAGTGGAACAAGAGGAGGATCAGATAGACAAGATCACACAGTCTTTATACACAATGCAGAGGATTAACCCCCTTAGGTTCCACAGTGAGTATAACAAGCATATACAGACTGATTTTACGGTTGTGGGTTTAGTAACACTCTCTTAGAATTTAAAAGTAGCAGATATTAGATTGACTACATTTTTTTTTCCTCAGGGATAATGTTGCCACAATGAATGACAAGTTGCTGCCCTAGCTCCCTCCTCTAAAAACTCTAAGATGCATAGGTGGGTGACCCAAGAATGCATGGTGACGGGATGATCATTTAAAAAGCTGGATTATGTCCACACATCCAACCTTCATCTGATATCTATGTCTATTCAATAAACAGAGGAAAATAATGCTAGAAAATAAATATAATTTGCCCTAATAATAATTTTGGTCATGTGCTATGTTGACAGTTTTAGTTTAAAGTGATAGTTTTAATAAAGAATATTAATTTGTTTTTCACATGACTGTTATACAAGTGATGTGCAAACTGTTGGCGCTATATACTGTAAATCCTGTATAATAATAATAATGAATATACAGTATACACTTAACGATGATATATTTCAAATAATGGCACCATCTTAACTAAACACCTAAGAACAAAAACTTTTTACTTAAAACCGCATTAATATTCAACAAGCTGCACACACACTTCAACCAATCCAGTTAATAAGGCCAATTAAATTACGGTATTAACTATTAATTTCTACATTTAATAATGTGTTACACAGATTAAATTAATGTATAGTAATTGAAAATGTATAAAATTAGCTAGCTTTAAATGGAAATAAAACTAAATAATTCATTGGTGTTTAATGTGGTGGAAAGGATGAAGACAAAATTCTATGGATGTTTTAAGACACACCAATAATTCCTCTTTGCTCTTATAGGATATATTTCGTGCTCTAGATAGAACTGCAGCGGAACCAAGTGTCAAACTTGCCAGTTCAGGTTAATTCTTTTTATTTCTTCTTGAAGCAAACGCAGGCTTGAAAAGTTAAAAAAAAAAACATAGCTTTGCAATGTTCTAATGTAATCCCACTTCAAATATCACTTTAATTGCGCATGACCTTGACTCCAATGATTTTGCTTCAACAAGTTATACACATTCTTTATGTTAATTGATTTGACCTCCAGGTAACCCTAGGGCGGATCTCAAACAAGTACAGTATTTGTTGTGCCAGCCAGTATTTTCGACCACATTCATTTTGCTAAATTGCACTTCTTTAATATAGAAACCTGATACACAGTGGTTCTTGCTAATTATGTATTTCACTTTCCTTTTCTCTTGCAAAGATCCTGGCCACTTTATATTTTTGTACATTTCCACATTGTGGTTGTCTGGTCAGTTTTATGGAGATTCCAGGAAACATAAGTATTTACTTGTGTTTTACATTTTTTGTTAGGCATCATTTAGCAACATTTTAAATAATAATGAAGCACTTAATGGTATTTAAAAGCAAACATTGAGATGATTTTTTTTAAAATTATAGTGCTTTTAAATATAATCAACACTATTTACAGATATGTGTATTATATTTATTTAAATATCTTTTAGACAGTGGCATAGCTGAGAAAGATGTTGATTACAATTTCTGCTTTTTCTCCTTTCCTCTTTGTAAAAGTGTATGTTTCCCCAACATTTCATGTTCTGATATGTGTCTGTTGTACCATGCATTTGTGTTAAAAAGTATCCTGTTCTCTTTGCATTGTTTCCTTTGTGCGACACACAGTACCTGGTGATCCTGGCAATCCTCCTACTCTCCTATTTTAAACTGTCCTTGCTAGAAGTCACATCCATTCCAACGTGGTCAGTTTTCTGGCTATGCTGGGAGCTCAGCCTGCCTGTACTCCAATGATAAGACTTATGCTGACAAATCCCCTGCACAGCTAATCACTGGGAAGATCAGTGTACCCCTGTTTCTCTGCCTCCTGCTGACAAAAAATAATTGTTGCTCTACATAAAGATGGCCTAGGCTATAAGAAGATTGCCAAGACCCTGAAACTGAGCTGCAGCAGGGTGGCCAAGACTATACAGTGGTTTAGCAGGACAGGTTCCACTCAGAACAGGCCTCGCCATGGTCAACCAAAGCAGTTAAGTGCACGTACTCAGCTTCATATCCAGAGGTTGCCTTTGGGTAATAGACGTTTGAGTGCTGCCAGCATTGCTGCAGGGATTGAAAGGGTGGGGGGGGGGGTCAGCCTGTCAGTGCTCAGACCATACGCCACACACTGCATCATATTGGTCTGCAAGGCTGTCATCCCAGAAGGAAGCCTCTTCTAAAGATGATGCACAAGCAAGCATGCAAACAGTTTGCTAAAGACAAGCAGACTAAGGACATGTATTAGTGGAACCATGTCCTGTGATCTGATGAGACCAAGATAATTGGTTCAGATGGTGTCAAGCATGTGTGCAACCAGGTGAAGAGTGTAATGGACTCTGGACACCCTGACTGGGTATTTCCACCAAGAAGCTGCTTCCCAAGCTCTGGAACACAAGATCAGTGAATATGGCTATAGTTATCCCAAGAACTAGGCAACACCAGTTTTAGAGTAAACCAGAATAAGAACTGCTTTATTTGAAATCTCACACAATATATACACCAGGAGGACATGCCCCTCCTGATCATATTACCCTAACAACACAGCTGTAACCAGAAACATAAATAACTAGTCATTTAAACCAGCCTAGGTGCCTAGACTATTCAGCCCCTACAACAGCGAATACAAAGGACACATTATTACAAGTACAAACACAGCCTACAAGGGTAGTGTACTAGTAGACAATAGCTGAGTTAATTAGCACAAATAACAATGGGTGAAAGACCCTTTGGAGGCACACTAGACCTACTTGCAATAAACACATTATAGCAGACAACCCCAGACAGGTGGCTTGCTGATGACATGCAATGACATTGCTGTGATGAGTCCCACAGTGTGGAGCAGTCCTTGCTGGAAATGTGTCATATAGGGCCTTAACATGGATTCCAGAGTCTGTGTGTCTTGGGGAGACATGGACTTGAATCCAAAGTAACATCACTCCAAGGGTCCCCAGGCATACGCCTCACAAAGAGTAATGTTCACTTAAAACCAGGGCCCATAGTCAGTAGGCAAGAGGCTAGCATTCAGTCCCCTCCAAAAGCCTCTATCCTGGGTGAGTTTATCACAAGAAGTACAAAGACAAATTTGTCTTGCCTATAGCCAAGCATGGTGGTGGGAGTGTCATGATCTGGGGCTGCAGGAGTGCTGCCAGCACTGGGGAGTTACAGTTCATTGAGGGAACTATAATGGGAAGATGAATTGAGCCAAATACAGGGCAATCTTAGAAGAAAACCTGTTAGGGTCTGCATAACACTTGAGACTGGGGCAGAGGTTCACCTTCAAGCAGGACAACAACCCTAAACATACAGCCAGAGCTACAATGGAATGGTTTAGATCAAAGCATATTCATGTGTTAGAATGGCCCAGTCACAGTCCAGACCTAAATCCAATTGAGAATCTGTGGCAAGACTTGAAAATTGCTGTTCACAGATGCTCTCTATCCAATCTGACAGAGCTTGAGCTATTTTGCAAAGAAGAACGGGCAAAAATTTCACTCTCTAGATGTGCAAAGCTGGTAGAGACATCCCCAAAAGTACTTCCAGCTGTAATTGCAGCGAAAGGTGGTTCTACAAAGTATTGACTCAGGGGGGCAGAATACAAATGCACACCACAGTTTTAACATATTTATTTGTAAAACATTTTGAAAACTATTTATCATTTTCCTTCAACTTCACAATTATGTGCCACTTTGTGTTGGTCTATCACATAAAATCCCATTAAAATACATTTACGTTTTTTGTTGTAACATGAAAAAATTTGGAAAATTTCAAGGGGTATGAATACTTTTTCAAGGCACTGTGCTTTAAGGAATACAGCTATGGACTGCTGTACTTTCAGTGTTTTTTAGAGCCTGCGGATGATTCTCTTGTAATAGCAATCACAGAAGTTAACTAGCCGCTCGCTTGCTATTACAAACAGCAGGAGGGGACGTCCCTCCCCCTCCCGCCACCATCCGCGACTTGGTCAGGCTCTCCTGTTCCACTGGGGGACAGAACAGCCAAGCAAAGCTCGGATTGGCTTTGATTGTCTGTTCGTGATTGTAACCTGGAAGCGATGACATGACATAACTTCTGGTTTACCCAGATGTCAATGGCGCCATTTAAAAAAAATTGAAAGTATACAAGAACACTGATCTTGGTGTTTTGAATGCTTTTAAGGGCAAAGAAGGTATTTGGGGTCTTATAGACCCCAGATGACCCCATGAAGAGTACCTGTCACATGCCTATTGATGTCACAAAAGATGTTTACATTCCTTGTGACAGCAAAAAAAGCAATACAAAAAAAATTAAAGCAACAGTGTAAAAAAATAAAATAAATGAAGTACCCCCTGCCCCCCTGTGCTAGCATGTAATGTCGAACATGTGCATCGGTCCTGCACACGCGCAAATAGCGATCTTCCCACATGTGAGGTATCGCCCCAAATGTCAAATCATGGACAGTAATTCTGGCACTAGGCCTCCTCTGTAGGTCTAAAGTGGTAACCTGTAAAGGATTTTAAAGCATCGCCCTTGGATAGTAAAATGTATGTAGTTTGTCACCATTGCACGGGCTTGCACAATCTTAAAGCGTGACATGTTTGTTATCTATTTACTCAGTGAAACATCATCTTTTATATTTTACAAAAAAATTGGGTTATGTATTGGTTTGTTTTTTTCATTAAAATTCAAAAAATTTATTTTTCCAAATAAATTGTGTTTGAAAAACTGTTGTGCAAATACAGTAGGACATAAAAAATTGCAACACCTACCAATATTTTCTCTAGGGCCTCTGCTTTAAAAAATATATCATGTTTGGGGGTTCTAACTAATTTTCTAGCAAAAAATAAAGATTTTTGCATGTAATCAAAAATGCCAAAAAAAGGTCTGAAGCTGAAGCAGGAATCTGTCATTACAAAAGAAGTACAGTAAAACCTTGGATTGCGAGCATAATTAGTTCCAGAAACATACTTGTAATACAAAGCACTCGTATATCAAAGCAAATTTCCCCATAAGAAATAATGGAAACTCAAATGAGTCGTTCCACAACCATTTATTCATAAGTCCTTCAGTTTATAGTCCATATAAAATATAAAAGAGTTTAGCAATGTGACAAGGTTGTGTAACCATAAAATCACCATCCACAAATGGAAGCCTCCACAAGGAGATGGAAAAAGAAGCAAAATCCAGCAGGAGCTACAGAGTATAAAAGAGAAGAGAGGCGCCTCTAAGTGTAGTAATATAGTTACTGTATATAGTGTTTTTAGAGAACGCTCAAAACCAATATGACAAAAATGAAAAAAATAAAAAAACACAGTGGCGCTAAAATACAAATATAACTAAACTATCCTATAAAGAGATACTGTGAAAAAAGTATATATATAAAAATACATTCAAATTCGATATGTGACCACCAAGTGACAAGTGATTGAAACATATATCAAACATAAAACATATCAAATAAACTATAGATGTAAAAAAGTCCTTAAATGGTGATTTCTTCTTAAACTTGCACCACACCCGAGTGTTCGGTGATCCCACTCCCTACAGAAATCCACTCACCGACTTCTAGTGCCCACACTCTCGTGTAAGGCTCAAAAGCTTTTTGACCGCACTAGAAGGGTCACAACGGCAATCCAAATAACCAAAATCGTGTGCAAGGATCGTTCCACATGTGAATAAAAATAATACTCCAATAGTGCAAAAAAGTATAAACAGTTTATTAAAAACACTCAAAATCTTCACTTTTCAAATGTCAAAGTAGCAGAGAAAAACGTTTCCACAGCAAACAGATCTTTACAGCACAGCACAGCAAGCATTTGGATCAAACAATATAGAGTTGCGGTCACGGCAGACCCGAGGTGTGCAGGCGTCAGACTGCGTCTCTCTCCTACTCCCCGATGCCTCACCGCTCTATCAATGTGCCTCTTCCTCGTACGTTTCGACAGCGTCACTTGTCATTGGTGGAGTACGTCATACAGCCACGCCCCGACATGTTTCGTCATACACAGACTTAATCATGGGATTGGCTGTATGGAATGGCACTACTTCTTTATATACCCTCCTCCTGTCATCTGATCAGAGAATCGCCAATGCGCCTGCGCACAACTCGTGTCCCCGCGATCACAATGTCTCCGTTCTTCCGAGATTACATATGTATTACACACAGATAATATCCATCGTTTGCCAATGTTGCAGTGCTAATGCGACTATGCAACTGACATTGTAAACGATCCGCACTATACAATCTCAAACCGCAAAAAAACATATAAAAAATATATATAAAAATTTATACATAAAAACCTCCATGTATAATCATTACGATTCTGGTATGGAATATTCATTTTCCTGATAAAAAAATGTAAACCAACATAGAGCACTATTAAAAAATTATTAAAAAAACTTATCCGAACACTATCAGTTACAAATGGAGAACTTCCTTCTAATCTATATGAATGGTCGGGCTCTCTTTATTTCTCTCTCATTAAATTCTATATCAAAAAGTGATCATCTAAAAAATAAAATTAATTAATTTTACAAAAGGGCTCCCATACCTCAATGACTGACAGTGGGAGCATGTGAGTATACAGCCCTGAGTCTGAGGATCAGTAAGGTCTCCTGAAAAGCCACCACTGGTCGGTGCTGGCAGCAACCTGATCCATAACTCTCCTCCTCTTTACACCTACTTATATCAGTTCCCTATTCGTGTTACACATAAAGTGCCTATTTTCACATTAAATATATGTGACATTATATGCAAAAAACAAGTCTCTAAATTATATGGAAAATCATAAACTCAACAAAAACAAAAATACACCCTTGAAAAACAATTGTGACCACTTCTTTTACTAAAGACACAAAATTGCACTCAATGAAAGTGCAATCTGTAGTACAGAGGACTTTAGCTTCCATTAGGGCTATTAAATGTGCAAAAAATATATCCCATATTCTCCCACCCCCCCCCCAAAAAAAACAGGGGGGGTATATGGTCTCCTATATTTAAAGTGACCATGCAAAAACCCTCCCCCCCAATTAATTATACCACCGAATACACTTACAGGTGCCCAGTGACCAAAAAAAAATATATATATATGAACTATACTAATAAATCAGCTTATACCCTATACATAAAAGTCCTTAAAAATCCTTAAAAGTCATTGATGAAGCAATTCAAATCCAATTCAATGTTTAACCCTCTAGGGGTCAAACATTTGAAAAGGAATATCCATTGGGTTTCCCTTTGGGATAAATCCCTCACCCTATTGGACCCTCTCCAAGATGGATGTAACACGTCAATGCCACAGAACTGTAACAGCGATGGGTCCTGTTGATGTTTTTCTCTAAAGTGCAGCGAGACGCTGTGATATTTATACCCATTCTTTATGTTTGCCAGATGTTCTGCTATCCGAATTTTCAATAATCTCTTGGTTCTTCTCACATAGAATAGGCCGCAGGGGCACCACATCGGGTACACTACATGAGAGGAGTTACAGGTACTGAATTCCCTTATTTCAAATGTTTCTCCATCTCTATTAGTAACATTCATCACTCCTCTGTGGCTAGTTCTTACCGTTCTGCAACATATACATTTTCTACAGCAGAAAAAAGCTCTACAATCTATTTTCAAAGCTTTTGGAGGATCCAGGATCTTTTTAACTACCTGGTCCCCAAAACTCGGAGCCCTCCTGTAAATGAACTTTGGCTGTTGTGGTAATATTTCACCTAAATGCCTATCCTTGAAAAGAATATACCAATGTTTTTTATATATACTCTCAATTTCCCTATATTGACAATGGAAGCCTGAGATAAAACTCAATTGATGTTGATTATTAGAGCCTTGAGGTTCTTTCTTCTTGAGACATTGGTTCCTAGGGATCTCCGCCACCTCCTGGATTATTTCATCAAGGTTCTTGTCACTATAGCCTTTCTGCACAAACTTCTCTTTAAGGCTATTGGCCTGCATGAGGTAATCCTCAACCTTAGTGCAGTTCCGTCGGACTCGCAAAAATTGTCCTTTCGGAATGTTCCTTATCCACGCAGGGTGGTGACCACTCCTGATGGACAGGTAACTGTTGTGGTCCGTAGGTTTAAAGTACACTTTGGTTCTCAAACCACTACGGTCTTTATCTATAGTGACATCAAGGAAATGAATAGTTGTCTCACTCATCTGATATTCCAGTCTGATGTTGTTGTTATTCCTATTTAGCAATATAGTTACATTTAATGAAGGTACAACATTTAGCAACTCACATTGTTGATGATCAAAAGAGGCACATCTAAGTATGCAGGCATCCAGGGTAAAGCTGTCCACATAGACCATCCTCAGCACCGCCGGCTCTCACCGTTGTCAGTCTGCAATCGTGACCGGGAAGACTACCCTGCAGTAGAGCGATCTGAAAGAGAGGCTTGAACAGCTCATGGAGCATAGTGTGGAAGAGAGGACATCGATGCTGGTGCAGAGCACGGTCTATGTGGACAGCTTTACCCCGGATGCCTGCATACTTAGATGTGTCTTTTTTAATCATCAACCCTGTGAGTTGCTAAATGTTGTACATTTAATAAATGTAACCACTGTGCTAAACTTAGAGGCACCTCTCTTCTCTTTTATACTCAGTTGTGACATGACGCTACTCTTATATCAAGACATCGCTTGTATATCAAGTCAAAACCTATTAAAACATTTTGCTTGTCTTGCAAAACGCTCTCAAACCAAGTTACTCTCAAACCAAGGTTTTACTGTATAGTGCAGCCCAGGTAAACAGACACTATAAGGTAAGGCAAACCAAGTGCCCAGAGAGCTCCCTAAATATCCATCACTACATGACAAATTTTTGTGGACACCTGACCATCACACTTATATATGCTTGGACCTGAAATTAATAACTTAGATTGGTGTGCACATACTTTTGGTCATATAGTATATCAAAACACCAGTATCATACAATTCAAGGCTGAATGAAACATGAGCAAAATCTTGTGAACCAGGGGATGTGACCCAAATGCCCTGTACACACGGTCGGACATTGATCGGACATTCCGACAACAAAATCCATGGATTTTTTCCAACGAATGTTGGGGCTCAAACTTGTCTTGCATACACACGGTCACACAAAGTTGTCAGAAAATCCGATCGTTCTGAACGTGGTGATGTAAAACACGTACATCAGGACTATAAACGGGGCAGTAGCCAATAGCTTTCATTTCTTAATTTATTCTGAGCATGCGTGGCACTTTGTGCGTCGGATTTGTGTACACACGATCGGAATTTCTGACAACGGATTTTGTTGTCGGAAAATTTTATAGCAAGCTCTCAAACTTTGTGTGTCCGAAATTCCTATGGAAAATGTGTGATGGAGCCTACACACGGTCAGAATTTCTGACAACAAGGTCCTATCACACATTTTCCATCGGAAAATCCTATCGTGTGTACAGGACAAAAGAGTAGTAACAGTTTTTCATCTTTAATGGATCAAGTGAAATGTGCACTTTACTTGATGCCCTTTTTATTATACAGTAAATTATATTGCAGCTTGATGAATCAGGTTCTTAGTCATCTACTTTTTCATTAAAGTGAACCTAGAGAATTCACATAAGAATTTTGAAGTCATCATTCAGAAAATTAGCACCTATCAATATATACTACTATGTGGTATGCTGGTGAGACTACTGCAGCATGCACAAGATGAACTAAGACAACATCAAGCAGGAAGGTACCAAAAAACAGAGACTCTTAACTTGTGGTAATTAAATGAAAGGCATATTCAGACAGATTCCCATAGTATGCCCAGTTACAATAAATAAATTCTTACTAAATCAGATCCAGAGTGCTGTTTTGTGTATCTTACATCTCTGAGTTCTTTAAGCATATCTAAATCTAAAACTATTTTGTAAATAGTGCAGCTCATCAGCCTGTAAATGCAGCAGCTGCATTAGTTTTTTATCAGCTTTTTCTTTTATTTCCACCTGGTAAACCTTATAATAACACCCCTCTAGTCCTACAGTGACAACACGCATTTATTGTACGGTTTCTATAGGGGAGCCATTATCGTCACACTAGGTTGCTCATCTGATTTGGACTACAAACACATTTCTCCCTTCACCACTATTACATGGAGGGTGAGGGATTTGTAGTTTACAGAAGATAGCTTGAAAGAAATACAACATTGTTTGTGATTTTTGCTCAGCTCGCAGGAAGTGACAAGAACACAGCATTTCTGGCAAGATCCACAAGTATTTTCCTGTACGTACTGATAATGTTGCCTTTGTCCAGCTCTAGAGGCATTACTGGCACCAACAGTGGGGCAATATTACTTCCACTGACACTAACAATAGGGCATAATTCCTTCCACTGACACCAACGATGGGGCATCATTCCTCCTACTGACACCAATGATGATGCACTGTTCCTGCCACTAATTCCAATGATGGGGAATTATTCCTCCCTCTACTGAAAACATTTTTTTAAAGCCTGAGATATTGTGGACTCAAATTGATGCTGGGGAATCTTCTACTTCCACTGTCCACAGTTTGGCCCACCTAAACTCTGAAAGACAGTAAACTGGCCCTTTGTTTAGGAAGTTTGGTGATTCCTGTTCTAATGGGCCAGTTGTTGGTGTACTACAGATAGATTTTAGTTTTTTTTTTGAGCAGCTATGGAATTACCTGCCTTAATAACCAATACTTCAGAACAAATCTATTTTCTGAGCTTGGCTTAGATGTAATAAAGCCTTGGTGATGTACTAAACAGTTTTCCTTATCAGAGTAATTGAAAACTCTTTCTTGAGGAAGCTCATTAACCAACTTTTTCAAATGCCATTTTTGTGCACATTAATAAAGCATGTTTAAGTTCTGTTCCTATATTTGGCAAATGTACAAGTTCCACCAATAAATAGATTTAATTCTTTTTACAACAGGACTACCTATTATCTGCTATCAAACCACTTATCAACTTCTAAGTTACTTGGTTTGTTTTGACAACAAAATGATTGTATTAGAATGATTTACATTACAATTGTATCCATTTACCAAACAACATAACCAGCCTGCCTACGAGATAGAGACGAAGACGTATACATTTTACTTAGAACAAAGAACCTTGAAATATCCTTTCATATTTTATGCTCTGCTTTCCTTTAATGTTTTACACATGTCATCATGGTCAATAGTTTTTCTGCCAATGTTAAAAGGAAATTCTCTAGAATAATGCGCTTCGGAACAAATAGAGAGTAAATGAAAGGCACTTGGAGTAGGCAGTTTTGCGTAAATGCTTTTAGAATGTTATTAATTATAAATCCAATTTTTACCACCTTCTCCTGCCAGATAAAGACTTGCTGTATCCAATGTCAAAGCTTGGGACATTGTGTCTCTTTGATACATTTAAACAATGTATAATTGAATTCATCTTGTAAAACCATACACATTTGTAGCAACCGTGAAAATGGAATGAGTGCTTTGTAACAATGTGGGACTGACCGGATGGAGAGACAGGTGGGATTCTTCTCATGACCTTGACCTCAAACATGATAATCACTGTGCAGAAACTTTAGAAAATTTGGTTTATGAAGAAATTAACAAGGTTAAAGGAGAACCCAAGCCAGGATACATATAAGCAGAAAACATACTTAATGTATGCATATGGCGTGTCTGTTCCTGAATGTCAGCTTAAGCATAGAATGAATATTGCAAATCCATTTTCCCATGATGTAGCAATTTTCTTTGATGGGCTATTTTTTTCCTCCAAACATCCTATCCAAAAGAAATTGCAACTTTTCACATAACAATACAAATACAAGTGGGGTGACCCAAGAAAAAAATATTGGGGACCTACATTAGGCACCTTCAACCGCCACAGAGCATAAGTATGTGTAGAAGGAGCAAAAAAGGACTTTATCTGTACCCACCAAGGAATGACAATATTTCTGAGTATTAGAAACAAAAAAATATATAGATATACTATATATATATTATACACAGTATCTCACAAAAGTGAGTACACCCCTCACATTTTTGTAAATATTTTATTATATCTTATCATGTGACAACACTGAAGAAATGACACTTTGCTACAATGTAAAGTAGTGAGTGTAAATCTTGTATAACAGTGTAAATTTGCTGTCCCCTCAAAATAACTCAACACACAGCCATTAATGTCTAAACCACTAGCAACAAAAGTGAGTACACCCCTAAGTGAAAATATCCAAATTGGGCCCAAAGTGTCAATATTTTGTGTGGCCACCATTATTCTCCAGCACTGCCTTAACCCTCTTGGGCATGGAGTTCACCAGAGCTTCACATGTTGCCACTGGAGTCCTCTTCCACACCTCCAAGACAACATCTCAGAGCTGGTGGATGTTAGAGACCTTGCTCTCAACCACCTTCCATTTGAAGATGCCCCACAAATGCTCAATAAGGTTTCGGTCTGGAGACATACTTGGCCAGTCCATCACATTTAACCTCAGCATTCTTAGCAAGGCAATGGTCATCTTGGAAGTATGTTTGGGGTCGTTATCATGTTAGAATACTGCCCTGTGGCCCAGTCTCCGAAAGGAGGGGACATGCTCTGCTTCAGTATGTCACAGTACATGTTGGTATTCATGGTTACCTCAATGAACTGTAGCTCCCCAGTCCCGGCAGAACTCATGCAGCCCCAGACTATGATACTCCCACTACCATGCCTAACTGTAGCCAAGACACACTTGTCTTTGTACTCCTCACCTGGTTGCTGCCACACACGGTTGACACCATCTGAACCACATAGGTTTATCTTGATCTCATCAGACCGCAGGACATGGTTCCAGAAATCCATGTCTTTAGTTTGCTTGTCTTCAGCAAACTGTTTGCGGGCTTTCTTGTGCATCATCTTTAGAAGAGGCTTCCTTCTGGGGTGACAGCCATGCAGACCAATTTGAGGCAGTGTGCGGCATTTGGTCTGACCACTGACAGGCTGACCCCCCACCCCATCAACCTCTGCAGCAATGCTGACAGCACTCATACGTCTATTTCCCAAAGACAACCTCTGAATATGATGCTGAGCACATGCACTCAACTTCTTTGGTCAACCATGGTGCGGTCTGTTCTGAGTGTAACCTGTCCTGTTAAACCACTGTATGGTCTTGGCCACTGTGCTGCAGCTCAGTTTCAGGGTCTTGGCAATCTTCTTGTAGCCTAGGCCATCTTTATGTAGAGTAACAATTCTTTTTTTCGGATCCTCAGAGAGTTCTTTGCCATGAGGTGCCATGTTGAACTTCCCGTGACCAATTTGAGAGAGTGAGTGCAATAACACCAAATTTAACACACCTGCTCCCCATTCACACCTGAGACCTAACACTAATGAGTCACATAACACCAGGGAGGGAAAATCGCTAATTTGGCCCAATTTGGACATTTTCACTTAGGGGTGAACTCACTTTTGTTGCCAGCGTTTTAGACATTAATGGCTGTGTGTTGACTTATTTTGAGGGGACAGAAAATTTACACTGTTATACGAGCTTTACACTCACTATTTTACATTATAGTAAAGTGTAATTTCTTCAGTGTTGTCACATGAAAAGATATAATAAAATGTGGGGGGTGTACTCACTTTTGTGAGATACTGTGTAATATATATATATATATATATATATATATATATATATATATATATATATATATATATATATATATATATATATATATATATATATATATATATATATATATACATACATTATATACACACAGTATCTCACAAAAGTGAGTACAATATATATATATCTTTTCATGTGACAACACTGACAAAATTACACTTTGATACAATATAAAGTAGTGAGAGTACAGCTTATATAACAGTGCAAATTTGCTGTCCCCTCAAAATAACTCAACACACAGCCATTAATGTCTAAACCGCTGGCAACAAAAGTGAGTACACCCCTAAGTAAAAATGCCCAAATTGGGCCCAATTAGCCATTTTCTCTCCCCAATGTCATGTGACTCATTAGTGTTACAAGGTCTCAGGTGTGAAAGAGGAGCAGGTGTGTTAAATTTGGTGTTATCGCTCTCATGCTTTCATACTGGTTACTGGAAGTTGAACATGGCACCTCATGGCAAAGAACTCTCTGAGGATCTGAAAAAAAGAATTGTTGCTCTACATAAAGATGAGCTAGGCTATACAGAAGATTGTCAAGACCCTGAAACTGAGCTGCAGCATGGTGGCCAAGACCATACAGTGGTTTAACAGGACAGGTTCCACTCAGAACAGGCCCCGCCATGATTAACCAAAGAAAATGAGTGCATGCGCTCAGCATCATATCCAGAGGTTGTCTTTGGGAAATAGACGTATAAGTGCTGCCAGCATTGCTGCAGAGGTTGAAGGGGTGGGGGGGTCAGCCAGTCAGTGCTCAAACCATACACTGCACACTGCATCAAATTGGTCTGCATGGCTGTCGTCCCAGGAGATGATGCGCAAGAAAGCTCGCCAACAGTTTGCTGAAGACAAGCAGACTAAGGACATGGATTACTGAAACTATGTCCTGTGGTCTGATGAGACCAAGATAAACTTATTTGGTTCAGATGGTGTCAAGCGTGTGTGACGGCAATGAGGTGAGGAGTATAAAGTCAAGTGTGTCTTGCCTACAGTCAAGCATGGTGGTGGGAGTGTCATGGTCTGGGGCTGCATGAGTGCTGCTGGCACTGGGGAGCTACAGTTCATTGAAGGAACCATGAATGCCAACATGTACTGTGACATACTAAAGCAGAGCATGATCCCCTCCCTTTGGAGACTGGGCCGCAGGGCAGTATTCCAACATGATAACGACCACAAACACACCTCCAAGACGACCACTGCCTTGCTAAAGAAGCTGAGGGTAAAGTTGATGGACTGGCCAAGCATGTCTCCCGACCTAAACCCTATTGAGCATCTGTAGGGTATTCTCAAACGGAAGGTGGAGGAGCACAAGGTCTCTAACATCCACCAGCTCCATGATGTCGTCATGGAGGAGTGGAAGAGGACTCCAGTGGCAACCTGTGAAGCTCTGGCGAACTCCATGCCCAAGAGGGTTAAGGCAGTGCTGGAAAATAATGGGTGGGCACACAAAATATTCACACTTTGGGCCCAATTTGGACATTTTCACTTGTACTCACTTTTGTTACCAGTGGTTTAGACATTAATGGCTGTGTGTTAAGTTATTTTGAGGTGACAGCAAATTTAAACTGTTATACAAGCTGTACACTCACTACTTTACATTGTGGTAAAGTGTCATTTCTTCAGTGTTGTCACATGAAAAGATATAATAAAATATTTACAAAAATGTGAGGGGTGTACTCACTTTTGTGAGATACTGTATTTATATACATATATTCAAACCAATGTTGACTTTAGACAATTTCTCAATAAATGGGCGATATCAGAAAGATATACATATACATATAAACTCATGGGAGACAATTCCACATTTGTAGTTCTTCTATATGTTTCACGACACAATGCTGCTTCCTCAGCAGGTGTGGAGGTCACAATGTCGAGAAATTAAGAAATGGCTAACCCCAGTCACAAGTCACACCAGAGGCCCCCAATCCCTCACTGCAGCAGGTATGGGAGCAAACAAGAGCCAGATAGCAGGCAGCTAAAAACAATAGATATATATTAGAGGAGATGGACCCTGAAGGATGAGGGCAATTAATATCTGAATATTTGAGATGAATATCACAGTACTTGAGTTAAAGGGGCATCAGAATATGCATCCATGTATACAAACACAAAGGCCATGTTGAGCACTCTCTCCATATGTTTCATCCATACAATGGTCCACTCCAATCCACCATCATCCACTATAGATTTTTGGATGTGGTGCCTCATTACTAAATATTTTGACACTTTTATTAGGACCTTCAAACAATTCTTCAAGGATACCTAACCTAAAAACAAAGTTCTAATATATTTTGCTTACCAGTCCTCAGATGTGGTATCTGCATTGATTTTTATTTTTTTAGGCTAAGAACCTTTTTGACAAGTAAAAAAATACCTTTTGCTCTTGTCAGAAATGCAGTGTCATTGTCACTTCTTGTGAACTGAACTAATTGTTATTTAGTTTTACCCATACCCCCCACATGTCTGCCAAGATGAATAAAGGCAGACATGTTTGAAGTCCAGTTTGTGTGACAATCATGGCTCCTACCACAGATACAATGAAGGATTTATAATAGTCACCCAGGGACAAGAAGTGTGTTCTTCACAGGAATATCAGATTAAAATAATGAGAAAGAGGCCTGGAAAAAAAATCACCTCATCTAAGGAATGGTAAGCTTCTAAATAAAACATTTTTTTTTTTTTTAGGGTTTAGTCAAAGCAGGTTTACTAAAGGTGTTCCTGTAACATAATACTTTAAAGCAAAGGATACTGTAGTTAGCAGGCATCCTGCATTACCTCATTATACCTTTTCTTAAACCCTCTAAAAACCCCAATGTCATTCTTGGTGCCTTACAGACCTATCATCAGCCTGATCACATTTTAGGTATGCCCAGACCTATACAAATACTAATAGTAAAACTGTAAAACTGGAGAGTGCAAAATCTGGTACAGTTCTGCATAGAAACTTTCCAGTTTTTTTTGTCCAAGCTTAACCGAACAAGCTGAAGTTAGAAGTTGATTGGTTACCATGCACAGCTGCACCAGATTTGAGCGCTCCAGTTTTAGTAAATCAACCCTATAGCTTTGTATCCTGAACCTTAACATATATACAGTTTCATTATTGCCCACATTTAATAAACTTCACCAATCAGAAATGGTAGCTGGAAGCCCACCTGCATGTACAGAAATAAATGTTTGGTTCGCACACCTTTTATATTCATAAGTGCTATAGAGTTTGTGTGCACTTGCAAATACACAATACATACACACACATCCACACACTGCATAGGCTCTTTGTTTTCTGTGTTGTACTGTCAAAATGTACAGCTTTTTTTTTATTAATATTTTTTTACATTGTATTTTTTCAACCAGACATAAACAGGTTTCTCTTATTAGGTTAGGAGTGTGCGGGACATTATGAGTGATACAGTATACTGTAACTGTAGTCGCCTACATCCATAGACCGCATTGCATTCAGTCAGCACATCCATTTTAGTATATGTAGTATCTGAGCATAAGAGCATTGTAATGCATCCATTGTGTACTGACAGTGAAATCAACACAAACAATAAGGTTCGTTCAACCTGACTTACTGTAAATCAAGTTGCAAGCTATATGTGGCAAACTCTATTTGACAGAGATGAATTTGATTGATGTATCTGGTATGTATGAGCCCTTAAAGCAAACCTATAAAGGTGACAGTTTTTCTTTAGAGTAAGGAGGGTAAGTAGCACATACTTCCATGTGCTCTTCTTCTACCCCATTCACCTGCTACAGCCACCCCAGAAATCACTATATAAGTAAGAAAGTACACAGGATCTGGGGGGACAGCCAGAAAATCCTGTATTTTTAACTGTAGGAAATCTATTTTTTTATTTATTATTTTATTTTTTAATGATATTGTGACATTGTGATTGGTTGATTTAATTTGAACATGTACCCTTATTGGTGGAAGGTGGTCGGTAACGCCATATTTCATCCATACTTAACACCTTGTCCTAACCAGAATAAAGCGGAACAGTGTATTGTAGAGCAACCTGTCTTGTGTCAATCATTGTGTCCCCTATGCATAGAGATATATTTGGGTGAAAGCAACGGAATCGGCCGATAAGGTAATTATAATTAGATAATAAGTTAATAGTCAGGACTAGTGTTTAAAGGTGAAAATGCACCTTTCAGTGGTGACAGAATTGTAAATACTCAAGTAATTAGATATTTTTTTTAATACAGATTGCATTTGATACAAACTTGGATAAAAGAGGACAATTGTTTTTTTCTTGAGTATTTTTTTGTTGGGGACGGTACAGGCCACTTCGATGACATAGTTGGTTAATTCCTAACTTTCACCTGGGTTGCCCACCCTTATAGGACAAACGTCTCAGGTCAGGTACTTAGAAAGTATTTTGAAGTTTGTGCAAATTAGTATTACTACACTGGTAGCATAACTTGTGATTGCTGGTTGGTATTGCTACAATGCTTGCATATTTTTTGTTGAGGCAGCTTAGGGTTTCTATGATTTTATGCCCAGGTTGGCTTTAAGTGTTCTGGGAATGCTGTGGAAAAGTGTACATGCCCATTGATACCTTTGGGAGCTTATGGGAAAGGAAAAATCCCTCAAGCAGGTAGGGATGTTTAGTCAGAAATAGGGACTAAGTAAATTAGGAATCTCCCTTGCTCACACCCAAATATCGTGAAAGTGGTAAGTACTTTTGTATGTATGTTTATATAATCTGCTACTTTTTTTTAAAGAAGGAAAGAAGGTAATTCAAATGTGGGTATGTCATTACCTAAGGTGTTAAAAAAGACTAAAGAAATTAAGGAAAATATAGAAAATGTTGTTGCTGTGGTGCATATGGGACAAAGGGGTTATAGCTATGCTTGAAGTTTTAACTATCATACAAAAAAGGATAACAAGAGTTAGATGGAGAATTTGAAGGGATATGTTAATGGTTAAACAAAAGAAAGCTTCTTTTCTTAGGTTACCACAGTCACCGATGCATTCTAACAAAGGGGTAGAAATGGATATTTATATTCTTACTGAGTGTCAACACAAATCTCAAGAGAATAATACAAACATACAGTATATAAAGAGAATGAATATTAAACGGCCAGTCAGTACATTGACATTACGTTAATATATGAGGAAAGTCTCCCCTTTGCTAATATTTGTGTATAGAATTATACAGTATAGTGCTTAACTTTGCTTGCAAGATGTGTAATTTGTTTAAAGTACATGTTAAATGGGTTTTGATGACTTTTTAAAGGTAAAGGCATAGAATGATTTCAAGGGTACAAATAAAAGTGTTTTAGGTGTGCTGGGAGGTTGTGAAGAGAGGAAAGGTTTAATGAAAAAAAAAAACACCCTACATTGTTTAAAAGTTTAAAGCGTTTTTAAAAAGAACACCCTACATTGTAAAGGGTAATGTAAGTTAAGATTTGAAGGAAAACTAAAGACAGGAGTTATTAATGAAAGATCAATTAAATTAAAAAGAGCAGCCAGGAAAACATTCTGGGAGTATTAAGGTCTTAGGATTGCAGTGGAAAAGTTAATGGAACTTACCACTCCTGGGGCCAGGTAGAGCTCACATCTAGAGACTTAGGAACACTGTGTCTGCAATTAAAATCCATTATCGAAGGTAGCTACTGATATATCTGATGAAGGTTTTCATTGTACAAGTCTGTTCCATACAGTTCAAGAGACAAGAGACGCAGAAATAAAGTAGTTTTAATAACAGGAAGTGACATTACGGGGCATGAAGTTTAACTTTAAAAGGGAATAACATTAATGGCGAAGCATACCACTCCTGGAAAAAAATGTCCATGTTTGCTGTAGCTATACAGATTTTCATCAATATCCATTCTTTGATGATTATTTAGTACTTGAACTAAGGGATGATCAGGAATGATTGTCAAGGACAGTCAAGATCCAAGGTTTTCAGCAGTTAAGCTAAACTGAGTTGGAATATTTCAGTCTAATTTTTTTTTTCTCAATCAATTTTTGTCTCAATCTACGCAGTAGATATTGAAAATTTTTGAGTAATGTGTAAGCCCATGTATAATTATTGAAACTAAGAAAAGGGGAACTTGCCATTCTGCATATAATATTGCTGCTTATTTTAAATGAATATTGAACAAATACAGACTATTTTAGCACACTTAATTTTATCACATATAATATTGCCATTTTTTGCTCTAATAATTCAATAATAAAGGTTGGAAATTGGGGTAGTTGATATGATCAAAAATGTATTCTTCTAAATTTTATTTTATGGGTATTATCATATTATCATCATGTGTAACTCGAGAATGCATGCATATTGCTGCATTTGCAATCCATACTTAGCAAGTCCTTGCTGAAGTGGAGAGTAAATGTTAAAAAGGGTTTAGTTCAGAGAAATTATCTGTATAGAGTTAAAACATGTTATTACATGTTTATTGTTAAAAGGTTGCAACTATTGTCAGTCTGTTCATGGAATGTGTTGGGCACATCTTATTAGGCCCATGCCCAATGCACTGTTAATTGGAATCAAATATGGGAAAGGAGACATCACTACTAAATTACATAAATTTAATGGTACAAAATGTTTTTTTTTGAGCAATCTGATCAGATAATTAAGTAGATGAAAAGGTTTAAGATAATTACAAGATACACATTTTTTAAGAGTAACATCTCAACTTACAGCTGGGTTATTTTGATTATTTCAGTCTGACTTTAAGGCCAGATTCACACTGGTACGACACAACAGTCGTACCACTTTGAATCTGACTTTGCCCTGCAACTTGAAGTCTGACATGCGTCTGACTTCAATGAACAGGGATCCGACTTTGATCCCCAACAATACCAGGCACCGTGTCTGGTATGAATCTTTAGGGGGAACTCCACACAAAATGTTAAAAAACGGCATAGGTTCCCCCTCCAAGAGCATACCAGGCCCTTCGGTCTGGTATGGATTTCAAGGGGAACCCCCATGGCGTGGGGCCCCCCCAGAATCCATACCAGACCCTTTTCTGAGCACACAGCCCGGCAGGTCAGGAAAGGGGGTGGGGATGAGCAAGAGCCCCTTCCTAAAATGTACCAGGGGGGGCTGGGTGCTTTGGGTAGGGGGGCCCTGCCCCCCCACCCTAAAGAACCTTGCCACCAATAACCCTGGACGTTGGTTGTTGTGGTCTGCAGGCGGGGAGCTTATTGGAATCTGGAAGCCCTCTTTAACAAGAGGGCCCCCGGATCCCGCCCCCCACCCTATGTGAATGAGAATGCACCCCTACTCATTTACCTGAAAAAAAAGTATCAAAAATAAAACACAGCACACAAGGTGTTTAAGTAATTTATTTAGGCAGCTCTGGCATCTCTTCCGACTTCTTCTCCCCTCTCCGGCTCTTCTGCCCCCTCTGCTGATGTCTTCTGCTTCTGCTGGTTCTTCCCACCTCTCTGGTTTTTATCCGCTGATGTCTTTTAGCCTTCTCCGGTTCTTCTCCCTCTGTCCGTTGTCTTCTGCCGGGTCTTCTCTGCTGTCTTCTCAGCTGTCTTCTCGCTCTTTTGCTGGGTCTTCTTGCTCTTTTGCTGGGTTTTCTCTGCTGTTCTTCTTCTGATGTTGACTCAACGCTCTCTCCTGCTCTAATGCTGGGTGTGCCACTACTTATATTGGCTTGGGTGGGGTAACCGGGTGATGTCATCTGGAGACCCCGCCCCTTATGACGTCACCACCCGGGGCATGATGGGGCAGTGACATCATAAGGGTTGGGCCTCTGGTGACCCCACCCCATGTCAATATAAGTAGTGGCACACCATGCACCCAGCATTAGAGTGGAAGAGAGCGTCGAGTCAACATTGGAAGAAGAACAGAGGGAGATACAGCAGAAAAGACCCAGCAAAAGACCAAGAAGATAGCGGAGAAAACTCAGTAGAGGCAGAAAACAGAGGGCATGTGGCCTGGTATGGCCTGGTACAGCTGTGTGGGCAGAGCCCCACACCGCTGCACTGGTTTAAAAAGTCACAGCTTGTATGGTGAGTTTCTCCCCACACTGCTGTCACAAGAACAGAAGGCAGCGGGGTGCGGCTGCAGCAGTGGGAATGTTACATGTTCCACCCTAAGGAAGAAGATTTTTGTATGTGGAGGTTATATCTCTTTTTCTCCAGACGTAGAGTGTCCCCTGTGCTCTGTACTGACTTGAAAGTGAATAAAACCGGGTACACACAGGCCGAATGTCAAGACACAACAGCCGGCTTCTGTCTGACGTGCATGCTGGGAAACCAGCATCCAACCGACTCCCGATGTCAATGGCAGAGAGCACTAATTGAAGTGTTCTGGTGGGGAGGTGTCCCCCTGTCAGGAGACAACAGCTCAGTGGGGGAGATCGCAGGACTAATCTCGCATGGTTAGTACAGCAGATCTGACCTGAGCTGAGCTTTTTTTTTGTTCAACCCGTGTGGTTGAACGAAAAAGAACAAATACTGTGTACCCGGCTTAACTCTACACCAAGTTCACAATATGGACCACTTATGTATTTATACATGTTGATCATATCCCCCTAAGGCTGGGTTCACACTTATGCAAATTGGATGCTGGCTTCCTCGCATCCAATTCGCATGACAGTAGACTATGCCTGGCTCTCAATGGAGCTGGTTCACACAGCTCTGGGGCGGCCATGATCTGCAATGGAAAAGGGTCCTGAGCGTCTTTGGCTCAGTTTCAGGTAGGAATTCAAGCTAAAATTTGGACCTGATTCACTCCTGAAACAGAACAGGGGTGCACCAGATCCCCGTGCTGTGCCCCGTGACCGCAGCTAATGTGAACCCAACCTTAATCTCCTCTTCTGAGAGAAAATAAATTCAGTTGAGCTAATCTTTCCTCATAGCTGAGCTCCTCCATTCCTCTTATCGGTTTGGTTGCCCTTCTCTGGACTTTCCCCAGTTCCCCAATATCCTTTTTGTGAACTGGTGCCCAAAACTAAATTGTATGTTGCAGATTAGGTCTTACTAATTATTTATACTGGGGCAAAGTGATGTATCTCTCTCTGCATTCTATACCTCTTTTAATATTAAGAATGGATTTTGCTTGCTTTAGAAACTGCAGCTTGCCATTGCATGCTATTAATAAGCCTGTAATCTACCAGAACACCCAAATCCTTCTCTGCTATTGACTCCCCCAACTGTTCTCTTCCTAGTATGTATGATGCATGCATGCTCTTAGCCCCCAATTTCATAACTTTACATTTATCAACATTGAACCTCATTTGCCGCTTAGTTGCCCAATTAAATGGCATCGAGATTGGCATTGCAAGCATTGAGATTGGCTTGCAAGTTGGAGACCTGTAATGATGCTATTCCACTGCATAGCTAGGTGTCATCTAGGTGTCATCTGCTTCACATGACAGTGAAGCAAAAGGAAAAGCAAACCAACAACCTAACTATAATACACTACAAATGGAGGGAAGCTGACATAAACAGGGTATGACCAGGACTGGGATTGAGAACAAGGGGAACAGAGATAGCGTAACAGGATACAGGGTACTAGATGCAAGGTACAGGATAAGACATGGATCAGGATAATCAGCGAGCAGGTATATGGTTAATGGGCAAAACACTAAAGCATTGATGCAAATCAAGAAAGGGGTTAAATGCCATCTCCACTAGGGGTCAGCAGAACTCGGCTCTGGGAACCAACGTGCCACCAGCAAGTGATCCAGGTCCTGACACCCATTCTCAAGGCAACCACTCATTATTGCTATGGACTACTGCACCTTAAGGTATGGGCAGCACCACTGATATATTACACCATTAATTCTAGCACCACCAGGAGCAACCACCAAATTGCAAAGCTAATTGAATCTAATAACATTGCAAGTGTAAAAAGGACTATGTTCTGAATTATGATGTGGATGTATGGATATCAATTTACAACTCTGATAAGTATAAGGACTTTTGTTACAAAGAGACGTGTCTTAGCTGTTTTACTGGGGAAGAGCTAAACTAAGTGTGGGATCAAAGTGTAACTATGAAGTATGGAGAAAAAACTTGATTCTGGGAGTGAAGCCATTTTAACCCTCTGGGTTAAGAAGAGATAATTACAAGCGTAACCAAGTTAACCCTTTTGGTTAAGTGTATGAGAGTGAACATTACCGTCAACCTTTATGGCAATGGAGTGAAGGTGTACAGAAGTTGCAGCGGCCACCCACCAGTGAAAATAGGTGACAGTGACAGGTGATGGAATGAGATGTTCAAAGCTTAGGATATTTTTTTATAACTTAACCCTGCTTTAAACTTCTCCACAGCTTTATCCCTGACCTGTCTGGTGTGTTCCTTGGCCTTCATGATGCTGTTTGTTCACTAAGATTCTCTAACAAATTTCTGAGGTCTTGACAGAACAGCTGTATTTATACTGAGATTAAATTATACACTGGTGGACTCTAGATTTTAGTTAGGGGTATTAGAGTAAAGGGGGCTGAATACAAATGCACATCACACTTTTCAGATATTTATTTGTAAAAAAATGTGAAAACCATTTATCATTTTCCTTCCACTTCACAATTATGTACCACTTTGTGTTGGTCTATCAGATAAAATCCCAAAAAAATACATTAACGTTTTTGGTTGTAACATGACAAAATGTGGAAAATTTCAAGGGGTATGAATATTTTTCAAGGCACTGAATGTAACTGCCCCCAGCTTGAAAGTGTTAATGCTCGCATGAAACAGGAGACAGAGTTCTTCTGTATTGGTGTGTAGGATGTGTGGTTGGCCCCTAAAAGACAATGCATTTGAACCTCCCAACTTGTGTTTTAAATTCAAATAAAAAGCTAAATTCACAGATGGAATACAGTACATATTCATTTACTTGACAAAAACTATGTATTTTTTTCCGGCCACCTCAGTAACACTAAAGCCCCGTACACACGATCGGATCTTCCGACGGGAAATGTTCGATGTCAGGCTGTTGGCGGAATATCCGACCGTGCGTATGCTCTATCGGACAATTGTTGTCAGACTTTATGCCAACAAATGTTGGCTAGCATGTCTTCAAATTTTCCGCCAACAAATGTGTGTTGTCGGATTTTCCAATCGTGTGTACACAAGTCCGTAGGACAAAAGTCCAAAGTACAAACACGCATGCTCGGAAGCAAGGATGAGCCAGAAGCGGTCGGTCTTGTAAACTAGCGTTCGTAATGGAGAATTAACATTCGTGACGTGGCAAATTATGAAATCTTGAAAAGCAGTGCACATTCTCTTCTTCTTTAATGGGATAATAATGAAGCTGCTTTGCTGGTGATACTGATGGAGTTATTGCAAACGAATTTTCAAAGGCTTTTTTTTTCTAGTGATATCAAGAATAATATTATTATGCTTTTTATTTTTTTATTTTGGCAAGTTACCAAAACACCATTATCCTGCATTTTTTAAGATCAAAGATACAACTATGTTGGTGTCCCTTGTTAATTTTACAAAATAATTTTACATTGTATTTTTTAAAATGTAACTGCCTACTGCCTACTGCCAAAAATGTCATTTGAAGGAAAACACATAGCCAAGTATTTTTATTGTGCATTAAAAAAAGAAAAGAAATAAAATTAGACATGCTATCTGCCAATAGAACTTAACCAAAAAGTGCATTCTATGCATCCAAAAATATAGAAAATATACCAAATCAAATCATTATTCAACCAAAAAAATAATGTCAAAGCAATAACTCCAAGGCCAATAATAAATAGCACATCATCTCCTCCGATTCCGCAACATGTCTGGTTGACGAACAGCCATTCAGAAACAAACTGAAAAGCACGAAATTAAAAACGCAAACTGAAAAGCGCTAAATTAAAAGGGCGAAAAGAAAAGCACGAATCAACACTCACCAAACTTCTACTAAGACAAAATTAGCAGAAAGAGTCCAAAGGGTGGCGCTAAAAAAACTGAAAAACCACATAGTATGCCTAGTACATCACTACGGCCGTAATTGTTGGCCAATAATTGTGTGACCGTGCGTATGCACGACAAGTTGAGCCAATGTCCTTCGGACAAAATTCCACGGTTTTGTTGTAGGAAAATCCAATTGTGTGCACGAGGCATAACAGTTCTCCTCCCAGTGCCCAGCCTGTGACTGTATAGTACAAGTAAAAAAACTTTCACTCCACTCTTGCCTCTTATCAGCATGCACCTTGTACCGTAGCACAACTGTCTGGCTCTTTATGCTGGTGCTCCTTCTCCCAGTCTGAGCTCTAATGCACAGGGTTGCAATGAGCTGATACGAAGTCAGTCATTTACACTGCTTGCATTTAAAAAAAATGAAGGACCATGTAATCAATACAGAGCTTCATTCATTTGTGTCTTTTATATCTTCCTGAAATTCAGCTTTAAGTATCTACCATTCATGTGTGGCTTTATTTGCACGCCGTGGCATAACTGTAAAGTTGATATAATGCTACAAAATGCAAAAGACTAACATAGTATTAGGTATAACAATTACTTTTAAGAACACATCTCTCTATGTTATGACCGCTGGCTTAATATACTTTAATTATGATGATAAATTTGCACACTTTATAGATTTTAGTAACTGATTACCGTCGAGATTTTCTCTTCGGTAAATTACAATAAACCCACAGCAGTGGCAGTCAATCAATGAATATTCATAACCTCGACAGGTTATACAACTGGAACCATCGATAAGAGACAAAATGAAGACTTGTTATTTTTAAACATAATCGAGTTATAGGAAGGAGTACTACATACACAACCTGCATGCCTTGCCTAATAATAAATTGCTTCATTAACTATAACCATATCAGCCCGTTCCCATTATTGTAATTTAATTGTACAATGAATGAAAAAAGGTAGGAATACATCGTTTGACATAAAGGCATGCAGTGGATAATTATCATAAATGCACCAACTTAATTGTGCTATTCAGCATTTGTAGAGGAAATGTAGGAAAGTACACTGATAAAAGAGGACCGACCAGCAGCTTGACCAAAAGAAGATTATTATTGGATGGATGTTGTCATGTCTTATCACTGCTTGTCTGCATCCATCACAACATCTGAATATCACTGGCTCAATAGGTTTCTGCAATCTGAACATCACAAAGCAGCACTGTATATTGCCTAATGTGGCATCTAATGTAGATAACTACAGCTATAAAGGGGACATTTCAGATTCTAACATGTTGTTTTTAAATGATACATCTGTGCCACAGCCATCATATTTACATATATAGGCTGCTAAAGATTTATGTAAGTCCAAATAATAATTTGTATATGAATAAAGTGAAAGAGCTGTTCCAAAGGCAAGATATAACAGTGAATCTTTTTTTTTTGTGTCCTGGCTCTGAGAGTCAATAATGAAGAGGTTACTCCTAAAGCCCCAGCAGGTGTCCTCGCCAAACTGTTTATTTGGCAGGATGATTGACAGCAGCTCAATGAAGCACAACATAGAGCTGGGAAACCTGGGGGGAAGTTTGGCATCAATTTTATATCTGTTACAAACAACACATCAGATAATGGAGTCTGAACTGTAAGAGCATTCAAATAGGCAGTCATTACAGTGGATAGTAATGTGTTAACCTCAGAAAGCCTATGTTACTTGAAAGATTATATCATTAACTCAAAACATAAACTCTAGGTGCAGCCAAAATGAAAAAAAAAAACTGAAAAATCAGCACAAGGAACATAACTTACAGTCAGTAGGACATGTTCCTTGTGCTGATGACTCTTAGTTGAAATCCTCCTCCGTGCCCCCCCCCCCCCCCCCCAGCTGGGGTTAGTACAACTAAGGGGCTTTGACAGGCTCTCTCAAGAGAGTCCCACTATGCCCACTATCATGTTTTATTCATAGAAGCTGTAGTATGGCTCCTATGAATGGAACAGCTGGGTGAGAAGGGTGGGCAAATTGGGGATCTCTTGATGTGTGACAGCCTCTTAGTTATATTAACCCTCCAATGCACCAAACAATTATAACAGAGGGGGTGGGGGGTATGGATGGGGGAAGATGTCAACTAAAAGAAGAGACATCAGCACAAGGGACACACTCCTCTGACTGTATATTATGACCCATGTGCTGATTTTTCTTTTTCTTCTTTTTATTTTGGACTACACTTATGCTTTAAAGTGGCTCTAAAGCAGGGGTCTCAAACTGGTGGCCCTCCAGCTGTTGCAAAACTACAAGTCCCATCATGCCTTTGCCTGTGGGAGTCATGCTTGTAATGGTCAGCCTGGCAATGCCTCATGGGACTTGTAGTTTCGCAACAGCTGCAGGGCCGCCAGTTTGAGACCCCTGCTCTAAAGTCTAAGCATTTTTTACCGCAATGCATTCTATGCAGTAAAATAAACAATGCTCCACAGCCTGTACCCCACTCCCCCTGTCTGTAAACACTTACCTGACACTCATTGATCCAGAGATGAGCCATTTGTAGATGCTCTCTTTTCCTCTTCTCACAGGACACTCTGAGAGTAGCAGGAGCCATAGGCTCCTACTGCTGTCAGTCAAATCCTGTGGGGAGGGACTTGGGGGCTTGGCTGTGTGTCTATGTATACAACCAGCTTGCTGAAGAGGCACTCAAAAAAGAAGGAGGGGGCAGCACCAGTGAGGGACTCCAGAACAGTAGGTGTGGCACTGTTCTATGCAGAAAAGAGGAAAAGCACCACTAAATATAGTAGGATAAGTACAATTTTATTAGACCCCAAATTAGGGCTACTCACGCAAGTAGTAAAAACATAAACTCGTCTGTCATGTAGATGATCCATGCGTCTGGGTTGTCAATCACCTATTTGCTGGAGAGATGTGCCTCGGAGCGGGTTTAGAAGGTCCGCTGGTGCTTTACTGAAGCCGTGGAGCGCACCGTGAACCTCAGCATGGAGGAGATGGCGTTTAGCGTGGTGACTTCTGAGGATCCAGAGTGCTTTTCAATGCGTTTCGGAGCATGCGCCATACCGTGTACAGGCATGCTCCTTTCTCAAGCTAAGAGTACTACAGAGAGCCTAAAATGTATATATCACCGGCTGGAAATGGCGGTTGTGTGGTCACGAATGTATACACATTTTTTAACCATTACTAACAATGAAATACATACATAGTATCTCAGTGCACATACTTAAAAAAAGGGGAGTTATATGGATATGTGGTTAATTCAGTGCAGTATATAAATTGAGATGCTATGGCTTATAAAAGAAGGGGAGATTTTTATTATTATAGAAAGCAAGGTATGGAACCATTGAAGAATTTTTCCACTCACTTTTCACTACTTTATAAGGAGATTGAAATAACTTTTTAATTAAATTGATATAAACATAGTAACATGTATATATATATATATATATATATATATATATATATATATATATATATTTATATATATTAATAGTCCAATAATTAGACCCATGTGGATCAAGGGACTGTTCTATGCAATAATCTCTTTTTTATTTTAATGTGAAAAAAACATTAGCCTTTACAATTACTTTAAGATAAAAGTCACTATAAAGTTTTGTTTTCTTTCTTTTTCACCATGAAACCTTCAATCTTGCAAGAACTTATCTTTGCACTAGTAAAGCCTAATACACATGGCCCAAAAGTCGGGTTGCATCAGCCAGTTCAATAGAAACTGCTGCTCGTGAGTACTCCAGTGTGTACACGGTCAGCTTCTGTCAATGGGGCATGACCAAAAAAGGTCTAAAAAAAAGGTTCAAAAAAGCTCTGCCGATTGATTCCCGATGGTTGAGAGCGCTGACTGGACTTTACTGGCGGGGGGGCTGTCCCCCTGTCAGAACACAATAGCACAGCTGTGGAGATCGCTTTACTAACATCGGATTGTTAGTACATCAGATCCTCTGGAGCTGTCAGGTTTTTTTTTTGTTCAGCCCTACTGGGTTTAATGAAAAAAAAGAACTAATAGGGTGTACTAGGCTTAAAAGTTTCAAGAGGGGATTAATAAATAAATAAACATAAAAAAGTAGGTATTATTGGCATAGGGACCAGAATTGCAGCAACTGCCACCGAAACCACACTTCGGTGGGAGTATTGGCTGAATAATATGTTACCATTACTACTCTGCTATGAGCTCTCTCAATACAGAGGACCGTGAGTAGCCATGATGTGGACCATGATGTGTTGGATGGCAGAACTGCATAGGGGAGTTACAGGCCAGGCATAAGGGCACTTCCCTTGGTCAAGAGACTTTAGATCACATGACCAAGCAAGTAGAGAGGAATAATAAGGTAAGGTCCCTTGCACCTGGCATGTACCTTTCCAGTGTAGCTTTCCTATCCTTTCAGTGCGCTATTCACACCAAACAGAAATCACTTGCCAAGGGGGTCCCAGTCCCTAATGGGCCCTTGTGCCCTTTCCTTTTAAAATACCTACAAAATGTGATCAGCTGGAAAGCATCTGTAACTTTTAGTTTCTGAGGGGTGAAAGTATTGAATTTGGATTATCGTAAGGAGAGGACAATGTTTAAACTTGGCTTGGGAAGATACGGAAACCCTACATACAGCCTACACCTCGTATCCAATGGGCATTAGAATCTGAAGTCTAAAACAGTAACTTGTGCAGCACTGTTTTATTTTAGGCACTTTTTTTATAGCAGGTAAGGTTCTTTTTATACAAAAAAGAGATGCAAAACCAGTATTAATGTTAATGTCAAATAACAATTTGTGACTTCAGACATGCCACTTTATAAAAAAAAAACTGTTTAAAATTGAAGGATTTTTGGATTCTTTTATTTACAAATAAACAGAAATAAACTTGTCATTTAAAAAAAAAAAGAATAACAGTAAAATAAATAAACAAGTATCAAAGAAATAACTCAGGAAGTTGCTATTTGCAAGGATCCAAAAATGAAATAGGATACCCATCGACACTGGAAATCCCCTTATATTTTATTCACAGCACAAGAAAGAAGTTAGGTGACATTCAATTAAGTAAAACAATGATTCAACATTTTCATGGGTGCCCTTGATTACACAAAGTGATGCACGGTGGTTAGAAAACACTCTAAACCTTAATGAGCTTACGCAACTTTTTTATGACCCATGTCATAGCATTCAAAGTGGGACAGGCACAGACACCTAGCTGGCTGGTTGTGTCCGCTAAAAGTTTATCTTTGAACATCACAATTTTCTAATGGAGAAATCAGAATTGCAAAACAGTCTAATTCCACTCAAACTTATTATGAACCAAGTGCTAAGAGCTACTAGAGAATGGAGAGATGCCAAGTGATGGGATACTAAGGACAATTGCTTTCATATTAAACACCTCAGTACAAAGTTTAAAAAGATGTATATAATAATATACAGTGTTTTTAGTTCAATAAATTACATATATAGTATAATCAGTATTGGTTATATATTATTTTTTATTAGTGGAAAATATGTAGAAGAAATGGATAAAGTATTTTAAAAAGGCAGAAAATATAGATTTCATTGATTAATTTCAGCACTTTACAGAAAATGAAGTGCATTCACATCAATCCCTCCTAGAAGATTTTTATATGATTCTGATGCAGAGAGAGTCTCCAGTTGGAAATGAACCACAAAACAACTCTTATAATTTAGTCCCTAAAGGTTTTCACTGACCAAGACATATTTCTGTTTTATGGTGGTATACAGAAAGGATAACACACCCACCATTTATTTTATTTATCATAGCCACCAGCGGGAGCTATCAACTCCCACCACAAAATTAGTCTCTAAAGACAAAATGAATTTTGGAAGATGTGCCCAAGAAAATGCAAGTAGAGGGCAAATGTCACTAGTGATCACTGGCCAATTGTGGTCATATTTGGTTATTGATGTCATGCTAATTCCCTGCCTTTGTTAAAATGGCCAGGTGACGTCACATGTTGCTAAGGACCCAATGAAAGCTGTCACTATCTGCTTCCTTAGCAACCATTAGCCACAATAATACTACTACACATGACTTTTGGCTCTAGTCAAATAAGTATAAAATCTGGCATTCGGATGGACACCTGTACAGTCGAAGTTCAGGCCAAACTTGTGTTTGGACTGAATTTTGGGCTAATTCCTACCTATAACATAGCAAATATTCACTTTGTGAGTTCAATCCTATGTTTATATTACTTCTGGATTCAGTCAAAGCAAGCTGAGCACACTTACACTGAGAATTAGGTAATCTGTCATTTATTTACTAAACAAACAGTTGCCACTTTCGAGTAAAGATAGTTAAAGATGGTCCTAAAAATACACTATATTACCAAAAGTATTGGGACACCTGTATTTACACGCTCATGAACTTTAATGCCATCCCAGTCTCAGTCCATAGGGTTCAATATTGAGTTGGCCCACCCTTTGCAGCTATAACAGCTTCAACTCTTCTGAGAAGGCTGTCCACAAGGTTTAGGAAAGTGTCTATGGGAATGTTTGACCATTCTTCCAGAAACGCATTTGTAAGGTCAGGCCCTGATGTGGACAAGAAGGCATAACTCGCTCCACTCTAATTCAACCCAAAGGTGTTCTATCGGGTTGAGGTCAGGACTCTGTGCAGGCGAGTCAAGTTGCTGCACCCCAAACTAGCTCATCCATGTCTTTATGGATCTCACAAATGCGCCTCTGGAAGAATGGTCAAACATTCCTATAGACACACTCCTAAACCTTGTGGACAGCCTTCCCAGAAGAATTCAAGCCATTATAGCTCCAAAGGGGGGGGGCAACTCAATATTGAACCCTATGGACTAAGACTGGGATGCCATTAAAGTTCATGTGTGTGTAAAGGCAGGCGCTGCAATACTTTTGGTTATATAGTGTATAACAGATTGGTATGCTATATGGTAGAAGGAAATTGATATTTTTATACTGTATGTAAATAGATAACATATAATCATTTTATTGTACAGTAAGGTTACATATGATAGCCTAGTTGCTGTACTATAAGATCAGTATGATATAATGCAAGATGATTGCAGACCAGTCTGCTGTACTTCAAGATGTTATATAATAAATCAGTTTGGTATAAAGGGAAAGCAATCCCTGGACAGGAAGCAATTTTCCCCATTTTCCCAAATCTGAGAGATGTTCTAGGCATTTGTATTAGTAATAATAATAATAATAATAATAATACATTAATTCATTCATTAATTTGAATGCCTTCTTTATCACTAACACTCTTGAATACACATGAGAAACAAACACCAATAATTTTATTTAGTCCAATTAATTGCAGAACTTCGATATTTCAGAAATCTGGATGCATTTTACACCACATTATGATCTTTAAATCCTAAAAAAATGGGAAAGAGAAACATACAAATTGGAAGCAGATATTGAACTACTGCATGTGAATAATTACGGTACATATCAACCACGTCTGCTAATAAAGGCAGCCAGCATTCATGTGGCTTGCTACAACTTGCCGCTTTCTGGGAGCATTCTACTGGAAGCTTGTTTGTACGTTTGGACATTAAAAATATGTGGAAATAATTACATGTGAGACACAAGTAAATATAGTAAGTAAACACATTGCTTTAACAAGATGTCTTGCCAGCTCCTCTCTATTTGTCTTAAAACTTGCTTACAAAACTAACCCATAGATAACAACAAAAGGATAAGGACTGCTCAAGGGAGAAAAGTAGATATTTGAAGCATGAAAAAGACAGCTCACTTATTCCACTATGACTCCTAACAATCTAAAAATCTTTATTGACAGACATTCAGAACACATACTGATTGGTGCCCTGAGTATTAGTATTTTCTGATTCTATATACAGGATGTGTGTTTTTTTAACTACAGTATATTATAATAAAGGGGTCTGATCAATGATTTGTTTAGTAAACAAAAAGCCCTATAAATAAATTATATATCATAAGGGGTTTATAAATAATTATACTTAAAATTGTTCTAATGGTTGAAGTTTTTTTTTTTTCGTTTTTTTTTTTTCGTTTTTTTTTTGCACTCTCTGCATTAGGCCCCTTTCACACTTGTGTGACCTGAAAGTCACACGACTTTGACGTGACTTGTAGCAATGCCTGTGTCTATGGGGGTCTATGGACTTCAAGTCACATCAAAGTTGAACCAAAGTAGTACAGGGATTACTTTGAAGTCTCTGCGACTTGAAGTCGCACAGATATTAATGAAACTCATTGGAAATCATGGGGTCCGACTTGTCAATGCGACTTTGCAGTCCCAAGTTGCAGGACAAGTCACACAAGTGTTAAAGGGGCTTTAAGGTAAAAAATACCTTCTGAGTGCAGCCCCCTCCCCTTATTACTTTCCAGAGCCTAGTCTCGATCCAGCAATGGCTCCTGCTGCTGTCAATCACAGCCAGTGAGTAGGGGACAGGGGTTAGTGGGGCCGAGCAATGCTTTGTGTGTCAATTTGCATAGAGAGCCGGCTTGGGAGCAAGCCTGTAGTTGGCTTGCTATGGTGGGCACTCAGCAGGGGGAAGGAGCCAGGAGTGCAAGCTGGGGACCTGTAGGAGGAGGATCTGGACTGCTCTGTGCAAAACTATTGCACAGAGCATGTAATTTTAACATGTTTGTTATTTAAAAAAAAAAGGGGGTTACAATGACTTTAAAGCCCATTTGAAGTTTAACAGCTTTTTACCTATGCATAGTATTGTACCCCCACATAATATGATTTGTGATTGATAATAAATGCCTCTCCAGTATTCTGTGCTTGCAGAGCTGAGTAACAGTCACACCTCTCAGTATATCTCTCAATATACCATGTAAACATTTTTGTTACATATCAGTGAATAAATAGTAAAGCAAAGTCCACATTGCGTGATTTACATAATGTGTAATATGTTTATAAACAACCAGAATGAAGAGGAAATTGAGTAAAAGGATTCAAGACCACATCTACAATATCTCAATAGGCTTTAACCAGTTCCTACCCAACCTATAGCAAAATGATGGCCGGGTGGGGACTTTTGTCAAACCGGGTGGACTGTTTACAGTTTAAAAGAAAAAAAATTAGGAATCTGTTGCTAAGTTTCTTGCCTGAAGATCATGACAATAACAACACTTCCCTTGTGGGGTTGACAATTATAATCCACTGCATCACATTTAGCAGCAGCATTGTCAGTCTGCCATGTAAGCTAATTAAGTCGGCCATTGGGTTGCCGAACGAATAGACTTAAAAAGCAATCTAATGGACAACTGAAGGAGGGCACATGTGTCAGAACAACATGTCAGCCATTAGACTCATGCACGTGTGCATAAATATGTACATATTTGTGTGCTTAGAAGCCTAATGAGTTTGTACATTCATGCTCGTCACAGACATTGGCACTAAGCAGGCTTTTTAAACTAGATTTCTGCATGGGCTCATTACTGCATGGTCTTTTAGTCTTTATTCTTGCATTTCTTGACCCTGAACTTGTGCCTGACCTTCTTGCTGACCTTGCTTCCACCTAACCTGCTCTTTGATTATTCCTGCCTGTTTATGATTGCTGCTCATCTCTGTTACAAACATCGAACTGGACTTCTGACCAAGATTTTGCTTGTCAAGTTAGTTCCATTCACAAAAAAAATTGGCTGGTACAACTAAAGGTTTGTTTAGCAGTTTAAGCAAGTAACAAATCCAGTTACTATGATGCACAAGTCTCATAAAAGACAAAAAGGAAAAGGTCTGGTGTCACCCGCAAACCACCTCCATCCCAATATATGCAACACAAAACAGGAAATCGCCCCGGGACTTTAAATGAGGTGAATGTGTTTAGCCAACAATTGACAGATGTCTTAAAATAGTCATGCAAACATGAAAATGAATCATAGCCAAACCACTGAAATGATACATACAGTAGAAAATGTCATTACATGTGTCAAGGTATCAAATGTAAATTGCAGAGTACACATGCATAAAAAGTATCCCAATGCGTTTTGCAAGACCATGCTAGCTTCATCAGGGGTAGATGCGTGTGTAAGGGGGTAGGGAATATAATGAACCAAAGGCAAGTGAACGTGGATAATGCTCGCCGCCAGATGGGGGCGCGCCTGTGCAGACGCCCCCAGGTCACACATGCTGACATTTCACGCAATAGCAAGATGACGCCGCAACCGCAGCAGTCGCATTTTAGGCGTGGTTGCATGGCGCCGATGTGTAGGTGGCTCCACCTGTCCAAACAGGGCAGGGGGGACAGCAGGAGGTATGAGATACTGGGAGATCTTTGGTGACACATTCCCCCATCCCGGCAATGTCTGCCCCCCATTTGTGCTCTGTTGGGTTGGTTTTCCCTCTGCCTCCTCAGCTCCTGAGTCGGACGCTCATTACTGCCGCATCTGGGTATCAAGCAATTGGTAGTTTGATCCAGCCTCTGGTGAGTATAGGGCCATGCGTTTTTGGACCCTCTTGACTAATTGTCATGATACCATGTTTGTGTTGATACTTATTTGGTTCATTATACCCCCTACAGATGTACTACACATGCATCTACCCCTGATGAAGCGAGCATGGTCTTGCGAAACACGTTGGGATATTTTTTATGCATGTGTACTCTGTAATGACATTTTCTACTGTATGTATCATTTCAGTGGCTTAGCTATGATTCATGTTTATGTTTGCATGACTATTTTAATACATTTTGAGAGTGCATTTACTCTGTCAATTGTTGGCTAAACGCATTCACCTCATTTAAAGTCCCGGGGGGATTTCCTGTTTTGTGTTACATATATTGGGATGGAGGTGGTTTGCGGGGACACCAGACCTTTTCCTTTTTGTCTATGGAACCCGGGTGGAAGACACCCATTTAGCCCAAACCTTGTCTGCTGCCACCATTAGCCAATTGTTCATTACACATAATCATTTTATTCTGTAGCCCTTTCAGCCATTGCATCCAACACTTAGGTACCACACCTTCAATGGGCTGATCTAGGCTCTAATTGCTGTTCCCTGCTGGTGGCGTTGGTTATCTTCCAGCTCGGGAGCTGCGATGGGTACAAGGGGGGTTCTCATACCTCCTGCTGTCCCCCCTGCCCTGTTTGGATGGGTGGGGCCATCTACATATTGGCGCCATGTGACCACGCCTACCGTGCGACTTCTGCGGTTGCGTGGAATGTCAGCATGTGCGACTTGGGGGCGTCTGCGCAGGCGCGACCCCATCTGGCGGCCATCCATGTTTGCTTGCCTTGTCTCACACACACATGGCGTTGGAGGCGGAGCTCACTGGGCCCTCTGGGGATATAAATTGAGGGCTAGTCATGGCTGAGATCTGTTTGTCACTTCCTGTTTCACTCACATGCAGCAGTTTACTTCATTCAAGGTAAGTCCACACTTCTTGATGGATGTTAATCATCCATTCACTCCCTTTACATTTTAGCACTTAACTTTAGCATGGTCTCTGCCATATACATTGGGGGTTATTTACGAAAGGCAAATCCACTTTGCACTGAAAGTGCACTTGGAAGTGCAGTCGCTCTCAATCTAAGGGGTAGATCTGAAATGAGTGGAAGCTCTGCTGATTTTATCATCCAATCATGTGCAAGCTAAATTGCTGTTTTTTTATTTTCCTTGCATGTCCCCCTCGGATGTACAGCAATTTTACTTCCAAGTGCACTTTCAGTGCAAAGTGGATTCTCCTTTGGTAAATAGCTTCCATTGTCTCATACATCATTATAATCACTCTCATGGTTCATTCATGTACACACCATTACACATTCATCTCATTCATTTCACTGTCTCCGAGTTTCCAAGTCCATCTAGCTTTGAGATATATATATATATATATATATATATATATATATATATATATATATATATTTTATTCATTACATTTCATACTCCATGGTTACTCTGTTGGTATAGTGCTAACTGATATACATGTATTTTTATCTCAGCTGACATATACAATGGACTTGGATACATGCTATACGGGACACACACTTTATCACATTGTTTTTGTTTTTATTTATATAATTTTTTTTTTACTTTCTCCATTGTTCCCTAGATTCCTAGCTCATACCATTATTGAACCAGTTTTGTTCATGCATATACACACTCTTATCATATACTATACTTCTGTGCTGGTATGGCAGCAGCTATTGATACATATGCATTTATGTTTCAGTTGACATTATTAATGGATATTGGGAGATCTTTGGTGACACATTCTCCCATCCCAGCAATGTCTGCCGCCCGTTTGTGCTCTGTTGGGTTGGTTTTCCCTCTGCCTCCTCAGCTCCCGAGCCGGACCCTCATTACTGCTGCCTCTGGGTATCAAGCAATTGGTAGTCTGATCCAGCCTTTGGTGAGTTTAGGACCATGCATTTTTGGACCCTCTTGACTAATTGTCATAATACCATGTTTGTGTTGATACTTTTTTGGTTCATTATACCCCTTACAAATGTATTACACACACATGTACCCATGATGAAGCGAGCATGGTCTTGCGAAATGGGTTGGGATACTTTTTATGCATGTGTACTCTGCAATTTACATTTTATACCTTGATACGTGTATTAACATTTTCTACTGTATGTATCATTTCAGTGGTTTGGCTATGATTCGTGTTTTTATTTGCATGACTATTTTAATACATTTTGAGACTGCATTTACTCTGTCAATTGTTGGCTAAACACATTCACCTCATTTAAAGTCCCAGGGTGATTTCCTGTTTTTTTTTTTTTTTAAGTCTCATAAAAGAAACAACACTTCCTTTACCTTCCTTGTGTAAGCCAAAACCTTCTTTATACTTGTCTCAACATGGTCCCCTCTCAGACACTGCAGCTCACAGTGGGATGGTTTCAGCAACAGAGGCAGTGCTGCCAATCCAGAAGGTAGTGGGCAGGGCTAGGTGTGGCTAAATGCTGACTGACAAACCTTGGGTTTGTGAATCAACAGTAACAATCTTAATAGTCATGGCCCCTGTAACATTTTCATCCAATTGTAGTGCATGCAGGCACAGCTGATGTATGCAATCTCAGACTGTCCCATGTATGCAATCTCAGACTTTCCCATGTGCCATGTATGCAATCTCTGACTATCTCATGTGTCATGTATGCAATCTCAGACTGTCCCATGCGCCCAGTATACAATCTCAGACTGTCATATGTGCCATGTATGCAATCTCTGACTGTGCCATGTATGCAATCTCAGATTGTCCCATGTGCCATGTATGCAATCTCAGATTGTCCCATGTGCCATGTATGCAATCTCTGACTGTCCCATGTGCCACGTTTGCAATCTAAGACTGTCCCATGTGCCATGTATGCAATCTCAGGCTGTCCCATGTGCCATGTATGCAATCTCAGGCTGTCCTATGTGCCATTTATGCAATCTCAGACTGTCCATGTGACATGTCCCATGTATGCAATCTCTGACTGTGCCATGTATGCAATCTCTGACTGTGCCATGTATGCAATCTCTGACTGTCCCGTGTGCCATATATGCAATCTCTGACTGTCTCATGTGCCATGTATGCAATCTCATACCACAAGCAGTCTTTAAATAAATGTTATTTTAAACTTATGTACTTGCAGAACTAGGCCAGAGAGTAGACAGAGTGCTTTTTGGTGGTTTTCATTAGAAATGTACCTTGGTGTCCTTCACTAAGGTCTGTACTTTGGAAAATGTCTACCGCAGCCTTGGTCTGTGCCTATCCCTGCTTATAATTAAGTGCAGAACATATTTTTTATATGTCATATTTACTAAGCGAGGCAATAGTACAACTGTAGCCTCCCTGGCGGTATTCCCGAGTGTGGCTCGGGGTTAAAATTCAGGACCATTAGCGGTAACCCCGAGCCACACTCGGGATTACATCGCAGAATCCTGGTGCCACCTTACTTACCTGGTCCCCGGGATCCTGCGATGTCCCCCGCAGTGTCTGAGGGCTCTGTCCTCCTCCGAAGCCTCTCTGTGCCAGGCTCCGTTCCCTGCGAGCGTCGCGACGCACGGGGGCGGAGCCTGGCGGCAAATTCAAAAAAATGTAAAAAGCATAACACATACAGTACTGTAATCTTACAGATTACAGTACTGTATGAAATCATTTCACATCCCATTTGTCCCCAGTGCTCTGGCCCATGCCCTGCATGCAGTTTTATATTGCATATACTGTTCTTTCTGCCTGGAAACTGGAGATTGTCCATAGCAACCAAAAAGTGTCCCTTTACGTCAAAAATGGCTTTAGACCAGCTAGAAAACAGCGATAGTAAATTAGAACACTTGCAGAATTGAGCGATAGTGAATCGTGTGGAAATTTATTTTATTACTATTTATTTTTATTTTTTTTAATTATTATTTTTTTTTTTATTATATTATAATTTATTTGTGTTTCAAACTTTATCATACCTGGGATATCTACTAGACTCTTGTTTGGACAGATTTAAGTGTGTTATTGTTAAGAATTAAAGGCCTACAATATAAAACGCCAAATTTCCATGCAAAATAATTGTACCGCTTTCAGCACCTAAAATCAGAAAGAATCATACCGCCAGGGAGGTTAAGAAGGCTGTATGCAATGAGATATGACACCAAACATAATGAATCTCCTGTGTCTGCTAGACTTCCTTTCCTCCATGCTGGTTTTTTAACCACTTCAGCCCTGGAAGGATTCACCTCCTTCCTGATCAGAGCATTCTTTGCGATTCAGCACTGCTTCGCTTTAGGATGACGATTGCGCAGTTGTGCGACGTTGTACCCAAACAAAATTGACGTCTTTTTTTCCCCACAAATAGAACTTTCTTTTGGTGGTATTTGATCATCTCTACAGTTTTTATTTTTTGTGCTATAAACAAAAAAAGATCGACAATTTTGAAAAAAAAGCAATATTTTTACATTTTTGCTATACTAAATATCCCCAAAAAATATCTAAAAAACATTTTTTTTCCACAGTTTAGGCCAATATGTATTCTTCTACATATTTTTGTTAAAAAAATTGCAATAAGTGTATATTGATTGGTTTGTGCAAAAGTTATAGCCTCTACAATATAGGGGATAGATTTATGGCATTTTTATTATTATTTTTTTTTTTTACTAGTAATGGCGGCGATCTGCGATTTTTATTGGGACTGCAACATTATGGCAGACAAATCGGACACTTTCAACACTATTTTGGGACCATTGACATCTAAACAGCGATCAGGGCTACAAATAGCCACTGATTACTGTATATACGACACTGTCAGGGAAGGGGTTAAACACTAGGGGACGATCAAGGGGTTAAGTGTGTTCCCTGGATGTGTTCTAACTGTAGGGGGGATGGGCTCACTACACCATGACAGAGATCCCTGCTCCCGATGACAGGGAGCTGCTCCCTGTCATGTTGCTAGGCTGAACAGGGAAATGCTGCCTCTCTCCTCTCCGCGCCCGCTAGGTGGCAAATTCAAAAAAGTGTAAAATCATAACACATACAGTACTGTAATCTTACAGATTACAGTACTGTATGAAATTATTTCACATCCCTTTTGTCCCCAGTGCTTTGTCCTATGCCCTGCATGCAGTTTTATGTTATATATACTGTTCTTTCTGCCTGGAAACTGGAGATTGTCCATAGCAACCAAAAAGTGTCCCTTTACATCAAAAGTGGCTTTAGACCAGCTAGAAAACAGCGATAGTAAATTAGAACACTTGCAGAATTGAGCGATAGTGAATCGTGGGGAAATTAATTTTATTATTAATTTTTTTTTTTTAATTATTTATTTTTATTTATTATATTATAATTTATGTTTTTGTGTTTCAAACTTTATCATACCCGGGATATCTACTAGACTCTTGTTTGGACAGATATAAGTGTGTTATTGTTAAGAATTACAGACCTACAATATAAAACGCTGAATTTCCATGCAAAATAATTGTACCGCTTTCAGCACCTAAAATCCGAAATAATCATACCGCCAGGGAGGTTAATGTAGAGCAACAATTCTTTTTCCTCAGAGAATTCTTTGCCATGAGGTGCCATTTTGAACTTCACGTGACCAGTATGAGAGAGTAAGAGCGATAACTCCAAATTTAACACACCTGCTCCCCATTCACACCTGAGACCTTGTAACACTAACGAGTAACATAACACCAGGAGGGGAAATGGCTAATTGAGCCCAATTTGAACATTTTCACTTAGGGGTGTACTAACTTTTGTTGCCAGCGGTTTAGACATTATTGGCTGTGTGTTGAGTTATTTTGAGGGGACATCAAATTTACACTGTTATACAAGCTGTACACGCACTACTTTAGATTTCAGCAAAGTGTCATTTCTTCAGCGTTGCCACATGAAAAGATATGATAAAATATTTACAAAAATGTGATGGGTGTACTCACTTTTGTGAGATGCTGTATGTTTATCTTGTGTAAATTTACTTGCATTTGTCTGGCTTGCTACCTCTGTTGGAAGTCTGTTTTCAGCATCCACTGCTTTTTTGATAAAATTCTACTTTCTAATGTTACTCCTGAATTTTCTTCCTGTTAATTTTAGGTCAAACCCTATAGTAAGTTCCTCTATTTTTTCTTACAGAAATTGCAACAGGATAAGTCTCCTGCAGCAAGAGAGAGTGTGACTCAATGGTAGGGGGAATGCAGAACCAGGAATTTCTGAGGAAGATTTTGCCTCTAGTAATTAGGAACCGTGAGTAGACAGTGGATGATTCACCCAACTAGAATCCAGTTATAGAAAAATAACTATGCATATATTGGTACATTACTTTTGAGGTTGGCAGATTGGCCTTGCTAGTTTTCATCACAGAGAGCAATATCCTACCCTCCTCAAGGTAATTCTCCTTGCAAACCTCTCTCCCTCACTTATGTGAATGTAAACTTTTCTTTGCATACTCACCTCTCCTGTGCTGGACTCTGCTGTACTGAAGACTATTTCTCCTAAACTGAAAGCCGGTTTTGAAGTCCTGTTCCTAGAAACTCCCATTTTGCACCATTGGTTACACTGACTTTAAATTTACGCTGTTATAAAAGAAGTATAAAGGCTGCTATGGCTGAGTCTCTCGAAAAATGTCGGTTGCCTTGCTGTTATGATAAACATAGACCATTGGTGGTTTGAGCCACTGATTCAGTTCTAGCATGTACATAAGAGAAATCATAAATAAATAACTGCATTCATGTTGCAAATCATTGAGTTTTGATGCCAGAGGGTCAGTATGATAGCCAGGAAAATAGCATTTTCAGAAAGAGGTTGCAAAGCAGTGAAGCCTCCGGTGTTCTCGCATGTTTCTACCTTGCAGATTTCCTTTAACCAGTTACCAACCGGCCCATAGCCAAATGACGGCTGCAGGGTGGTTGGATAACTCTGGGAGGGCGTACAGTGATGTTCTCCCAGAATCCTGCTCTCGCACGCCCCCTGGGGCGCGCACCCGAGAACATCCGTGACCGCCGGGTCCAGAGGACCCGGCGCATCACGGATCACGGTAAACGGCCGTTGATCGCGGTCGTTTACCATGTGATCGCTCCGTCAAATGACGGAGCAATCACATGTAAACAAACCGGAGTCATGTCATGACGCCAGTTCCTCCCTCCCCTCTCAGTACCGATCGGTACAGAGGGGGAGGGATCGGATGGCAGCAGCGCTGTGGGCTGGATGTGTAGTGCCTACAGCGCTGCTCTGTGACAATTGCAGTCACATCCATGGATCCATCCATCCATGCTCAGCCATCCCTCCATGCTCTGAAATACCCTGCAAGACTCTGCAATAATCTGCAATACCCTGCAATACTCTGCAATACTCTGCAATACCCTGCAATAGTCTGCAATACTCTGCAATACCCCACAATACTCTGCAATACCCTGCAATACTCGGCAATACCTGCAATACCCTGCAATACTCTGCAATACTCTACAATACCCTGAAATACCCTGCAATACCCTTTAGTACTCTGCTATACCCTGCAATACCCCGCAATACCCAGCAATACACTGCAATATCCCGCAATAACCTGCAATAACCTGCAATACTCTGCAATACCCTGCAATACTCTGCAATACCCCGCAATACTATGCAATACTCTGCAATACTCTTCAATACCCTGCAATACCCTGCAATAATGTGCAATACCCAGCCATTCTCTGCAATACCCAGCCATACTCTTCCATACCCAGCCATACTCTTCCATACCCAGCCATACTCTTCCATACCCAGCCATACTCTGCAATACTTAGTGATACCCAGCCATACTCTGCCATACCCAGCCATACCCAGCAATACCCAGCCATACTCTGCAATACCCAGCCATACTCTGCAATACTCGGTGATACCCAGCCATACTCTGCAATACCCAGCCATACTCAGTCCCTGTATGTGGCCAGGCTGTGGAAGTCTCACACATGTGGTATCGCCGTACTCAGGAGGAGTAGGAGAATCTATTTAGGGGTGTCATTTTTGGTATGTACATGCTATGTGTTAGAAATATTGTATAAATGGACAACTTTGTGTTAAAAAAAGCGTTTTAACCACTTCTTGCTGCCGGCCATCATACGACATCCTTGACTTTGTGCGGGGATATCTGAATGATGCCTGCAGCTACAGGCATCATTCAGATATCAGCTTTTTCAGCCGGCGATTCCCTACACCATAAGAATGATCAAAGCGGCTGTTCCACTGCTTGATCGTTTTTACGGGAGACGAGAGGGGACTCCCCCCCTCCTGCCACCCTCAGGTGCTTCTATCGACTCACCGCTACGATCAAAGCCAGGATTTTTTTTTTATTTCAGGCTTCCCAGCCTAGAGGTGAGATGTGGGGTCTTACTGACCCCATATCTCACTGTAAAGAGGACCTGTCATGCCATATTCCTATTAAAAGGGATGTTTACATGTCCCCGTGTGCTCGCATGCAGAAGCAAACGCATACGTAAGTCCGGCCCACATATGAAAACGGTGTTCAAACCACACATGTGAGGTATCGATGCAAACGTTAGAGCGAGAGCAATAATTTTGGCCCTAGACCTCCTCTGTAACTAAAAACATGTAACCAGTAAAAAATTTTAAAGCGTCGCCTATGGGGATTTTTAAGTAGCGAAGTTTGGCGCATTTCCACGAGCGTGTGCAATTTTGAAGGGTGACATGTTACGTATCTATTTACTCAGCATAACTTCATCTTTCACATTATGCAAAAACATTTGGCTAACTTTACTGTTTTTTTTTTAAAGCACAACACTGTTTTTTTTTCCAAACAAACGCATTAGAAAAATTGCTGCGCAAATACCGTGTGAGATAAAAAGTTGCAACGACCGCCATTGTATTCTCTAGGGTCTTTGCTAAAAAAAACATATACAATGTTTTGGGATTCTATGTAATTTTCTAGCAAATAAATGATGATTTTTACATGCAGAAGAGAAATGTCAGAATTGGCCTGGGTGCTCCAGAAGGCCTGAAGGTGCTCCGTGCATGTTGGGCCTCTGTATGTGGCCACGCTGTGTAAAAGTCTCACACATGTGGTATCGCCAAACTCGGAAGTAATAGCAGAATGTGTTTTGGGGTGTAATTTTTGGTATGCATATGCTGTGTGTGAAAAATAACCTGCTAATATGACAATTTTGTGAAAAGAAAAAAAGTGGGAAAAAATTACAACTTCAAAAAACTCATCATGCGTCTTTCTAAATACCTTGGAATGTCTTCTATCCAAAAAGGGGTCATTTGGGGGGTATTTGTACTTTTCTGGCATGTTAGGGTCTCAAGAAATTAGATAGGCCGTCAGTACTTCAGGTGTGATCACTTTTCAGATATTGGCACCATAGCTTTTGGACTCTATAACTTTCACAAAGACCAAATAATATACACTGATTTGGGTAATTTTTACCAAAGATATGTAGCGGTATAAATTTTGGCCAAAATATATGAAGAAAAATTACTAATTTGCAAAATGTTATAACAGAAACAAAGAAAAATGCATTTTTTTTTACAGAATTTCGGTCTTTTTTCTTTTATAGCCCAAAAAATAAAGAACCCAGCGGTGATTAAATACCACCAAAAGAAAGCTCTATTTGTGTGAAAAAAAGGACAAAAATTTAATATAGGTACAGTGTTGCATGACTGAGTAATTGTCATTCAAAATGTGAGAGCACTGAAAGCTGAAAATTGGTCTGGTTATTAAGGGGGTTTAAGTGCCCAGTGGTCAAGTGGTTAATGCAGAAATGACACTTCCCTATTTGCCATTTAAGCAGTATATGCATAATAAAAATTGTCTGCGACTAAAAACAAGAAAGTTATAATTTGGCATAAGACAGCCAAAATTGTTTTCACTTTGAAACAATTTAAAATCAACATCTACAATTTTTTCTAGAACAGGGAAAAAGAAAGAATGCTCATGAAAAGATTAATACTTTGTCTGTTCTTATTCTGCTTTGAGATGGACCCTTTCTAAACCAAATGGTTTTTACATATTATCTCCAAAATATATGTTTCCATGAATACTACACAATGGGAATGAATTTCAATGTCTACTGCAGACAAAAAGATCTGGAACAGAGAGGAAAGAACATTGGACAGAAGCATACATATTTATACAGCGGGCAGTAATGTTTCCTCCTATGACTTGCAAAAAGAAAAAAAAAATTATATTTACTACTAAATAAAAATGTTAAAGTGCATACATTTACAAAGTATGAGTAACATAAAATAGATTAAATACAAAATATATACTATTGTATATTAAACAAAATTAGAAATGGTTATTCATTAACAAAATAAAATGTTTTAAAAAGGCAATGCAGAGTTCAATTTTTTTTCCTTGCTTCTCTACTTCTTTCAGAATTGGATCACTAAAAATATCAATATGAATAAAATGACTTTGATGTAAATCAAAGTTAAACACATCTAGTCTTTGGTGGTCATTTCACATTGTTTTAGTTGTTTCTTGTAAAATCCAAAAACTTAAATTAAAGGACCAGTAAGTTGAAAAGTATTGTGTTCTGATAACTATATGGGGTTAATACAAATATGACTGACAGTGATGGGTTCGGACAAGATATAACAATGCAGGTGGTGCAGACCTAAGCACAGTTGTAATAAACATAAAACACTTTTGACTTCTTATGTGATTCTGTGAAGCATGTTAACAAACACTGAAGCAGTTGCATTGAATACTAGGTTATTGCCACCAGTGCATTCAATGCAGGACCAATAGCGGTTAGTGCTGACATTTTAGTAGGTCCAATTTAGGAGTAGAATAACAATTCTTACCAAAAAAAATCCTCTGCAGTTCCCCAACACAATGAGGACTATATTCTTATTTTAAGGAATAAGCAGTAATAGTTACCTTATACCTTGCTCATTCAGACTTCGGACTTCCACAAAGCCACTCCTCTTTGGTGGCCATAGCTAGGGGAATAAAAAAATCAAGTAACCCTAGACAAAACAAGCAATAAACACTTGCTGTGCAGAGAGGGATGTGGGATAACTTTTTTCTTGGTCTGGCTTAAGTTTAGCTTTGAGGTTAATGGCTAGTCATTAATAAAAAGGGTTATAAACTTCCAGAACATAAAATGTGTTTCAGGCATTCACTTTTCAATTGTAGGTTTTATTCTCATGAAGGCATTAGCCAGAAGAAATAACAACTAAATACCTTGACACAGTACTTACTGGGGTAGATTTACTAAAAATGTGTAAAATCTGTTAAAGCTGTGCATGGTAGCCAATCAGCTTTTAACTTTATCTTATTCAATTAAATTTTGAAAAAGAAAAAACCTGGAAGCTCATTGGTTTCTATTTAGAGCTGCACCGCTGTGTCAGGAATCAACAGCAGAGATGGCCAGATCTGCATTGTTACACTTAGAAACTGAGACCAAACTATATATAGGAAAGTACATTTATTTTTAGAAAAACAAAAGACATCTAAACAGGGTAGACTGGCGATGCAGGGACAGATGGGAAGTAAGAACCTGGACTGGGATCAGGTACAAGGGGAACAGTGGTGATGACTAAGGTCTTATAGGCTGAAATGCGTCAACTGACTTAATCTGCGTTTGTTCACTGTGGCTATTCAATAAAATGAAGAAATGTTAAGAGCAACAACCGGAGTGTGGATCATTTTTTTCCCATTACTCTACTCAGCCAGCCACTGTGGATCGAGCACCTAGTAACTCTGCTATCTATAAGGTGTATGGGTAGTAGCACTGACTTTTCTGTTTATACTCTGGAACAGAAATGAGACACAGTATCTGACAGCAAGCAAAGCTAAATACTGGAACAAGGTATATCAGCAGAAAAAGGACTATGTACCCTCCCAGCAGCCAACATCAGGGGGAGACTAATTACCGGGATCTGCTGGCTGCTGGGAGACACCCGCTGGTGGACACTGGAACTACAACTTTCCACTCTGGGGAGCACAGTGCCACCAGCAGGTGACCCAAGTCCTGAAACACTGGATGGGCTTGCTCTTAAGGACCACTTATTTTGTCCTTATGGAAAAACACAGCCAGTGCAAAAAGTGTTAAGGTCTTTAGTTGAAGTTTTACAGTTCAACTCCTTCTTGCGAATAAAATACACCATTGAGTAGTGAGGACCTTTAACATTTTTTATGTTCTGAAAGTTTACATATCAGGATCTGCCAACGTCTAGGGTACTAGTGCCTCAGTAGCATTGGATGGGGAAGCTGATTTCCTCCTTGTGGCAGCAGTTTTCAAAGAAATCTATCATAAAATAAAAGGTTATGTTTAGGTTTTAGGAGGATTGAGTTACTAAAGACAAATACTATAGATTGTTCACTTTGGAAGGGAAATTTCCCCAGTGTTTAGTGAAGGAAGTGAAGCTCGCCAATTTCCATCATCCAATCATCTTAAAGCAAAAATGCTTTTTTTGGGTATTGTTTGCAAAGTGAAATGTTGTCATATTCACTTATCTCTGGGGAAAATTAGCATTTAAAGTGCAACTTATCTTGCAAATAAACTTTAATTTTAAAGTACAATGCAAGTGATGCTAAGTGGTGCAAATTGCAAGCGATGCTAAGGTTTAAGTGTTAAGTGCTCAATTTAGGAGGGAGGGGTTATGTTTCAGATTAAGGGTTAGAGTAAAGTAACAGATCGGAGCATGTAGACGATTTTTTAGGCACCAAAAAGCCAGTGCCAAACATTACTAGCACTGAGATTGCTGCACCCAGCTTGCCAAGAAAACATAAATTTTAGTGCTCCCAAGGACCTTTCTTAAAAAGGAGATGCAGAGAAAGGCACTTTTAAGTGCAGCATGTCACCAATTTTATTAAAGGCAATGGTTAAAAACACTTACAGGATTACAGAGTAAACAGGCTCATCACTGTATAAAGTCCTCCTGAGATGGTATACCCTGTCACTGTGCCAGCCATCAGCCGCAGGAACCGAGGGTCTGGAGGAGCAAGATGACTGCCCCACTTCCTGAAACCACTGTGGAACACAGGGTGGCGGAAGTGACATCATCAGGGGGGTTTAGGATTTGAAGAAGGAGCTACTCGAGTGCCTGTCAGCTTGCTATCGTGCTACCTTGGATGATCCTGAATGTATATAGCACCTGGAGGACCCTTCTGTCAGTACTAGGATCCCTTTAGGACCCAGCATAACTCACCTGACACAGCCTTTGTCTGGGAAACAACAGTGATTGGCCAGCTCACCTTTTAAATCACCTATAACAGCATTCAATCAGTGCTCATGATAGAGTTTACCTTTGTGTGCCACTGTTTGATCCAGGTGATATCTGCTCTGTCTATTTCATGTATGACCCAGCTCATTTGACCCTGCTTGCTCTCTTCTGATTCTGTACCGTTTGGATTCTGATCCACCTGTGTATGACCCAGCTTGCCCAGACTACGCTGTGCTTGATTCCACTGTATTACCTTTATGTGCAGTGGTGAACTACAAGCACCAGCTAACATCCACCTTTATTTGCAGCGGTGAACTACAAGCACCAGCTAACATCTATCCTCATCTGCAGCGGTGAACTACAAGGTCCAGCAAACATCTACCTTCATCTGCAGTGGTGAACTACAAGTCCCAGCTGACCTGCTCTGCTTAGACCTGCTCATGGTATGTGCCCTTGTTCTTTGAACTCTTTGCATAATCAGCACACCTGAACTGTTACCTGTTATCTGATCCTAGCCTGACATTATCACGAGCCATACATAAAAAGGGAAACCTATCATGGATCCTGAGCAGGCTCAGTTGTTTGCACAGGAACTTTGCCGTTTATCCCATCAAGTTCAGGAAATGGCCACAGAGCTCACCAAGGTGCAATCTCCTTCTACTACCACCGCTACAAAAACTCCATCTGAACCAAAAATTCCTTTGCCTGACCAGTTTTCTGGTTACCGTAAAGGGCTTTCCAACTTTAAAAACAGCTGCAAATTATATTTCAAGTTAAGGCCATCCTCGTCTGGCCCTGAAACTCAGAGGGTTCAAATCATTATCTCTCTACTACAGGGTGATCCCCAGGCTTGGGCCTTTAACCTGGAACCAAACCATCCAGCCCTGCTAACAGTAGATGCCTTCTTTGAAGCCCTTGGGTTGCTATATGATGATCCAGATCGTGCTGCTACTGCAGAATCAACCCTGCGTAACTTAAAGCAAGGAACTACCACAGCTGAAATGTATTGCTCAGAGTTTCGCAGGTGGGCCCCGGAATCTGGCTGGAATGATGCAGCTCGCCGCAGCCAATTTAGAATAGGCCTTTCAGATGCTATTAAGGATGCTCTGGTCAACTTCTCCTACCCAGCCTCACTGGAGGAGGCTATGTGTCTAGCCATTAGACTTGACCACCGCCAGCAAGAGAGGAGGCGAGAACAAACTACGGCTGTGGCAAACTATATACCTCGTTTGCCACCTGACTATTCCACCTCCAGTGCCAGATCTGAGGAAGAACCTATGCAGTTAGGCTCCACCCGGTTATGTGGCCAGGAACAAACATGCCGGTGTAACATGGGACTCTGCTTATATTGTGGCCTCAAGGTTATATGCTCTGTTCTGCTAAAAGACTGAACTCACATCAAGCCAGGTGGTCATTGTTCTTCTCCAGATTTGACTTCACAATTTCTTATTTACCAGGTCCAAAATACATTAAGGTTGACTCCTTGTCTCCCAGCTTTTTATCAGAGTCTCCTCCTCCACAACCTATTATCTCTGGGGATAGGATTTTGTCTCCGTCCCAGGGATGTTCTACGATCTGGGTGGTGGTAGACAGGTTTAGTAAGATGGCCCACTTTGTTCCGCTTCCTAAACTTCCATCTGCTAAAGAACTGGCATCTTTATTCATTAAACATGTTGTCAGGCTCCATGGGGCACCAATTAACATTGTCTCAGACCATGGCTCTCAGTTTATTAGTAGCCTCCCTGGCGGTTTTCCCGAGTGTGGCTCGGGGTTAAAATTCAGGACCATTAGCGGTAACCTCGAGCCACACTCGGGATTACACCGCAGGATCCTGGTGTGGCTTTACTTACCTTCTCCCCGGGATCCTGCGATGTCCCCCGCAGTGTCCGTGGGCTCCGTCCTCCTCCGAAGCCTCTCCTTGCCAGGCTCCATTCCCTGCAAGCGTCGCGACGCACGGGGGCGGAGCCTGGCGGCAAATTAAAGAAAAAGTAAAAATCATAACACATACAGTACTGTAATCTTACAGATTACAGTACTGTATGAAATGATTTCACATCCCTTTTGTCCCCAGTGCTTTGGCCCATGCCCTGCATGCAGTTTTATATGATATATACTGTTCTTTCTGCCTGAAAACTGGAGATTGTCCATAGCAACCAAAAAGTTTCCCTTTACGTCAAAAGTGGCTTTAGACCAGCTAGAAAACAGCGATAGTAAATTGGAACACTTGCAGAATTGAGCGATAGTGAATTGTGGGGAAATTTATTTTATTACTATTTATTTTTATTTTTTTAATTATTTATTTTTATTTATTATATTATAATTTATGTTTTTGTGTTTCAAACTTTATCATACCCGGGATATCTACTAGACTCTTGTTTGGACAGATTTAAGTGTGTTATTGTTAAGAATTACAGACCTACAATATAAAAAGCCAAATTTCCATGCAAAATAATTGTACTGCTTTCAGCACCTAAAATCCGAAATAATCATACCGCCAGGGAGGTTAAAGAGGGCTCGGATTCCGATAAGCCCCCTGCCCGCAGACCCCGACAACCAATGACCAGGGTTGTCAGGAAGAGGCCCTTGTCCTCATCAACATGGGGACAAGGTGCTTTGGGTTGGGGGGCCCGCAGGGCGCCCCCCTCCCCCAAAGCACCTACCCACATTGAGGGCATGTGGCCTGGTATGGTTCAGGAGGGGGGGCGCCCGCTCGTCCCCACCCCCTTTCCTCACCGACCGTGCTGCGTGCTCGGATAAGGGTCTGGTATGGATTTGGGGGGATCCCCACGCCGATTTTTCGGCGTAGGGGGTTCCCCTTACAATCCATACCAGACCTAAGGGCCTGGTATGCCCCTGAGGGGGAACCCACGCTGTTTTTTTCATTTAAAATTTGGCGTGGCATTCCCCCTCATTATTCATACCAGACAACTGTCAGCACTGCCTGTCGCTCATCGTGAAAGGAAAAAAAAGTTTTCCTTTCCAGAACAGCGAGCCAGCGCGACATGCACAGTACCTTGTCGCCGAGAACAATGGGATTGCGCTGGAAACACAATCTCGCGGTCAGGTACTGTATACACTTACTATCCTTAACCATATCTCCCCTATAGGAAGTTATCAAGTATACTTTTTCAATTGTCGGGCTGACCATATACTGACTAGAGTGACCTCCAGTCAGTGGGAATTCCTGCAGCATCTGTTGGTTCATCCGGCCCATATTTCTCATGCTCTGGATTTTGGCTACTTTACATCCAGTCACTTATCCTTATCTTATACTGAAATGGCATCCTTTGCGCAGGCTGTAGCTACTCTGCCTTCCCCCTGCGTGTTGGCGTTGATCAGCTCAGGTATGCAAGATAATATGTGTTTTCTCCATTGTTATGTCCATTGATCAGAAGATTATCCAACCTCTGTATAAAGCGATTTTAACTTGATTGCATTTCTATACTGACATTTAACTATGTTTACCTTATAGAATAATTGTGCTATAGATGACACAAAAACCTTTGAAGAAGGACAGTTAGTCTGAAACATGTCAGGGGTGATTCTATATAGCAACCTGCACTAATTTTCCGCTGCTCTATTGTTAGCAGTTATCATGTTTGCGACTATTGCACTATTGTCATTGATTTTATACCTTATTGTATTATTATCTTTGTATTAATAAAGAAAACTTTTTTATACACATCTGGTCTGCCCTCAAAAGGGGTATGCTGTGCCTTGAGCACTAGGCCTTTTTCTGTTTGGTTGCTTACCGGATTGGCCAGACCAAAACATACATGCACCACCCCTCCTTTCCTTCGTAACCTAAAACACAACCCAAACATACAAGGGGTCCAAGCAGCCAACAGGGAATATAAATACGCTGCTCTCGCAAATGACATTCTATTAATCTTCACAAATTCACTTACCACACTACCAGTACTACCAGCGGAATTCCAACACTTCAAAACTATTTCAAACCTTAAAATCTATTTCACCCAATCTTTTGCCCTTAACATTTCTTTACCACAGCACCTAGTAGACCAAAGCAAGGAAAATTTCCCATTCCACTGGAATCCGGTCTTAATCACATACTTAGGCATACAACTCCTCGACAATCTATCAGACTTAGATATGAAAAACCACATGCCAATCCTAAATAAACTGACTTCTGATCTCAAAAACTGTAATAAAACAATATTCTCACGGTTTAGCAGAGCAGATATCTTGAAAATGAATGCTCTACCTAGACTGCTATACATTCTACAGACGATAGCCATACACGTCCCACCAGCATTTTTCAAAACGTATAAAAGTATATGCTCCAGATTTCTCTGGAGGGAACATAAACCCAGAATCAGTTTCACACAGCTTACCCAGCCCAGACACTTAGGAGGGATAGGCCTCCCAGACCTCCTAAACTACTATAAAGCTATACTCCTCTCCAGAATAATAGACTGGATTGTCCATTCCCCCTACAAAGATTGGATCTCTCTAGAAGAATCTTCCACCATCCTTCCCCTCAAATCTCTACCATGGACAACTATACATCACATCCCAGCGGAAACACATCTTCATCCATTAATTGGACCCACTTTACAAAGCTTCAATAAGGTATGTACTCAAACCGCTTATCATCTATCCCCGGGCCTTTAACCCCAATAAAATTAAATCCAGACTTCCCTCCAGGCATGTATCGCCACTTTCTTACAGATCATTGGTCACATGAACAAATTCTAGTCTACCAGTTTTATAACCAAGGGAAATTTCAGTCAGCCTCCCACCTAGCCACCCAAATGAAAAAGCCACTCAACCCCCCTGGACATAGTTGCTGGTCACACACTACCTAGGATCTCTGGACAAAAACTCACATTGCTCAAGACAACTTACTCCCTTTGAAATACTTTGTACTCAAAAAACACCCCTAAACCATCTTATATCTACCGCACATGCTCTACTTTTTTATGATCAACAATCTAACGATAGTAAAGCATGCAAAAACTGGGAAAAAGTTCCCTCTATCACATTCAAAAACTGGGAACAAATTTTTCTGAATATTCATAAAGGATCAATAAATGTGTCCACACAGGAAATGGATATAAAATCCAATCTAGATAGTACCGCACTCCAGTCCTTTTACACAAATTCAAACCTACTACAACAGAAACATGCTGTAGATGCCATAAAGACCGAGGCACAATATTGCATGTATGGTGGTCCTGCACTCCTATACAAACTTTCTGGAAAGAGGTATATCGTATCACCTTTCATATAACTTCTTATGATTTACAATTGATCCCAGCCCAGTTCCTACTACATCACTCACCCCTACCACCCAAATCGTACCACAATCGTACCACAAATCCCCACACTGGGGCTCTCCCCACATACCCTCTATTAAGGAATGGTTTAACAAAATCCGTAAAGTTGCCGAAATGGAAAGAATAATTCACATCTCCCTTGAAACTCCTACAAAGTTTGGGGCCAAATGGGCATGCTGGATATACTTTCAGACAACCCCAGAGCTTACACAATATACCCACATAAGGACAAACCTAATCTTAATACACAATCAGTTCCCCAAACCCGGTATTACCTCTCCTACGATAAAATTAGAAGAAATGGCTGTACACCACCGTAGATCAAAATCCTTTTTATTTGGACATCCCAAAAACTACAGGAATCAGAATGCTGGGTAGACACGTTGCGCACACTTCACATACACAGATATAGTAGCAAGACAGTTCTTATATAGTCCCACCTATAACAGGTGTCACCAGATACTAGTTGCAGGCTTCCTGTTACATAGACTATAAAAAAAGAGACCCATGAATATATAATTATATCTAACACATATAAACAAAAGAAACAAATAACCAAAAATGTATATATGCTCTAACAAGACAAAGTGTTATTCTATAGGGACTAAATATAAAAGATATATAAAAACTTTGTCATAAAACACCATATAGTCTTGTGTCATCCTGTGTCTTTATACTCTAAAACAATTAACCAATAGACAACAGTATCCTCTCCCACCCTGATATAAACAACAATCAATACATATAAGCACATATATATCAATGGATGGGGGGGAAACAGCACAAGACACAAAGAGACAGAAAAGACAAACGGCACACAAATATAACGTATATCGCAAAGCCCATTCATGTACGATGCGGCTCCCATCTGTGAAAGACAGATGGGGCACCATCGCATATAGCACACCATGAAGTTGGTAGGACAGACAACCAGGAATGGACAATGAGGATGAGTGGCACAAATTTGGGTAAAAAAATCTCTAGTGATCTGCAACATTACCGCCTATCTATCTGTCCCTTTATTTATAACCCCGTGACTAGTGAATGTCCAAATGGGTCAGAAATAATTTGAGGAAGGACGTGTATTGAAATGCATATCTGGACATTGCTCTCCTCCGATACCTAAGCTTTGGCTTAGCACTCCCCATCCTTTCAAGGGCTGTCCCCCTCCAACGGGAACTCCAGTCGGAGTTACCTACATTTTATTAGCCACTGTGGAGGGAAGCCAGAGATGGCCTATATTTCTCTCCCTCATATTTATTTATTTGTTTATTTATTTGTTTTTTTCTTTTCTTTTTCCAGCCCCCCCCCTTCTTTCTTCTTCCACCTCTCCCATCCCCATCCATGTTCCCACTTTCTATACCCACATCGATCCCCTCCCCCCAAATACACTTTTCATACACCACACCGGACCCTCTTATGAAACCTTACACATACAAAACATACTGCAAACCCAACCTAAATACTAGTCTTGCTCCATCCCCTGAGGATTTCATCAAGACCACTCATTTTACAAAAAGCACTATCCTCAACCTAACCCTAACTGACTAAAACATGGAGCAATTCAAAACCAACTTGGGCATCTAAACTAGGAAATGTTCTACATCAGAATATTGTATACCCTGAAACACACTATGGGCCCGGACCCACTATGTAACGGTTATTACAGAAGTGACTGTATTTCATTTGCAAATATACCTTGTAGTTATAAAAAAAATATTATTACTGTATAACTCATGTTCAAGCCTTCTGTATGTTATTATACACAAACAAATAAAAATCTTTTGAAAAAAAAGAAAGATCCACTTTAATAGCCACTCCAGGGGACGTTATGATTAACAGTATTTTTCTCATGTACTTTTGTGTTTATATTTCAACATTTTCTTATGAGCATAAAATATTAAAATATTAAAATAGCTTCAATGCCTTTTATTTTAAAATCAACATCGCTTGGGAATTTATCTTTATAATGCAACAAATTATTTTAGTAAATATGAAGAAGACTTCACGGAGCAAACACAAAAAATCTTTAAAGAAAAAAATGGATGTTATTTATTAAATATGTTGCCTTTTCTACCATTCTTTAAGCTTCCTTTTACAGTTTTAGTTAGCTTTCTCAGGGCACAGCCTTGAGCACTTTCTGCAGCTTCACAATAAAACCCTTCACATAAAGAAAACTTTTTATAATATATGGTACAATTCCCAGTCAAGTTACTTAGCGGTTTCCAAATGTCAGGATGGTATCCTAAGGCTCTTTTCTGCTCATGAATAATGTCTGATTTTACCTTTTAACCTGGCAGTATTGTTAGCTTTCTGTCTCCACAGTGCCCCCTATAGCTCCTGCTGCATTCACATGTTCTGTTTATCTTCTTGATTTAAGGCCACATTCAAATTACACGATTGGCATATTTATTTTTGTATTCTTTCATGAAAAAAAAGGAAAATAAACAAGTATCTATCTTTACTGGAGGCTGTTTGTCTACAATCATTTGCCAGGTGTGGTCAATAGTCAATGGACACTTATTTTTTAATTAATTATTAAACGTCACCAATAAAGTAACCTTAAAAAAGTTGCTATATATGCACATATATATATATATATATATATATATATATATATATACACATTCAGAGATCATTAGAAAATATTAGAAGTGATGCAGGCAATCATGTGATTTGGCACATGGACTCATAAGGAGTATATATATTCTATCTATCTATCTATCTATCTATCTATCTATCTATCTATCTATCTATCTATCTATCTATCTATCTATCTATCTATCTATCTATCTATCTATCTATCTATCTATCTATCTATCTATCTATCTATCTATCTAGATCTAATGAAACAAGTAGAAGTCAGAGAGAGAGATTTGCCCTGGTCACCAGTTCCTCCCGGTACCCATCAAACAGACAAGAGGTGATAAATCTTTTTAAAAGGGGAAAAAAACCCACAATTATATATACCTGTATACTGTAAAAATGTGTAGCCATTACTAAGTTTTCCTTGTGAAGATGTTAGTTCACTGGTTCTGATCCAGTGTCTACAATTACATCTATATCACTGTTCGTAAACAAGCATAGTCAATTCTGACTTTAATTTGAATTTGTTCACTGCATGCTTCTTCTGGGTAATTAACAAAGAAAGCCCAGTGAGTGGCAGTTTCAGAAGGAGACCAGCAAGGCAGCCTCCAGGTCTGCGTTAACTTTCAGTAACAGGGTTGCAGTGTTAGTGAATTACATAACTGCACAGTTTGACTCTAAAACAGCAACAGGCATATGCACCTTAAAACTTGTTAGTGTTAGGATGATTTCACTAGTGGGTGATTTTAGTTTCCCAAAGTGTGAAGTGACAGCATTGTCTTCATCAGTGCAAACTGCATGGAGTGATGTGCCGATGACTCTAGTAGCTTTGGGCTTCTTTGTTGCAAACCAATACCAAGTCATAGTCCACAGCAAGTTTGTAGTCTGTCCAGGAAAAGGTTGAGGCAAGAAATGTATCAGTGTCAGGCAGGGGTCAAGTAAGGAAGCTGGTAGGAGAATAATTGGGATCTAGGCAGGTGATGAAGAAGAGGATAAAGAGGATAAACAAGAATAAACTGAGTCATGAACAAGGGTTGAAGGTGGGTGCAGACTCAGGTGATTTGGGTCAGCAATAATCAGAACTACAAAAATCTTGTGCACAGAGTAGTTGATAAGAATACACAGTATGGCTAAGTTCACACTGGCATTGAAAGCAGATGTTTTGGGGTTATTTTTAACTTCCCTCAAATGTCTATGCAAATGATACAATGGACAGTGCATAGTGCTGTTCACATGATAGAAACTGAAGCCTTATGTCAAGTCTGGAGGCATTTGAAGCCTTTCAACACCTCCCATTCAAGTCACTGGCAGCCATTTGCAGCACGTTAAAATTAGTTTAAAAAAAAAAAAATCAAGCAGGAGGAGTATAAAGGTTCCACAATGCCTAGTAATGAAAGAGGAGAGCATAGGGTATCCCGTAGTCACTCCTTCTAGGCACTTCTTGTTTGTGCTACTTGAAGATGGCTGACATCAATGTGTCTCTGTTGATCCAGGAGGTAGAAAACCGGCCATAATTACACACTCCCAGCACCCCAAAAAAAAAAAAAAAAAAAAAGAAAAAGAGAGTAAAGGGAGAGGGTATTTTTAATCTTAGTGGTCAACTATTGACACAAGAAGAAATTAGTTCTGGATAAAGGGTTGAAATATGCACCGATAAAGAATCTTGCCAAATTTCAAACCTACATAGGTATTCAAAAATATATCAGGAAACTGAATATCAAAAAATACATTGCCAGTAATCCATGTAAATTAAATAGGCCAATACAAAGTGAGGAGATCATACACAGCACGTTAAGAAACATTACCAATTTTAACCCCCCACTGAAGGACAACAAATATATTGACGTGTTTAAGAGATTGGTCCTACAAGACTTAAAGGACCTCAAGGTGAATAAAAAGAAAGAACCCAAATACGTAAAAAGTGACTGAAAGGAAAGATCTGTTCATCCGACCAGCGGACAAAGGTGTACAAAAAACTTGTGCATACTAGAGGGATACCAAACACATGTTACAGATCATAGAAGAGATCCCAAAAGTGGAAGGACCTTGGATCATGGCTATGGCCGATGTTTCTTTACTGTACACTGTAATTTTTCACCACCAACCATGTGAAGCTGTAAAATGGGGGTTAAGAAAATATACTATTTTGCATTGTGTCCAAAGGAAATATTTGGTCAAAAGTTTAGATTTCTGTCATAAAAATAGTTACTTCTGGTAGAACCAAAATTATTATTACTCAAAGTTTGCTCCCAGCATGGCAGGGCTGTTTATGGCACAGTGGGAAGAAGAAGCAGTTTTTTCAGATACACCAAGTGAATTGACTATTTTCAAAAGATATATTGATGATATCTTTATCCTGTGGAAGGGAGAAGAGAGGAATCTAGTCCTATTCCTAGAGAATTTAGATAAAAACGATAGAGACAGCAAATTGACTTGGGATATTAGTGAGAAAATTATTATGTTTCTGGATTTAGAAATTACACAAGAAAATCACATTCTCACTTTAAAAACACATTTTAAAAACGTTAATAGAAACAGCTATCTACCGTTAAGAAGCTGCCATCATAGGAACTGGCTCTATAATACTATAATATCCCAAAGGGACAATTGATGCGCCTAAGGTGGAACTGTACCCACAAGGATATCTTTATGGCCCAAGCAGAGAACGTGGAACAGAGGTTCATTGAAAAAGGCTATGATAACAAATACATTAAAGAAAAAATATCAGATGTATCAGAAATGAAGCGTAACAAATTGATCAAGGACAAGAAGAAACAGGAACTAGTCATTGATAGGGTACCGATCATTTTAGACTACAGTATTCAAGGAAAATATAAAGAGGGAGGTAAAACTCACTCTGAAGGAATAGTGGGACTTTTTGTTTGTGATGTGTATTCTTTACCTATACAATGAAATATTGTCTTTTTAAATGCACTATTCTTTACCTATACAATGAAATATTGTCTTTTTAAATGCATCTGACAGTTATGACCATATTAATGACTTATATTTTTGTATATAATTTAGATGAAATCTGTGATGCTTTTAATGCCCTGATGAAGCAAATATGCGAAACATGTTGGCTGACTACAACTGATGTCATAGAAAAAGTTTCTGTACGGTTGTATTATGTCACTTGATTGGAACTTTTTTACTGTACATTTTATATGTCTTCAATAAAATTTATATTTTTATATTAACTGTTGTGATACTGCTCACCTTCAAACATACACATCATCTCCCTTTAAAGTCCCACTATTCCTTCAGAGTGAGTTTTACCTCCCTCTTTATATTTTCCTATTTACCTTAGGGATTGGGAGTCCTGTCTCTGTTCTCTGGATACAGTCCAATCACCTATATACATACTATAAACTACAGTATTCAACACAAAAAAATAGAAAAAATCATCAAGCGACACTGGTGTATTTTACTAGCTGATAGACATCTGCAAGAAGTATTACCTGAATATCCCAACTTTGTATACAGGAGAGCCCAAAGGATCCGAGACAAAATAGTGAAGAGCATCCCAGATCCACCCAATAGAGGATTTACGCTCTTTACTGGAAAAGGTTTTTTTCCCTGTAAGCAATGTTTTGCGTGCACTAAAACAAAACGCCCAAATAAAAGGAAAACTAGTTTTATCTCTACTAGCACAGGAAACATCTATGAAGTGAAAGAGTTCATATGCTGCAATACTGAAGGGGCAGTATACATTCTAAAATGTAGCTGTGGACTGCAATATGTAGGGCGAACCAAAAAAACGCTAAAAATACGTATCAAAGAACACGTACAGAACATCATAAAGGATTTGATAAGCATATTGTGTCTAAACATTTTGCTATATGCCATAATAACCCCCTTCCCGCTGAGCATACGCAGACTCGGCTTTCCGGGGTTATACCGGGATGATGCCCGCAGCTACAGGCATCATCCCAGTACCGTTGTTCACAGCGGGCGATAGGCTATCCAGATATAACAACTGATGCGGCTAAAAGCCGCTTGGCTGTTATACCGGAGCAGCGGGAGGGGATGTTCCCCCTCCTGCCGCCTCCCGCCGCTCTTACCGGGCCTCCCGTGCCATCGGGAGGCTCGGTGACCAATCGGGTGTCTCCGGCAGCTGGGGGCGGGCTGGAACTAAGCTGTGGGCAGCTTCATTCCAGCCTTCTAATTGTAAACGCGGAAGCGACGTCATGATGTCACTTCCCATTTACTCGGCTGCCAATGGCGTCATTTTTAAAAAGATACACAGTATTCAGAATCGCCGTTTTCGGCGATCTGAATACTGTGAAGTGCAAAGACCCCCGATCCCTCCATAAAGAGTACCTGTCACCACCTATTACTGTCACAAGGGATGTTTACATTCCTTGTGACAGCAATAAAAGTCATAATTTTTTTTTTTTAAACACATTTTATAAAAATAAAAATAAATAAAAAAAGTAAGAAAAAAAAATTGTTTTTCAAAGCGCCCCCGTCCCCGCGAGCTCGTGCAGCAAAGAAAACGCATACGGAAGTCGCGCCCGCATATGTAAACGGTGTTCAAATCACACATGTAAGGTATCGCCGCGATCGTCAGAGCGAGAGCAATAATTCTAGCACTAGACCTCCTCTGTAACTCTAACCTGGTAACCGTAAAAAAAATTAAAGTGTCGCCTATGGAAATTCTTAGGTACTGTAGTTTGTTGCCATTCCACGAGTGCGTGCAATTATAAAGTGTGACATGTTTGGTATCTATTTACTCGGCGTAACATCATCTTTCACATTATATAAAAAAATTGGGGTAACTTTACTGTTTGGATTTTTTAAAATTCATGAAAGTGTCCCTTTTCCCAAAAATGTGCGTTTAAAACACCGCTGCACAAATACCATGTGATATAAAATATTGCAACAATCGCCATTTTATTCTCTAGATTCTCTGCTAAAAAATATATATATAATGTTTGGGGGTTCTAAGTAATTTTCTAGCAAAAAATATGGATTTTAACTTGTAAAGACCAAATTTCAAAAATAGGCTTAGTCATGAAAGGGATAAAGACCCTACCATTTAAAATTTTGGGGAATAGAACCCTATGTTAGACATTGGCGGGGTAGGCACAAAGTCAGCACATTAAGCCAATTGGAATCTAAATGGATTTTTATATTGGATACCTTTTCACCGCGAGGATTAAATGTAGAATTTGATTCAAATTGTTTTCTTAGTGATTTTTAATTCTGACCCTCTCATCTAGTCCCCAGTGGCCCTTTACCTCTCTCTCCTTCATCTGCATACACCTTTTTTGTCTGTTTTTTTCTGAATTTTTTATTTATATTTAGTGATTTCATTATTATGATTGGTCATTATAGGATTTACACTATATATAGTACTTTAACGTTATATTTTATTGCCCGCGTCATTGCCGGAGCATGTACTTACATTTTTATAGTTCTTATTTTTATTTTTTATATATATATATTTTTATAGATTAGGTTCATGCTAAGTTAATTCCTATGTCCCCTGTGACATATATCATCGTAGATGGAGTTGGTGACACCATTTTAGTTGAGGCATATCGTTTGCCAGTTTAAGTTGGAGGCCCTTTTCTCTCTCCTCCTTTTTTCCCTTTGAGTCCCACAATTAAGGGATTCAGCCACTGATGCCTTGTACGCTACTTAGCAGCGTCATTCATTTATATATGTTTTTTAAATGTCCTTTTTCTATATACATACTACCCTGGTTTTATATATCCACATATCACTGGGAAAATGGCCGCTATGCTGTATGGCAGACGCCGAGCTACAAAGAAATGGCCGCAATCAACGTCTCATACAGCATCTATGGGAAAATGACTGCTGCTGCACTTCCTTCATTGGGCTACAAGAAAATGGCTGTTCCATTAGCCCATTAGTGATTATATTTAAGGACACTTCCAGTGCCTATACACATCCCCTGATAAAGTCACATGACCATGACGACATGCGTAGGATACAGAGGCACCGAAAGTGACACTGGCCAGCTCGGCGCTCGTGGTTTTTTAACTGAATGTTACATTGTAAATGTGAGTTCCTTTGAATCTTTTGCTTTATATAATAAATTAAGTTGTGCAAAACATACTACACCAGTCTGGAACCCCCTTCTTCTTCCCTATGTTATCTTACATACATTTCCACTGCGGGAGCTACAAGTGAAATTGTGGAAGTGATAGCGGTATTCAATCACAAACGAGCATCTCTACACTGAAAGCACATATATATAGGAGTCCGGTCATTGTTAGAAAATATATAGGAACCACCTGTGACCATCACATACATGCTGTTACCTTGCAGCTGTGAGGTAAGAGACCATCCATTATCACAGGGCACCGCACGAAGAGGTCATCACCTTTGGGCTATCACCTTGCACCACAAACCTTAACTGGATGCACATGCACAGAAGCGTGATGGAGAGGGTGTCACTAGTAAAGAAATATCATACTGCACTTTACCTTCTCCTTTTTTGCACAGAAGAAAGAAAATCACCAATTTTTTTTGCATATTGCACGTTGCACTTTGTTATCTATCACCCTTCAGAGGACTATTTATCGCTTTGCGAAGGACTTTTTATTTTATTTTTATTTCAATTTTACTTTTGTCGTTTATTATATTAAGAATTCTCATGTGATATACACAGTACACTTTGATATATTTGCTTATTTGCACGTTATTGTTTATTGTTTATGTAGATTTACCAGGTGTCTTTACCACATATGCTTTTTAGTTTATTAGTATACTAGTCAGTACTACTTAAAGCGGAGTTCCACACAAAAATGGAACTTCCGCTTTTCGGAACCCTCCCCCCCTCCGGTGTCACATTTGGCACCTTTTAGGGGGGAGGGGGGTGCAGATACCTGTCTAAGACAGGTATTTGCACCCACTTCCGGCATAGACTCCCATGGACTCTTCCCGTCCCCACCGCGCTGTCTCCTGGGAACACACAGCTCCCAGGAGAGAGCGGGGACCACTTGGGACGCGCAGCGCGACTCGCGCATGCGCAGTAGGGAACCGGGAAGTAAAGCCGCAACGCTTCACTTCCTGATTCCCTCACCTAGGATGGCGGCGGCAGCTGCCGAGAACCGAGCGGGTTCTCGGCGTCGCCTGCCGACATCGCTGGACCCTAGGACAGGTAAGTGGCCATGTATTAAAAGTCAGCAGCTGCAGTATTTGTAGCTGCTGGCTTTTAATATTTTTTTTTTTTTGGCGGTGTGGGTGGACCCCCGCTTTACCAGCGCAGCACTATTTTTTGTTTTTGATTTTCAGCACCCCAAGCTACAGTAATGCATACAGAAAGTGTGAGGCAGGGATTGAAATATGTGAACAGGTCTGTGCAAACAATTTGGAATCATTTTCTCGAAAGGAGAGGAAGAATAAATGAAACATTCACCAAGAAGCCACATCTCAAATTGTTTATTTCCTGTAATGTCACTTCCATTTTAAAAATAGGCATTTGTGGAGCGGTTTTAATGCACCTTAACATGCTTCAAACGCATTAGAACCAAACATAGGGTGTTTAGGGAGTGTTTTTAACTCGTCATTAACGCTTGGAAAATGCATCTAACACCCATACTAAAGCTCATTGACGCCAGTCTAACGTTCATACTAAAGCTCATTAATGCTATAGGAGTGTCTGATAAGTGTTAAAAATTCAGTCAAGTGTGGACATGCCCTATTACCAGTAAGGAAGGTGTTTAAATACACTCCAAGCTAGTGAGCATACCCAGCATCAGGGACGCATGCCAATGCATGCTAACATTCACACTTGTGCTTACATACAACAACCTGCCATTGCCAAAAGTCTATGAGCCAGCGAGCACGCACGCATGACATGCTGCAGATGGACAGGAGGAGCCATGCCCATGGCTGCACATACACAGATCCTAGAGGTACTTTAACGAGAATCAAAGGACATTTTGTGATATCAAACTGAAAAAGAATGAGAGTTCTGCAATACTATATAGATCATTTTCAGATTTCTGAAATAAGCAGTTTGTGAATGCAGTTTCTTGCGCATCAGTGTCATGAAAATAAAAAGCGCATGCTCAAATTAAACAACCACAAAAACATTTACTGTATAATTTTGTTTTAAATGAACAGCACCTTTCCTCAGTTTATTGATAAATTGTTGCCTCATATGCAAACCTGCATCTGGGGTGGTGGGAGTGGCTTTTTTTTTCCTAACAATGCCTGGAGGAAGTAATTGCTACATACTATCCTAATATTTTGTAAACATGATTCATTATTTGTATTCACTGGGTTTGAAAAAGAACTCAAAGATTGTATAAGATTTTATTCTCATTTATAAAAGAGATTATGTTTTATTGAATTTTTGCCTACAGTCATGTCTGGGACAAAGTCACCTTTCTAGACATTTTGATAGATGTGGAGCATAGGTTAATGACCATGTCTTGAGCTGACCTCGCTATATTTTGGCTAAAGGAGTTTTCCTTGAGTTTGAGGCGCTGTTAGATGTGGATTATGTCAAAAATGTCACTTTTCAAAGGGAGGTATTACAGTGCAATTAGTAATAGGATATGCAATATAAATTAGTGATTTATTTGCTACTATTCAAAATTTGATCAGCAGTTTATGTTGTCCAACAGAAGGTGAGTCTTTTCACAGTTATGATATAATTTATGTACGGTTTTGAGTTTTTCATAGACTTAAACATATCTTTATCTTTTTCCAGACTGTTTCATACATTATATTATGCACTATTTTTTATAACCAAGATTAACTGACATTTTGAACTTTGCTACCCTGTTTCCCCGAAAATAAGACCTAGCGTGATTGTCGGTGATGGCTGCAATATAAGCCCTACCCCCCAAATAAGCCCTAGTTAAAGTCCTTGTAGGTCTTACTTTCAGGGTAGGGCTTATTTTTGGGGGAAACAGGGTAGGGCTTATTTGGGGGGGTAGGGCTTATATTGCAGCCATCACCGACAATCATGTTAGATCTTATTTTCGGGGAAACAGGGTATAAAGGATGAGTAAGGTAATTGTATAAAGGATATTTTTTAAGAAAAAGCTAATACTGCCATTTGTATCTCTCTTTTAGTGTAATTTATCCTTTTTAGGAGACTCATATAAGCAATTGTTTTTGAACTTGTATTCATCACACAAAAAATTTTAGGCTCTAACAGACTAATAATTACCAGTCCCGTTGTTACTAAATCAAATTTTCTCTTTCTTGCAAAGCTACACCCACTGCTAGGATCTTCAGCATCCAACAATTCCATGTGTGTCAAACACCTTTGTTTTTCAGATGTAATGTGTGCTATCAAAAGTATTGTGACACCTGCCTTTACATGAACTTTAATCGCATCCCTGTAATTCATCCCAAAGGTGTTCTATTTGGTTGAGCTTAGGACTCTGTGCAGGCCATTCAAGTTTCTCCACCCCAAATTCACTCATCCATGTCTTTATGGACCTTGCTTTGTGCACTGGTCCAAATAAATTGGTAGAGGGAGGATTGTGGTGTGGGGTTGTTTTTCAGGGGTTTGGTTTGGCCCCTCAGTTTCAGTGAAGGGAACTCTTAAGGTGTCAGCATACCAAGACATTTTGGACAATATTATGCTCCCAATTTTGTGGGAGCAGTTTTGTGTTGGCCCTTCCTATTCCAACATGACTGTGCACCAGTGCACAAAGCAAGTTCCATAAAAACATGCGTGAGCGAGTTTGGGGTGGAGGAACTTGACTGGCCTGCACAGAGTCCTGACCCCAACCCGATAGAACATCTTTGGGATACAGTGCCTTGAAAAAGTATTCATACCCCTTGACATTTTCCACATTTTGTCATGTTACAACCAAAAACGCAAATGTATTTTATTGGGATTTTATGTGATAGTCCAGCACAAAATGGCACATGATTGTGAAGTGGAAGGAAAATGATAAATGGCTTTGAAAGTTTTTTACAAATAAATATGTGAAAGTGTGGCGTGCATTTGTAATCAGCCCCCCTTAATCAATACTTTGCTGCAATTACAGCTGCAAGTCTTTTCGGGTGGATGGAGAGCATCTGTGAACAACAATTTTCAAGTCTTGCCACAGATTCTCAATTGGATTTAGGTCTGGACTTTGACTGGGCCATTCTAACACATGAATATGCTTTGATCAAAACCATTCCATTGTAGTTTTGGCAGACTCTAACAGGTTTTCTTCTAAGATTGCCCTGTATTTGGGTCCATCCATCTTCCCTTCAACTCTGACCAGCTTCCCTGTCCCTTTGGAGCAGAGTTGTAAGAAACACAACAAAAATGAAAGTCAAGAACATGTGAGCATCACTGTAGTTCCAATAACCTCCTTGGCGGTATTCCCAAGTAATTTATTGGTTGTCCCAAGGTGAGATTTCAGTACCATTAGCGTTAACCCCGAGACACACTCGGATTGCTTCGCTGGGTCCTGGAAGAGGTTACTTACCTTGTCCCCGGGATCCCATGATGTACTCCCGCTGTGTACGGTGGACGGATCCTCCGCTCGATGCTCTGTGTGTTCCGGCTTCCCTTCCCTACGAGCGTCGCAATGCAGGGCAGTGGAACCGGTGGCAGATTTAAAAAGTATAAACCACAACACACACCATACATTGCAATTTTATTGAATTACATTACTGTATCTAATAAATTGACCTCAGTTTGCCCCATCCAGTACCCTTGCCTGCCGTTTTACTGTACTTTCTGCCTGAAAACTGCAGAACGACCATGGCATCAAAAAAGCACGCCTCTACCTCAAAAGCAGTTTATGACATGCTGGAAAACAGCAATAGCGATACAGAATCACTTGCAGAATTGAGTGATAGCGATTTGTGTGGAAGTTTGTCATCAGACACAGAAAGTGATTTCTGCGATGATCCTGTGACTGACATCAGTGATGTGTGGACTTGGTGCTCTATCGACTGCGGTACGAATCACGTAGCGCCCCCAAGATACTGAAGCACCTGGTATCAAAGTGGATGTTGAAGATGACAACCCCTTGGTATACCTCCAACTATTTATGGCCGATGAGGTTATTGAAAAAATAGTTACGGAGACAAACCGGTACCAGGAGCAAGAAGCTGCTACACCTCGGAGGTTTTCAAGGAACAGAAAGTGGGAACCAGTGACCAAAGAGGACATCTGGAAATTTCTGGGCCTAATAATTGTTCAGGGAGTGGTAGGGAAACCCCTGCAGAAGTGGTATTGGACAACCAATAAATTACTAGCCACTCCATTCTTTGGCACGGTCATGTCGGAGTACAAATTTTCCCTGATAATGAAATATTTGCACTTTGAAAATAATGAAGCATTTGACGAAAACCTCTCATCCAGCCCACAAACTCAAGAAGATTTGGGAGGTATATCAGATGATTATGAAAAATTTCCAACAGAGCTATGTGCCAGATAGAGACATCAGCATAGATGAAAATCTAATGGCCTACAAGGGAAGGCTCAGCTGGAGACAAAATATAGCGTCAAAGAGGGCACGATTTGGCTTAAAATCTTTCATGCTATGTGAATCGAGCACTGGTTATATTTGGAATTCTGTCCTATACACTGGTAAAGGAACCAAATTCAACCAAAAATACAGTCATTATGGAATGACAACCTCTTCAGTTCTTTAACTGATTGAGCCATTGCTGAATCAGGACTATTGTGTAACTACAGACAATTTTTACACATCTCCTGAACTCTATGAGTTCCTTCTACAGAATAAAACAGATGCCTATGGAACTGTTAGGGCTAACCGGCGTGACATGCTGCCAATTTTTGGCAATAAGAAGCTCAAGACAGAAGAAATGGTTGCCTGGCAGAAAGGCAAAATGATGGCACTGCATCTGACAAAAAAGATGTGTGCCTAATGAGTACAATCCATAACATCTCCGCTGTCATGGTATACACAAAAGGTGGGAAAGACATCATGAAACCACAAGTGGTTATAGACCACAACAACACCATGGGAGGTGTTGACAGACCCCACCAGGCAATTACATTTTATCCAGCCATGAGAAAACAACAAAAAAATATTATAAGAAGATCTTCAGGCATCTTGTGAACAATGCCTATGGAATGCTTTCATCCTACTAAAAAAAAAGAGTGACGAGCCTGTGGTTCATGCTGACTTTGTTTGGAAAGTTGCAGAACATATCTTTCTGGACCACCAAACACCAATGGCTGCAAACAAAGCTGGACGTCGTGCTGCTGGTGTTGTCAACCTGGAACGCCTGACTGGTTGTCAGTTTATGGACCACATCCCACCAACTGAAAAAAAGGCAGCACCCACAAGAATGTGCGTAGTTTGTTGCTCAAAGCGTGATGACACCAGAAGGAAAATTATTATTATTTATAGTTATTTATTATATTATAATTTATGATTTTGTGTTTCAAACTTTATCATACCTGGGATGTCTACTAGACTCTGGTTTGGATAAATTTACAGTGGGGATGGAAAGTATTCAGACCCCCTTAAATTTTTCACTCTTTGTTATATTGCAGTCATTTGCTAAAATCATTTAAGTTCATTTTTTCCCCATTAATGTACACACAACACCCCATATTGACAGAAAAACACAGAATTGTTGACATTTTTGCAGATTTATTAAAAGAGAAAAACTGAAATATCACATGGTCCTAAGTATTCAGACCCTTTGCTCAGTATTTAGTAGAAGCACCCTTTTGATCTAATACAGCCATAAGTCTTTTTGGGAAAGATGCAACAAGTTTTTCACACCTGGATTTGGGGATCCTCTGCCCTTCCTCCTTGCAGATCCTCTCCAGTTCTGTCAGGTTGGAAAATGTTGGTGGACAGCCATTTTTTGGTCTCTCCAGAGATGCTTAATTGGGTTTAAGTCAGGGCTCTGGCTGGGCCATTCAAGAACAGACACGGAGTTGTTGTGAAGCCACTCCTTCGTTATTTTAGCTGTGTGCTTAGGGTCATTGTCTTGTTGGAAGGTAAACCTTCGGCCCAGTCTGAGGTCCTGAGCACTCTGGAGAAGGTTTTTGTTCAGGATATCCCTGTACTTCTTTCCCTCAATTGCAACCAGTCGTCCTGTCCCTGCAGCTGAAAAACACCCCCACAGCATGATGCTGCCACCACCATGCTTCACTGTTGGGACTGTATTGGAGAGGTGATGAGCAGTGCCTGGTTTTCTCCACACATACCGCTTAGAATTAAGGCCATAAAGTTCTATCATGGTCTCATGAGACCAGAGAATCTTATTTCTCACCATCTTGGAGTCCTTCAGGTGTTTTTTTTAGCAAACTCCATGTGGGCTTTCATGTTTCTTGCACTGAGGAGAGGCTTCCGTCGGGTCACTCTGCCATAAAGCCCCGACTGGTGGAGGGCTGCAGTGATGGTTGACTTTCTACAACTTTCTCCCATCTCCCGACTGCATCTCTGGAGCTCAGCCACAGTGATCTTTGGGTTCTTCTTTACCCCTCTCACCAAGTCTCTTCTCCCCGATAGCTCAGTTTGGCCAGACGGCCAACTCTATTAAGGGTTCTGGTCGTCCCAAACGTCTTCCATTTAAGGATTATGGAGGTCACTGTGCTCTTAGGAACCTTAAGTGCAGCAGAATTTTTTTGTAACCTTGGCCAGATCTGTGCCTTGCCACAATTCTGTCTCTGAGCTCTTCAGGCAGTTCCTTTGACCTCATGATTCTCATTTGCTCTGACATGCACTGTGAGCTGTAAGGTCTTGTATAGACAGGTGTGTGGCTTTCCTAATCAAATCCCATCAGTATAATCAAACACAGCTGGACTCAAATGAAGGTGTAGAACCATCTCAAGGATGATCAGAAGAAATGGACAGCACCTGAGTTAAATATGAGTGTCACAGCAAAGGCATACTGCATACTTAGGACCATGTGATATTTTAGTTTTTCTTTTTAAATAAATCTGCAAAAATGTCAACAATTCTGTGTTTTTCTGTCAATATGGTGTGCTGTGTGTACATTAATGAAGAAAAAAAATGAACTTAAATGATTTTAGCAAATGGCTGCAATATAACAAAGAATAAAACATATAAGAGGGTCTGAATACTTTCCATCCCCACTGTAAGTGCGTTATTCCTAAGAATTACAGGCCTACAATATAAAACGCCAAATTTCCATACAAAATAATTGTACCGCTTTCAGCACCTAAAATCCGACATAATCATACCGCCAGGGAGGTTAAATAAAACAGAAAGACCAGGATGACCAACAATGAAATATATTAAATGCAGTGGCATTACTAGGAATTTGAAAGACCAAGGGCAACATGCAGAACACAGAGGAAAGCTATTATGGTGAATGGTGTGAGGTGGCCAGATCTTGCCAGAGCTTTTCCCTAGTAGTGAAACAGCCTTTCCTAAATGATGTTCAGAGCCAGGGAATGTGGATATGTTTCCAAATGTCCACAATGGTCCTCATGTCTCTGGTTCTGTTAAGATCTGGTTAAGTGGTGAGACAGCTACAGAGTTTGGTTTAGGCCAGCAAAGTGTAGTTTGTATATTACATAGTTACATAGTTAGTCAGGTTGAAAAAAGACACAAGTCCATCCAGTTCAATCAAAAAATAAATAAATAAATACAATCCCATATACACAATCCCATACCCAGAGTTCATCCAGAGGAAGGCTAAAACCCCCAGCAAAGCATGCTCCAATTTGCTACATCAGGGGAAAAAAGTACTTCCTGATCTCCTGAGAGGCAATCGGATTTTCCCTGGATCTACTTTACCTATAAATGTCAGTAACCAGTTATATTATATTATGTACCTTTAGGAAGGAATCCAGGCCTTTTTAAAGCAATCTACTGAGCTGGCTAGAACCACCTCTGGAGGGGGTCTATTCCACATTTTCACAGCTCTTACTGTGAAGAAACCTTTCCGTATATGGATATTAAATATTTTTTCCTCTAGACATAAAGAGTGCCCCCTTGTCCTCTGTGATGGCCTTAAAGTGAATAACTCAACACCAAGGTCACTATATGGACCACTTATGTATTTGTACATGTTGATCATATCCCCCCTAATCTCCTGATCTCAAGAGAGAATAAATTCAGTTCCTTTAATCTTTCCTCATAGCTGAGCTCCCCCATGCCTTTTATCAGTTTGGTTGCCCTTCTCTCACTTTCTCCAGTTTCCCGATATCCTTTTTGAGAACTGGTGCCCAAAACGGAACTGCATATTCCAGATGAGGTCTTACTAATGATTTGTACAGGGTCAAAATGATATCTCGCTCTCTGGTAGGAGTCGTTACTTTGCATTCGGATCTTGTTTGAAATCGTTGCCATTCGTTGTATCCCCCATACCCTGTTCAGTTCCCGCCGCGGAACTTATGAATCATTTGTACACTGTGCTTACCCCCCCGTTACTTGCCGAAAAACCGAGTCATGTTGTGAGCATCATTCACGGCGCCACACCACACTCTTCGGATGCATTGCATACCCGCTTCAGACTGATGGGGAACCCAGTCGCATGACCACTGTCGCAGGTAGGTTTCATTACCTTGTTTTCTCATGTCAACTTCGTAGCCACTCGCAGTGTCACCCATACCATGTGTTTGGATCCCGCAGTGCAACTTACGGATCATTCGTACGCACTTCTCTAATTTTTACACCCAACTTGTTCTTGCCTAGTGCACAGCACCACGCCCCACCTTCCTGTTACGTTGCACTCTCGCCACAGTCCACCGCAAACCACTCACATGGCTCACCATCGCAGATAAAGATTCATCACCACTCTCTTTATGTTGTACCTATTCCTTACCATTCGTTGTCCCCAAGGTCATTCATTAGTTCCCCCTACGGAACCTACAAATCAGACGGATGTTGTCTTTATTCCTTGTACTACCCGCTTAGGGGTTCGGTGAAAACGTCAAACAAGCCAGGTGTTTCTACAATTTTCTCACCAACCCAACTCCCATTCAATGAGACCCTGCTTCCTTGCAAAACTGTATCAACAACCTGTCACTCTTGTTGAGACCCTTGCAAATGCAATATCTTCTCAGCTACCCCTCACTCATAAATTATATATATATATATATATATAAACCCCCCTTTGCCACCACACAGTCTTGGCCCAGCAACCTGATACTCGTACGAGACCCTTGCAGACGCAATACCGTCTCAGCAGCCTGACACTCGCAGAGACCCTTGCAACCACGCAATATCGTCTCGAAACAAACCTCATACTCATTTAGACCCTTGCAATCACGCAATATCGTCCCAGCAGCAGGACACTCACCGGGACCCTTGTGACCATGCAATACCAGCTCAAAAACTAACATCACACACATCGAGACCCTTGCGACCACACAATATCGCCTTAGCAAACCAGACTGAGGCTCTTGTGACCATGCAATATCGTTGCAGCACACCAGACTGAGACCTTTGCAATCACGCAATTTTGTCGCAGCAGTCTAAAACACTCATGGTGGCCTTCGCAACCACGCAAACGTCAGCTAATCTACATGTTACTCTTATGTCACCCTCATCGCAGGTTTCCGGTCGCCCCAGTCTTAATCAGTGCCAGGACCTCGCTGCTAGGGCATAGTTCACAGATCCTTCTCCAAAAACCTAGCCACTGTGCCCCACTTGCCTTCTGTCCAATACTACATCTCTTCATAACACTTGCACCCCCTTATTTTTTACAGTCATGTCACAGGCTGGCATTGATGACCTCACAACCACCCCTCTGTCACCCTCTATGGGTTAAGAGAGTGGCAGCCTGCAGTCGCTCCGCATTTGGACCTTGGACACTTGGACAATTCCCAAGATCATAGCTGAGCTTAGACAGAAGGCCACCCCATACCCTGCTACGGCCAGGAAGGCAGAGCTATTCAGGCTACTCTTTCCACCAACAGCTGCTACAGGACCCAGCGCCCCTCAGGCATCCTTGCAGTCCATATCCGGGGCCATCACCCAGCTGCACTCCATGGTCTCCTCACTGCCCACAACAGATACTGACGTGCAGACCAGAGTCACAGCCCTGGAGGCTTGCCCTCCCTGACTTAGTCATGGTCACAGTGCTGGCATCCCCTCCTGCAGGTACACCAGAGTCCTCTTCTACCATCCTCCCTACTCACCTTGTCCCTGCCAGCCTCAGGAAGGACATCTTGTAGGGCAATCTGCTGATTTTGGTACACGATGTGGCCGACAACAGAGCATATGCCTGGGGAACGTCTCAGTGGTCATTAAGCCAAAAGACCCCAGGTTCACCCGCAAACTTACAGTCACTGAATTCGTTTTGGCTTTTGAGATGTTCAGGGATGTTGTCTGCTCAGCCGCCCCCAACAGGAGGGAAGAGCTGGACCTATATCTCTATTCAGTCACAGACCTAGGGTAAAAGTATGGAGGGCACATCTTTTATGACTACCACTGCTTATTTTTGGCCAAGGCAGCCGCCAAGCTCAGCCAGTTCCAGGTCAAGACAGACTGGAGCATTTCTGACATGGAGCTATTCTGCCGCCATTTCACAGGCCTCCTCTCACCGCTGTGCACCATTTGCCAGTCCACTACCCACATGGTGAATTGGTGCTCTGAAGCGACTACAAGACGGCCCTTCTACCCTCCTTCCTCCTCCAGCACCAGTCAGGGCCTCCCGGCTCCTGGTCAATCACAACCAGCGGATAGACTAGGACGGCCTATCTTTTCTCTAGGAGGATCCCCCATTTGCAACAATTTTAATCATGGCGGATGCTTCTATAGCCAGTGCAGGCTACTCCATATTTGCACAGCATGCCATAAAGCTCATCCGAGCACCATCTGTCAAGTCAAACAGGAGGGTAAGTCCTGACTAGGCCGCATAGATGTCAGCTAGTTGGGGTTCTACCTCTCTACACACCCCGCTCCCTCACTGGTCATATTCCCCAGTGCACAGCTTCACAGAAGGCTTCCACACCGGTCTTATCACTTCACTCCTCACTACACGCAAATGCAGGAACCTCCAGTCAGCAGCCATCTACACACAAGCAATTGACTCCTTACTGCAGTCAGAAGTGGATAAAGGCTTTATTATTGGCCCATTCCCACAGTCATCTTTCCCAGTCTGGAGAGTCAGCCCTATTGGGCTTGTCAAAGGCAAGTTCAGTAATAAACTCTGCTTAGTGTATGACTTGTCTGCGCCTCATTCTTCTCACATCCCCAGCCTGAACTCCCTGATTCCCTCCAAGGAGTTTCCCTCAAGTATACTTCAGTTGACTTGGCCATCCAAATCATCACTGGGATAGGTCCTGGTAACTGGCTATCCAAAGTAGATATATCTGATGCGTTCAAGCTCCTCCTTATCGAACCGTCCATCTGGGGGTGGTACGGTATTAGGTGGAGGGAGTCCTACTACTTCACCACCAAGTTGACCTTAGGGTCCAAGAGCAGCCCGTGGCTGTTCAACATTTTCGCTCAGGTCCCCTCACATGGATTCTGTCTCCCCAGGCCCGCTGTCACTCAGTCATCCACTACCTTGACGACTTCCTGCTTATTGAGCAACCAGGCACACCCCTGGCAGATCTGGACAAGTTAAGAATAGTTTTCAACAACCTCAACGTGCCCATAGCTGAGTACAAAGTAGAAGGACCTGCACATTCCATTACCTTTCTAGGTGTCACTCTCAACACGCAAGCTATGCAAGCTAGCCTGCCTTTTGACAAATTAGCTCATTTTAGGGTAACTATCCACAACTTCACCCAGTCACAAAGTTGCACCAGGAGGCAGTTGCAGTCCTTACTAGGGATGATGAACTTTGCGATGAGGATTATTCTTTAAGGACGGTCCTTCATATCATGGCTTTTAGTCTTTCTCACACCAGTACCACCAAGACCCAGACCGAATTCTCAAACTAGATCAAGCAGCAGTAGCAGACTTGGCTATGTGGGACGAGTTCCTCACCAGCTGGAAGGGCATTTCAATGTTCATTCAGGCAGTGTCAGATGAGTCACCACAGGTGGTCACCGATGCCGCAGCCTCCACCGGCTTTGCGGCCATATTTGGCCGCCACTAATTCGCTGAATCTTGGCCCCCAGAAATTCTCTTACTCCCTGGTTTTACCCAGTCCTCATCTCTCTTCGACCTATATCCCATTGTCACAGCTGCCCAGGTCTGGGGCCACACTTGGACAAAACAGACAATGCTTTTCACCACAGACAATCAGGCCATGGCCGACATCATTAAGAAAGGTAGATCCAAGTTATTCTCCATCTTGTCCTTCCTGCGCAGGCTCGTGCAGCACTTTAATTTTTTCTGTAGACATATTCCAGGCAAATACAATATCGCTGCTGATGCGCTGTCCTGTTTCAACCTTACCTTGTTGACCTTAGGGTCCAAGAGCAGCCCGTGGCTGTTCAACATTTTCGCTCAGGTCCCCTCACATGGATTCTGTCTCCCCAGGCCCGCTGTCACTCAGTCATCCACTACCTTTACGACTTCCTGCTTATTGAGCAACCAGGCACACCCCTGGCAGATCTGGACAAGTTAAGAATAGTTTTCAACAACCTCAACGTGCCCATAGCTGAGTACAAAGTAGAAGGACCTGCACATTCCATTACCTTTTTAGGTGTCACTCTCAACACGCAAGCTATGCAAGCTAGCCTGCCTTTTGACAAACTAGCTCATTTTAGGGTAACTATCCACAACTTCACCCAGTCACAAAGTTGCACCAGGAGGCAGTTGCAGTCCTTACTAGGGATGATGAACTTTGCGATGAGGATTATTCCTTAAGGACGGTCCTTCATATCATGGCTTTTAGTCTTTCTCACACCAGTACCACCAAGACCCAGACTGAATTCTCAAACTAGATCAAGCAGCAGTAGCAGACTTGGCTATGTGGGACGAGTTCCTCACCAGCTGGAAGGGCATTTCAATGTTCATTCAGGCAGTGTCAGATGAGTCACCACAGGTGGTCACCGATGCCGCAGCCTCCACCGGCTTTGCGGCCATATTTGGCCGCCACTAATTCGCCGAATCTTGGCCACCAGAAATTCTCTTACTCCCTGGTTTTACCCAGTCCTCATCTCTCTTCGAGCTATATCCCATTGTCACAGCTGCCCAGGTCTGGGGCCACACTTGGACAAAACAGACGATGCTTTTCACCACAGACAATCAGGCCATGGCCGACATCATTAAGAAAGGTAGATCCAAGTTATTCTCCATCTTGTCCTTCCTGCGCAAGCTCGTGCAGAACTTTAATTTTTTCTGTAGACATATTCCAGGCAAATACAATATCGCTGCTGATGCGCTGTCCTGTTTAAACCTT